>CM073591.1:175366931-175966931 GCA_037074705.1 Zhengitettix transpicula | reverse complement strand
AAAACTCTTACTGTATGCCCAAGGTATGTGAACCCGGAACATAACCTCTCAAAACTGGCCGAGGTGCCTCGGCTTGTGTGAACCTTCGTTCAAAAACGGAGAGGAAAAGGCATCACCAAAGGTAGCCCCCACCGTCTCTCCGGAAGGTTCTGCCTGTGAGAGAACAGAGCATACGGTAAGAGTCGTCCGCTATTCCTATTGGAGTACTCGGCCAGCTGCCTCCTAAACCGGTCAAGGCACGGCGAGGGGAAAGCTGCGACCCCACAGCTAACCCCTCTACCGCCATCGGAAGGGCGTGGGACAAGTACCAAATGCCCGACCTACCTGATGCAGGTTTTTCTAGGGTTTTCCCTACATCAGTTTTAGGCGAATTGCCGGGTAGGCTCCTTAAAACCATAGTTAACCCTAGTTAACCCTTGGCTACCTTCCTCCACCCTTCCGCATCCCTCCTTTCAAATTCCTTCCTATTCTATTAAATGGGAGTTGCCACTATGTGGATTACCCTCATGTAGCCTGTTACCCGAAAAAAAAATAGCACGATTTCGCCTGACGGAAACAAGTATAAAATTACAAGAATAAATATCTAGCTTGAAATTAAGAATACCTCTGTGACAATTATAAACAGCCTGAAAAATTACGTATATATAACGCACTAGTCAACTTCTTCACCTGAAGCAATATAGATGGAAAAATTAGATGAACATATGCAGGTTTTTCCATTGTAATTATCTATAGGAACGGTCGCACTTTTCTTCATTTCTTCGCATTTTTCCTTTTATCCCTAATACGAGCACAACATATTTTAATCAAATCCAATCTCCTTTTCTTCAGTTCTAATACTACCCTTTACGTCTACATACTTTAACGACAAAAATTATTAACAGAAATTTCCTACTCGGAATTTTTTGAAAAAGTTATTTGACGATAACGTGGGTTTAGTAAGCACCACATGCTTTCTAACTGACTTTGTCTAAATATTATCATCAATGTTTCCAAGGTAAATAGAACGCCATTTGAGCTAGAATATTCTACTTGGAGTGATCAGGAATAGCATGTCTCTGTGTGTGAATGATAAGGCCCTATCATCACAATTAGAGAAATTCACTTCTCATGGAAATCAAACATAATATTTTGACTGTCATCCGTTGACACATTATTTTAGCCGATAATGTTTTTTTCCGTTTGGTAAAACTCTTCCCCAATTGTAATTCTGTAGTTTTGGTCGTTTCTCTAAGTAATTAATGGGTGATATTTGTATGCTGACATTAACTGAAGAAAGAAGGATTCCTATACTCTCGTTATTTATCAGCTAATTGGATATAAAGTAGTATTAATATCATCTGATCTGATACTAAATTCAACCAAGTAATTTCTTTGATTTCAAAATTGTGTTTGCCGAAAAAATGGTTATTAACAAATTAACGACTGTTGACAAGAATAAAGCTAAAAACGACCTTTATACAGACAAAATTAAAAAAAAAGAGAAATATAAACTAAGTAAATTTGAATTTTAAAATGCCGGACGTTACGACAAGGCTAAGAGTATTTTTCTAACGGCGAGTAACTTAAAACTGGAAATTGAAGAAGGAACTAAAGATAACAACTAAGAGCCAAAGAACTGAATAAAACATCATATAACTTGTTGAGACTTTCTGTGCCATGCTTAATATTAACAATATATAGACAGTATTATCCGTCATGGCAGTGAACTGGCAATCAAATTTTTTTTAAATTAAGTGATAAAACGTTGTTAATTTAATAAATTCTCTTTATTTTTCTGACGTAAAGTTGGCTGATGGGTATTTAGTTATTAACAGTATTTGTTTGATTTTCAATATACACAATTTCAGAAATTAATCTTTTCCAATAATGTGGTTCTCAGTCTAAAATTGGGGTGTTGTCAAAATCGACACAGTGATTAAATATCATGCAATATTTGTTTATAAAATTTAGAGTTCAAATTTTGACTTTTGTTATACCGGCCAAACAAAACGAATATTAACTACTAGCATTAAAGAGCATAAATATAATTTCAAACTGTCAACATGCAAACGTAGTTCTATCACTAATAATTGTATGAAATTTAATCACTGTTCTGATTTTGACAACACCTCAATTTTAGACAGAGAACCACATTATTGGAAAAGATTAATTTCTGAAATTCTGTATATTTAAAAACCAAACAAATACCGTTAATATTCAGCATTACAGAAAAAGTCTCAACGTGTTATGTCATTTTTATTTAAATTTATATGGCTCTTATATATTTTTCTTTGATTTCAGTTCCTTGCTTAATTTCCAATATCGCCGTTAGAAAAAATCGCTAATCCGCGACGAAACGTCCGCCATTTTTAAATTCAAATTTACTTAGTTTATGTTTCTCTTTTGAAGTTTCTCCGTATAAAGGTCTTTATTTATTTCTTGACTTCCAGATGTAATCAATCATTATATATTGGAAACAGATGAACAAATAACTAGCTTCAGATAGTCGTTTCAATACAGCATTATTAGCAATTATCTTCTTTGTTTGTTGCGAAATTATTTATACCTATGGTCCCTCAAAAGTTTTTTTTAAAAAAGCATTTATGTGGAAGAGAACTTCTGAGAAATCTGAAAATAGAATCCAGTAAGCCGAAGATTTCTCTTTTAGGGAAAGAAATTACAACTCTACGTTTTGAGCTGATACTATTTTCAGCATTGAATAGTGTGGTCTTTAAAATTGTACGTTAATATAGTAATAATGGTTTCATTGCATGCCACATTTATTTGACGTGGGCATTTTTGCTGAGAAATCCAGCGGCCTCATTCCTCGCAGCTGAAGTAGCTGGTTCACTAGGGCAGCTGACATCAGATTTCATAACGCCTTTTCCTCATATCAGCAAATAGTAGTTACGCATTGCTGTACTCATCTGAAAATTCCCCAATGATGCATACCTTTTAAATTTTTAATTCAAGTTACTACTTCCCTACTCAGGGGAAAAAGCCGCCATTGTCGCATAGTGTTAAACTTTATTCGTAGGCTGTCATAATACTTTACAATATCTAATGGTTAAAAATTACGTAAGAAAGTAATGAATTTATTGGGGAAAAATAACTTAACAAAATGTTTCCGCTATTCAAATCCTTGAAATGAGTAGCAGACTCATTGCTTAGAATATTTTTTCTTTTTATTTATCAGCAATCAGATTACATTTTAATATATGTAGCTTAAACGTGTAATTTATATATTTTACGTAATAACACGATGAGATCCCCTCCAGCGAATAGAACTCTTAAATATTGTCTGCAGATGTGCTGGCCATTTTATTTTCAGTCTTCTTATTACATCATTTTCTAATAGTGGTTGTATTAATGGATTTGAATGCGATTTGAGCTTTTTCTGATGACTAACACACCCTTGATGGACTGTCTCCATAACAGGGGAGATTTTTAAGTCATTTTTTATGTACCAGGGGGCATTAATGAAGGCTCTTAATATTTTAGACTGACATCATTCAATGATTGCAGTATTGGACTTACTGGCACATCCCCGTAATTCGATAATAGGTATGCAGTTTTTTTTATATCAAATATAGCTCTTGTTAATGGTATGCATTTAAGCGAAATTTGATTATCCGGGTTTTAAACAAGTAAAGATTGAACGGACGGACTAGATAGGTAAGGAAATTTACTTAGAATGTGTCTTTCATTGTTGTATTAAACCTTTCGTGCATAGCGTAGCATATATGCAACATAACTTTTAGTATCACGCCAGAGGCGTCTTTAGTTTCTAAGAGAGCTAGTTTGTGATACAGATATGAAACAACATGTACTTTAGGAAATCTGAAATTTTTGGAGTCCGAGGACATGCTAAAATATGCCTGTCCTAGCTTACTGTGTGTCAACCCCTTAAGCCAGATTTTTCTACCCGCCAATCAACATCAGAATATTTAGTTTTGTATTTTTTGTTTCCAAGAAAGAAGAAAATTTCAAAATCATTCTCAGGGTATTCAAATTGCCCTAAAATAATAATTATCCAATTAATGTTAATTATTGATAAATCAGAACTAATTATATTTATGTTGAATATGTGCAACATGTGACTTTGGTCACGTTTGACATTTTTTGGATTATGTTATCTTAATCTTAAAAAAATTAGTTTAAAAAAATATTTAAAAAATCATGCAATGTGTCATTTACGTGGTCTGAGGTGGAAACGAGGCCAACATTTTCGGAAATTTCTGGGTGAACTGACCCTCTTGGGCAAGACGGAAGGTTGTGTTTCACTTGCGGTCAAAATGCCAGGTAGACTCCCTACCACCTGGGCCAGAGGATTATAAAATAACGTACTCAAACCTCATTATTTATCTAGACGACTTCAGGCTATCAAACATTTTATTTGATATTATATTTTAAAATATTAAGTGTATATAAATTCTACGCAGCATTTCAAGAAAATTGATATCCAATCAATCTATAATTTACTGACTGATGGTCTGAACTTATCACTAGAGACAAAGTTCAAGGGTCACAGACACAGCCAAAACCAATGCGACGATGTGGTTATCAGCCGTGAATTCTTAAAAATGTCTGAGGGGAGCAGTTTTCTTCTTCTTAATGATGGCGTACCAGATATACTACCATGTCGCTTGTACCGAAGGAAAAGTGTTAAGAAACAAAACCTTATTTTTATTGGCGGGATTTTTAAAACCTGCAGCAAACAATTAGCACAAATATATACTATCCATGCAGGTTTAGGAAGCAAAAAATGTTAAAACAAAGTTATAGGTGTTGTTTGCCTTTCTTATTTTTTAGACTAACAGCATTCATGAGGGATAATCCACGTGGTGGCAACTCCCCTTTTATACCATAGGAATGGATTTTATAGGGGGCATTCAGAAGGGTAGAGCAATGTAGCCAAGGGTTAACTAGGGCCCCGGGGCAATAGTTTAAGGATCCTACTCGGTGATACAGAGTAAACCCTAGAAAAACTGAATCAGATTGGTTGGGTTGTTGGTACTTGTTCGACGATCGATGGCGGGAGATGGGTTTTCTGTGGGGACGCAGCATTCCCTTCTCCATGCCTTTACCAGTTCAGGAGGCAGCTGTTCGGCTGTTCTAATAGGAACAGCCAACAACTATCTGTATGACAAAGGAACATACACCTCTTAAAAAAGGTTTTGAATCCTCGGTTTGTGAGAATCTTAGTTCAAAATCAGACAGAGAAGAAGGCATCCGCAAAAGAAGCCTTCTCCGTCTGTTCAGAAAGGTTCCACATACGAGATCTGAGTACAGCTCCCAGAGGCTATGCTGATATGGATTTTGAAAGAAGATATGCTACGAATAAGCCATTTAATGGCCACTTCCCTCTTGTAGCGTAGGAAAGGGGGGATAGGGAAAGGTAGAGAAAGGTAGCTAACGGGTAACTAGGTCTTCCGGGCTGTAGTTTAAGGATCCTACCCGGCAATTCACCTTAATGTATTTTCATTGTAATACGTTTGGAGAAACGTCGGAATGACAAAATTGTATAAAGGCAACGAAGAAACTACAGGGAACGTCAGATTGTGTATCGCAGCAGGTTTTCTAAAGCCTGAAGATGAAGAAGGCTGGGTATACAAGCCCCAGAAGAAGAAAAACTCGTCGATTTGTTTTATTACTTTGTAGAACAGTGGTTATGTAATCGATTAGTGCTACTGTAGACACCACAGAACAAATAATTACATTTAAGGATGGAGCCATAAATTGAATAGTCAGGTTGGAAAAGCATACCAGAGAACAGTCTACTTCATTAAAATTTTGAAGTCTGAAGCTGATAAATCCATTCAAAAACTGTTATGAATTTAGAAGTGAGAAGAAATAAATTGATTGAGATAAAAAAATCCAAACTTACTACAAAATATGACAGTAGAATATAGAATATTTGCATTTAATAAAGAATAATACATCCAAAACTTCATCTCATCCAAACACTATGAATATGTTGCGCTGAAATTCAGTAAATTATAGATAATTTTGTATTATTTTTCTTGTAATGCTGCGTATAATTTATATATACTAAATATTTAAAAATAAAATGTCAAGTAAAATAAATCAAAGATTGTTACACAGAGCTGCAATATGTAAATAATAAGGCGTGAGTACGGCCTTCGCTAAGCCTCTGGTCCAGGCGGTCCTGATATTTTGACCGCAAATCAGACAACACCGGACGGAAAACGTTTTGAAATTACATTAATTGAAAATTACATTATAGAAACATGCTATCCGCAATTCATTTGTATTTTGTCATTAATTTCATTGCCCCTTGAGGGTCTCACTTTCTTAACATATCAATCAATGACTCGAAGATTCCAGCCAATTGGTAAACTGCGATTGTGGTACCAATTTTCCAAACAGGCTAAAGGAACATATCTTAAAAACTGTGAGGCAGTAACTCGTACTTTAGATTTAAGAAGCACCCTTCGTCTGACATGAACTGGGCAGTGAAAAGTAGTTTTTAGTGGCCAACATTATTTTAGAGACTAAAGTTAAATGTTTATTATATTTCATGACTTAGCTGATGAAGTAGAAAGTGGGGATTATATATATCCAATAATGAAACCTTTGACGTAGTACCAATGTCGTATTGGATGTATCAATAAAACATGTATGTATAGACAAAAGGGTAGTTAAATTGGTAAACAGACAGACAGCTGAACAAAAAACTGCGCATTGTAACGTCATTAAGACTCAGCAATTGGACCATTACTGTTTCTAATATTTATAAACGACTTTCAGCACAATCGAAAATCTAGAGTCGATTTTGCTGTCGGCTGAACTTTCTACAGAGAGAAGAAAAACGAACGAGCTAAATTTATCAATGATTAAGGAAAATAAAATGGAAATTAATGCTAAAGAAAGCTATTCAATCTATAAATTAACCGAATATAGTTTAGGTGGAAGAGCAATTCTACGAATATTTTTCAACAATCTTAGGTGGGACGAGCAGGTACGCGGGCTGTGAGAGGCAGTAGTAAGTATTTGTTACCAACCTCTTTGACATTTAACATAAAAGAGCAATTTTCGTTTAAATGGTTGTCAGGTGTGTGGCTAGCCTGTCTGGGCGTCCAACCAGATACTCCTCTGCCGAAAAAATAGCTTAGGTGTAGGGCGGGTTGCATTTCAGAAGTAGCTCTCATTTTTAGTAACGAGGAGTGTTACTCGTTTATGTTACCAAACCTCAAAGTTATTCTCTAGTCAAAAAAAATTTAATTACTTACCGACAACAATATTATTTGTAATCAATGATCCAATAAGATATAATGTGTTGTATGATATTATATTTGTTTTCGATACTGAAAAATGGAATGAAATGAAAAGCATGTAGATATAATGTAATTTTAGAGAAACTCATTGCATTTGACTCAGAGTAGGTGTTTTGTTTATATGCAGTAAATCAATTAATATGGAATTGATAAATCACAGAAGGGAAGAATAACATGAAGGAATAAATCGGGGCTAATGAAATCCATTATTAAACAGATTATTAATAAGCTGGGAAGAAAAGTTAAAATTGGATATAGAACCGTCACGTAGCTTCGGTGATGATAAGTGAAATTATTACACGACAATCTAAACGCGGAATATCAGTTAATTTTGGGAGACGAAGAAACATTGCAGTTATATTGTGGATAGGTTTAAAAAATTGTGACAATGAGGGCATGGTGAGGTTCGTAGATGACGTAACGATGATTGCAGAAGAAGTCGTCCTGCAAAGCATCTTGAGCACAATGGACAGAATAATGGAGCAGGAATTCAATATGCGAAGAAACATACATAAAACAAAAATTCTGGTCTGCAGTAGAAAGAGTGAAAACTGTACAGCACTAAAATTAAGGAATTGTTAAAACTGGAAGAGTTGAGTTAATTGGATAGCAAGATAACGAACGATGGAAAAAGCTTCAGAGAATAAAAAGTAGAATTACACGGGCCCAGATCGAATTTAATAAGAAGAACTACCTTTCTACAAAAAGCATATGTCTCGTGGCGAGGAAAAACATGTTGAAGACCATCGTATGGGGTACTGCTTTATACGGCAGAGAATCTTGGTCAATAGGAGAAAGAGACAGGAACATACTATTATAATTTGAAGCCTTGTGCTATAGCAGAATTATGAAAATAAACTGAATAGACAGGGTCACGAAGAAGGAAGTATTCAGAAGAATACGAGAAGAGAGATGCTTCATGAAACAGCTGAAAAGTAGACGAGCCCAGATTGTAGGTCATATCCTTCGAATGTTGAAGAAGATAATTGAGGGAGCAGTGGAGGGCAAGAATGGCAGAGGAAGACCCAGACTGGATGGAGTACGTTAAACAAATACTGGAAGACATGAATTGTGCTTCATACTACGAGCTGGAAAGGAAGGCGGAGAGGCGAGAAGAATGGAAAGCCGTTGCCACACAACCTCATGCCTGATGACCTGTGTGTGTGTGTGTGTGTGTGTGTGTGTGTGTGTGTGTGAGAGAGAGAGAGAGAGAGAGAGAGAGAGAGATAGAGAGATAGAGAGAGAGGGAGAGAGAGATAGAGAGAGAGAGAGTTTCATGAGCTAGGTAGATTACTAATTTTCAGAAGCGAAGAAGTATATTAATTTTTTTATGTTTAGAGAATCACTTAATCATTTTGTTAATGGAGAATAAAATCATCTTAAATAAACAATGTAAAAAATGGGATATTATTAATAAGGCTCCAATTAATAATTATTATTATTATATGTTATTTTTTATTTAGAACTAGCTGGGTGCCCGTCGTTGCCCGAGATGTCATTTATCTATAACCATCCATAAGACTCCAATTTTGGTTACTTTTGCGCTATTTTTATGTAAAGCTCCTCGAACCCTATCCCTAAATGTGCTAACCTCCCATGCCGAAGGGGGATGAAGTCATTGACTAAATATATCGGCCATTTTTACATGTTAGAAGATGACCACCCCCACAAATATGCGATAATGAAAAAGAAAGTATTCCACGCAAAAATCGGCCGATTACATTGTCTGAAAATTTATTACCCCGCCCAACACTTCCCAAACCCCTCGCGTTACCCCCCCCCCCCCCCAGGGTTGTCACAATTAGATTCAGCGACATTCATAGTCTCGGAATTGATTCGAATCTTGGTTGTTTTTGCGGGATTTCATTTAACGTACCTCAACGCCACCCCTAAGCTTGCTCCCCTCACAGGGGTTAAATTATACACAAACAACATCGGTATAAATACTTTCAAAGTAATTAACCCCAGGAAATAATTATCGCAAATATCGACCGTTTAACATGTTTGAAATTTTTCACCCCCGACCACTCCCGCTTCGGGGACTTAAACGGTCAAGTTTAATGTCATAATTAAACTCAGTGACAATCCTGATAGTTTCTGGTTTATTTTTATCTAATGCTACTTCCACGCCAACCCTTAAGGGTGCACCCTTCCGAGTCCGAAAGGGGTTGAAATTATACACAGAGAACATGTAGGGAAATTTTATTAATCTAATTCATCCCGAAATATGTTTAATTGACGAAAAAAAAGCCGGTCAACTCATCCCAACCCTGCCGATACCCGCGCGTTGTCCAGATTGTCATAAATAAATTCAGCAACATCCATTACCTTCGATTTGACTCGAATCTCGTTTGTTTTCCCGTTATTTTCAAGGAAATTAATTAAACTCAGTGACAGTCCCGATAGTTTCTGGTTTCTTTTTATGTAATGCTACTTCACGCCCACCCTTAAGGGTGCACCCTTATGAGTCCGAAAGGGGTTGAAATTATACACAGCGAATATGTAGGGAAATTTTATTAATCTAATTCATCCCGAAATATATTTAATTGACGCAAAAAACAGCCGGTACCTCATCCCAACCCAGCCGATACCCGCGCGTTGTCCAGATTGCCATAAATAAATTCAGCAAAATCCATTTCCTTCGATTTGACTCGAATCTTGGTTGTTTTCCCGTTATTTTCAAGGAAATTAATTAAACTCAGTGACAATCCTGATAGTTTCTGGCTTCTTCTTATGTAATGCTACTTCACGCCCACCCTTAAGGGTGCACCCTTATGAGTCCGAAAGGGGTTGAAATTATTCATTGAGAACATGTAGGGAAATTTTATTAATCTAATTCATCCCGAAATATATTTAATCGCCGCAAAAATCAGCCGGTAACTCATCCCAACCCAGCCGATACACGCGCGTTGTCCAGATTGTCATAAATAAATTCAGGGACATCCATGACCTTCGATTTGACTCGAATCTCGGTTGTTTTCCCGTTATTTTCAAGGAAATCCCCTCCAGCCCCACCCCTATCATGACTACAAACAACATAGGTAGAAATACTATCAACGTCAATGGTCCCGGCATTTATTTATTCCACGCTAATATCGATGATTTAACATGTTAGAAAATTTCCATCCCATCCACTCCCGCCCCTAAGGGGCTAAATGGCCAATTTGATGCTATAATTGAACTGGATGACATCCATAACCTTGGATTTGACTCCAATCTCGGTTGTATTCGCGTTATTTTATTGCAGCGTTCCTCCACCCAACACCTAAAAGTGCTCTACTGGTAATCCCGACCCGCTTCTGCGGGTGGTAGACGCGTCTTACCCCAACAGTCGGTAGAAACACTATTAATATCTGTGACCCCTAAAAATATTTATCCGACTGAAATATAGACTGTTTTAGCATGTTTAAATATTTCCACCCCCGTCCACCCCCGCTTCTGGGGTTGGTAGACGCGTCTCACCCCGACAGTGTTGTTTACCTGGTCGCAAAGAACCCGTGTACGAAATTTGGTGAAATTTGCTCCAGCGGTGTAGATTTGTACTCTCCACCCCAAACGCTACGGGTGCTCTTTCCCCAGGTAGTAGAGGTTGAAAATTATATTTAGATATCATCAGTGGAAAGACTATAAATATCTTTGACCCCTAAAAATATTTATCCGACTGAAATATCGACTGTTTTAGCATGTTCAAATATTTCCACCCCGTCCACCCCCGCTTCAAGGGGTGGTAGGCGCGTCTCACCCCGACAGTGTTGTTTTCCTGGTCGCAAAGAACACGTGTCCGAAATTTGGTGAAATTTGATCCACCGGTATAGATTTGTATTCCCCACCCCAAACCCTAAGGGTGCCCTTTTCCCAGGGTGTAGGGGATGAAAATTATATTCAGAAAACATCGGTAGAAACACCATAAATATCTTGGACCCCTAAAAATTATTATCCGACTAAAATATCGGCTGTTTTAGCATGTTTAAGTATTTCAACCCCCGTCCACCCCCGCTTCTGGGGTTGGTAGACGCGTCTCACCCCGACAGTGTTGTTTTCCTGGTCGGAAAGAACCCGTGTACGAAATTTGGTGAAATTTGCTCCAGCGGTGTAGATTTGTATTCTCCACCCCAAACGCTAGGCGTGCTCTTTCCCCAGGGTGTAGAGGTTGAAAATTATATTCAGATATCATCAGTGGAAAGACTATAAATATCTTTGACCCCTAAAATATTTATCCGACTGAAATATCGACTGTTTTAGCATGTTCAAATATTTCCACCCCCGTCCACCCCGCTTCTGGGGGTGGTAGGCGCGTCTCACCCCGACAGTGTTTGTTTCCTGGTCGTAAAGAACACGTGTACGAAATTTGGTGAAATTTGCTCTACCGGTGTAGATTTGTATAACGAACATACAAACATACATACACTCTTTTTTATTTATAAGAAGATTAAGTGTAATAATTATTTATATTAAGCCCTTTCGTTCTGGTAGAAAAGGGATTATTAATGGATTGATTTATATGGTTTGGGATTTTGAGAACAATTGTTCCAATAATGCAGATTACGTGGATAATATTTTCATTGAAGTTGTAGCAAACTAAATTATAAACTACGTTAGCATGTAGAGTTTTTGTTACATGTATTTGTCCGTGATTATTTGTTGCTTTATTTCTTCTCAATAATACAACTTCAATTACGGAATAACTGTAAAATTATGTTTATAACAATGTATAATATAAAATTTTTTAAAAGAGTATAAAAAGCAATGGTTCTGAAACACTTTTACTTTTGATTAAACGTCGTTATTAATGGAAAAAACATCGGTTAAAATAGTATGAACAACACCACCCCTAAATCTGCTACTTTCCCGTGGTGGAAAGGGTTGAATTTTTACTCATATCACATCGGTAGAAACACTATCAATCTATTTTACCAATAAACACATAACATGTTGGCAGTTTTAGAATAATAGACAATTCTCACCCCCAGCCCTAAGCAAGCTCACCACTAATGTCTAAAGGGATTTATATTTTCAACAACATCCGTTGAAATAGTATTCACGTAATTCTCCTCCAAGAACGCGCAAGAACTGACTATTTATCTTCCCTTCCAACCCCCACGCTTTCGGGTTAAATGGGCAATTAAAAATATTTATCCGAAATAAACTCACTGACATCCATAACCTTCGATTTGACTCCAAACTCGGTTGTATTCGCGTTATTTTTCTGTAAAGCAACCCCACCCCAAACCCTAAGGGTTCTGAATAAAGGGTGCCCTTTTCCCAGGGCGTAGGAGATGAATATTATATTCAGATAACATCGGTAGAAACACAATCAATATCTTTGACCCCGAAAATATTTATCCAAATCTAATACCTGCTGTTTTAGCATGTTTAAGTATTTCAACCCCCGTCCACCCCCGCTTCTGGGGTTGGTAGACGCGTCTCACCCCGACAGTGTCGTTTTCCTGGTCGCAAAGAACCCGTGTACGAAATTTGGTGAAATTTGTTTCAGCGGTGTAGATTTTTATTCTCCACCCCAAACGCTAGGGGTGGTCTTTCCCCAGGGTGTAGAGATTTGATCCACCGGTATAGATTAGTATTCTCCACACCAAACCGTAAGGGTGCCCTTTTCCGAGGGTGTAGGGGATGAAAATTATATTCAGAAAACATCGGTAGGAACACCATCAATATCTTGGACCCCTAAAAATTATTATCCGACTAAAATATCGGCTGTTTTAGCATGTTTAAATATTTCAACCCCCGTCCACCCCCGGTTCTGGGGGTGGTAGACATGTCTCACCCCGACAGTGTTTGTTTCCTGGTCGTAAAGAACACGTGTACGAAATTTGGTGAAATTTGCTCTACCGGTGTAGATTTGTATAACGAACATACAAATATACAAACATACAAACATACAAACAAACTTACAAACAAACATACAAACAAACAAACAAACATACATACACTCTTTTTTATTTATAAGATGGGGAGTGGTATAACGCAGAGGTATTGTAATCGACTACAAAGGGCATCTACAATCACCAAATGTATTAAGGTGTTACTAAGTAATTCTAGGATTTAAAGGACGGCCAGACGGAGAATAACAAAAACCTCTGGCCGCCGAAAGGTTTCTCGAACCGTGGGAACGTTCAAGGTATTCCCAAATATGGAGTTCAAAAAGTGGTGGAAAAAGTAACGTGTAAATTTCGCTGCAGAGAAACGTCTTTGATAACTAATGAACCCGAACCACAAAACTGAAAAGAACTGACCGAAAAGATTTAATACTTCTGAAACATGTCTTACAGAGACAAATTCCCTCTCGGTATTAGATTCTGACATTAGTCCTCATTAGATCTTACTTTAATTAGATGTTGAAATTCGAACAGCTAAAAATTCACAGTCATTTGAATGTTGGTCAAATACTGTCACGTAAGAACAGACGGACAGCATACTAGTCCTTGGATCTTGAGTCTTCTCGATCCTGGGCGAGAACACAACTAAGCTCGACTACTAGCCTCAATTTATCTGCAGGCCAGGTTTCTTGGGACCTTCGATGATCCATCCTGCTTTAGCGTATGGCCTGTATCTGGTTCAGCTAACTAAAACACAAACTGAGACATGAAAAGAAAAACAGTTCTTTCCAGAAATGTTTTCAATAAATGCTCCAAATTTCGACTACCAACAACAAAAAATACTTGGTAGAGTCGAAGGAGTGATTGGCGAACAGTTCCAAAGATGCCAGGCATTTCGCGCACAATTGCAATGAATAGTCGAAAAACGAGGTCCTCAATTGTGCCAACGGGAGACTCGTAATTGATGGCCTTCAGAAGTAATCAATGCTCGATAAATCTGGTGATCGGAGTGGGCATTGGACTTTGCGATGATGTTGTAAATAAACAATGTTTACGTTTTAATGACTCATTTATTGTGTTCTTACCACAACACGTCCTTTCCGACAATACATTCCTACACGAAATGTTTTAGTAAACTGTACCACGCCCTCAAATATCAAATATATAATGCCAATTAAACAGGTCATTAATTGTTTTTAATATAATTGAATTGTTAGCGGTACGAATGCGTAAAGGTGAGAATGAAGGCGGATTTTTCCTTTGTTCAACAATGGAGACCGCGCGGAGAAAAATCAGTATGCACTAGGAGAGACAGTCTGGAATCGGCGATTGAGAGGTGAAGGAGTAAAAAAATCTGCGTACAAGAGAGGAAACTGTTAAAAGTTTACGGGGAGATATAATACAGTAGAGTTCACCTACAGCAAAAAAACAGTAAAGTTTGCAGATATAAAGTACGAATGGCGAGATCCTGTATTTTTACATGAAAGCAAGCAAACATTTTTACGGAGAGATTTACATAATAATTTGCACACGGTGAAGCAAATGGTTGCTTCACGCTTATTGAACCATTTTCGCATAGAGGAGACCGGAATCCACTTGCTGAAAAAAGGGGGCGGCTCATCCGAGGTTCCAGATAGCAGAGAACGAATATTTTAATCGTGTGTATTAAAATTTTCAATTAAATGTAAAGTTAGTGTAAAAATGGCTTTTTAGTGTGGTAGTTTTTAAGCTACAAGAGAGAGATCTGGTACCAGACAGACATTCCGTGAGTAACAAAACTTTTATACAAATTTGTAAACGATAATTAAAAAGATACAGTCAGATTTCGTTCAGTTTTCTTTTCACTTACTTTCATATTGTTTTAGGTTAACTTTTATATTTGAATTGTTAATTGTCAGTTCATTCATTGATTTTGTTCTAATTATCAAACCCAGTTATGACCCTGAGATAAGAGATTCGACGTATTTGATTGTAATTATATAAGAACTGTATGTTCATAAATGCCACGAATTAATAAATAAAAATTAAAGTATTTGTTTTAACTGGATGGAATTTGGGGTGCAAAATAGGTCTTGTACATTGTAAATTTATCAACAACAATAAATTTCTTTTAAAGCTTAGTAAATGTTGTTAATTATTCCTATGATTTAAGACCCCTTTTTTTTATCATTAAATATTCGTCGTCTTCAACGTGTGACTAATTATTCAAATTTTAATTAATTTTTTTGTTAATTGATTCATTTAATTAAAGCCTTCCAGTTGTTTATTACAGTATATATATATATATACTCATTTGCTTTTGTTATTTTCTTTTACACTGATGAAATGTTATGTATGTATGTTATGTATTTGCTTATTGTTACATTTATGTATTTTCAAGTTGTGTACTTTATTGTTGTGTTTGTTGACTGTGTAAATTTCTTTGAATAGTCCTATTTCCTCCGTAGAGAAGTAATTGAACCAATTAATAAATCTAAATGAAGAATTCTGTTTTATCAGAGAAGAGCATCAATGAAAAAATTCATCTACTTGCCCACCGCTGTTTCAATCAACTTTTATGAGTATTACCTTTTATTATGTCTTTATAACGTCACTAATTTGTCTACATCTTGCAATATAGTAACTTAAATTAATTTAATTAATTTGATAGCTTAAAGTGGACCAAGCAGTACAACAATACAAAAATATATTTATATAATAAATATAATTTCGCACCCCATGCCTGTATGCGATCTATCAAATTTATACTTGATTTAATAATTAAATTTTATTCGCATGTAACAAAATATTATTCATTATATGAATAATATGAAATAATGGAAATTTTAAAAATAATAAAAGATGGCCTAACTGATAATAGTTTTGACGACATTACCATCTAAATTTAGTAGCTAGTTCGCATTCATGCCATTCGTGTTCAAGTTTTTAATTCTCTTCACCGAAAATTAAAATCACAATAAATTCTTTTTTATTTGGTTTGAGGAGAGTTTCTCTCACGTTCACAAACATCCATGCCCTTGCCGGGATTTGAACACAGGACCTCTGTGATGTAAGGCAGTCAGGATGATCACTGCACTACATGAGGTCGACTCAATAACTTATAAATACATAATTACTTAATTTATAATGGCTTATCTATAATTCATATGCAAAAGCTTTTGTATTCATCACCTAGTTTTTGTGGTTGTGTCATTCTCGCGGTTCTTGCGTTTTTAATTACCTGACTAAAAGTCTATCAGAAACGTTGTGTGGTATTTATATTATCACTTCATTTTGCATGTTATATGACTATTTATGTATCTAAATCGTATACTTTTAGAATAGACGTATTATATTTCAATTACAGTTTGTTATTATTTAGATCTAGATATTCACCACTTTCTGGTAAGCTGGTGGGAAAAAATAACAATTGAGAATAATTTAAAAGTGAACATAAGCAAATTATTTTATTATCCACGTATATTTATTCTGAATTGATATTTTACCTTGTTATTGTACATAATTTTTTATGTATTTTATGTATTATTTTGATAAGTTCCGTAATATAAATTTTTAATAACAATGTAAACCTAATGTAGATTATTAGGGATTGGAAAGCGACCTAAAAAATACTGGACTCTATAAAGTTTTGAGAACGATAAAAAAAGGACTAATTTTATTTTTGGGGAAATTTATCTCGAACTAGTCAGATACAAATACTCCTATTACCTACCCAAAATATTCAATAAGGCTTCAAAATGGCGTGTGGACAACCTCCAGATTATTCTCGAACGGCCAAATTTTGCTAGGTTAGTACATACTTGCGAAGAACACTTATAAGGATAAACTTCCAAACGGTTCGACTCGGTGGCGTAATAGCGAATCCAGCATTAAGAATGCCTCAGAACTTGAGTTGAATTGCATAAAAAAGACCCAAACACGCTGAGAAATGTTGATTCGATTGTGTTTCTGGTCAACGGTTAACCCCACTGACAGCATCTCTTACCAAATGCTCAAGTAAAATGTGAGCGCGATCTAAAGATATATTTGCAATTTCTACAAACTTGCGTATATTCATTCGATGATCGTTCAACATTGTATTCTGCATTTCTTTGCTATTATCCTCGGTCGTAGCGTAACGTCCTGTGATGATTCGTTTACTCATAAGTGTTATTAAATTGTGTTACACAATTTCATCTCTCTAAATTTTGTCGAATCGCTCAGGCAAGTCGCTGCATATACGAGGGTGGTTACGATCAGGCCTGCCATTCTACTGCAAAGACATTATTGCTTTGAGCTTCCAGATGTTGCAAAGGGAGGACAAAGAACCTTGGAGGTAGTCCGAGAACATTCTGGCATCACAAGTGCTTGCATTATATTACAAAATTTTCCAAATACGATATTGAATTACAAATTACAAAATAGGTTCAGTCTAGTCCAGCTTCAGAAAATCAACTTTGACGATCAGCCTGTCTACCAGAGAGATGCGGAAAATTTGACGACGCCAACTCAACCAGAATCGTTTCCGAAGAAGTTTCGGAGGGATTTACGACGAAGTGCCTGCGACAGATCCAGGTGTGACACCAGTAATCGGCATTTTCCAATATTTCACGTTACAGAACATCATTCTCTTTGAGGTTTTTCATTATGCACGTTCCGTCAGAGTAGTCATTAGATGATAGAAAAAAATTCTTGTTGCACTCCAGAGTTACGTCCAGTTAAACATTAAGTTTTTTATATAAATTTAATAATTTAATTTGAGTTATATAATAAATAAGTAATTTAAAAATCAATTATTTTATTTAATCATTTTAAATACCAATCAGAATCGAAAGTGGTCAATAAGACACCACAGTGTCAACACCAATACAGTGCTGTATAATTTTTTACCGATGGCAACAATGTTAATAAGACTCTTCTTTTATAGCTGTAGGAAATACACCTCTTATAAAGTATTTATAAGTGCTCGATATACGGATTTTGTACATTTTTAACAGAACACAGGCGTTTTTTTGATCATAGTTACGGTAATTGAAGATACATTTTTGAAACAAATATACATATATATATATATATATATATATATATATATATATATATATATATATATTATACAATATTATCAATATTGTATGTTTATTGAGGGATTGTCTTTTAGAAATTTAGGACCAATGTAAAATAAATTAAATAACTTGATTATATGTAAGACGCTCCCTGTCACTGTCTGTCGCTTGATTCCGTTTATTCCATTTATCACGAAATAATTTATTGGATCCAATTCGTGCGTTTCATTAAAGTAAGCTCGTTTACCAGTTGTTCTCTAAAACTATTGACCGCGTGTTATACACAGCCTACACTTTTTTTTTAAAAAAAAGGGAAACTATTTATGAATGTGGATGAAATAGAGAAACTTCATTTTAGAGATTTGAATATTTATTGTGAGCCAGGGATTCAATACTTGCAGCCACAGCCAGTGGCAGTCTTGTAAAGTTTGCCCAACAGCCCGGGGTACGCGGTGACAGACGGCGACTGCTCGCCGCTGCTGTAGTATGCATCATCAGCGTCGGCATCTAGTCCGTAGACGCCGAGACCGTCATCGCCGCCGAGGATCTCTTCCTCATTCTCGCCTGTGATGACGACGCTGCCGGGACGGCGATAGTGAGGAATTTGTGCGCTGAACGTCTCTGAGCCTTCGGGGACCACGTACACCTCGCGGGTCATTTCGTCGGCAACTTCGTCGCCGGTCTCCAAGACGAAGTGAGGAGAGTGCCTGTTCACGGGCACGTAGCCCACCTCGGGGTACGTCAGCAGACGCGGGTGAATGCCTACGCCCCCGATGGTGTCGTCCTCAGCCTCCAGCTCGGCCTGTTGCGCCTCCAGAAGGGCTTGTTCCTCCTCGGCTTCCAGCTGAGCGCGCGCGCACCCGCACGTCCTCGGGATCTGCAACGGCAAACCACATATATAGCATACATGACTCAGTGACAGTCAAACAATATGAGAAACAATAATCGTGAAAGGTGAACCAACCAAATAGAACCTAATAGTTAAACTACTTACTTATCTCCAATAAAAAAAATAATGTTGGGAAGTAATGAAATAACATATATTTTATGATATGGCGGGAACTATAATCCGTTCAAAATTAGAAGTGTCGCGTACGATACAGCTCACTCAAAACAGAAGAATAACACCGGTATTGTTCGGCAACGCTGCTTTATTCCAAAGCTTGTTCAAGGTCACATCCCTTGCAGGAACTAGCCGTTATAGGTCTTTTAATTTTAAACGGACTATAGTTCCTACATTATTACTGAATATGCCTGACCGATATACTTCCCTACTTATTTTTGGTTACTATTCGATTTTATTACATATTTGTTCTACTTTAAGAGAAGTACGTAGCATTCAGATTTTTAATTTATTTGCAGGCCGAATTTGCTTTGTAAAGTTTCGCCGTTACTCCTCCTCTAGCATTTCTACATTGTTATAAGCAGCAAAATTTAGAACTTTTTAAAAGCCTCGGCTGAATATGCTTAACGTTCCCGTCGCCGTTCCTTAAGGAAAATGAATTTCCCTTTCTTTGTGAACGAGACATCATTCCTCTTTGTATATTAAGTTTGATCATATTCGTTACGGAAACAGTTTTACTTTACTTAAATCGCCTTGATGGATCTTTCACCCAACCCTTTAGATCACCCAGATGTTCGAGATCTAAAATTATGAATTTACTGTACAATTATAAAAATTCGATTGGACAATATAATGAGAAGTATGACAAATATATTTGGGAATTAGTTTGAATTGTATCATGAGAAACTATGACAATATCTTTGAGAATTCTGATAGTGTCGGATTGATTTGATGATAGTTATCTGATATTATGGTTCGCAGCATAAGGGAGGTTCTCGTATGATTTAATAGGAGTTGCTATGCTTAATGCGAGGGTAATACGTGGTGATACTGTCAAGGGTGGTTAGATTACATTACTGTTTTGGAACTTCCGCGAATCTGGGTGAAATATTCGAGTCTCAATTAAAAAGGAAGGGTCGTAATAATGAGTTACTGACCTTCAGCTCGACGATCTGCTTGTCGAAGGTGATGAGGCCCTCCTCAGGCACGTTCGGGACAATCTTCCTGAAGACGCCGTCCTTGGGCAGCTGCCGGGGTCCGAAGGCCAGAGTTTCCTCCCTCACGGCCAGGCCGCGTTGCTGGGCGAGTCCGAAGGCCAGGGACAGGGACACGGGGTCCACGGGCGGAGGAGCGGGCACGTTCATGTGTTCGTAGATGACCCGAGAGCCGTCGGACTCCATAACTTCCGGAAGAGTCTCGTAGTCGTGCGGATGTGCGTGTCTGTAGCGCTTCTGACACGCCGGACAGTGCATGCGAGGAACTTCCGCAGGAGACACCTGACACAAAAGTCTCGAAGTAAGCCCCGCTCAACAATTATGCACAAATGCGGCAATTGAACTAATCCTAATAAACCGCAGGATACTGATAAATTCAAATTGTGTTCCAAATTTATCGATATTCCATGTTACATTAATATTATCTACTTTCATACTCAACCATAAATTCTTCTTCTGGAAGATAGAAGACTACAACGTTTCCCGCATAAGTCATACGGGGGAAAAATTACGTAAAAATGTTGATGTGTAAATATTTAATGTATAGTAATTTCAAAGCATAAATATCATTTTCAGATTTAGATACTAAGGTTACATTGTATTGCTTCAAAAACCATTTGACAATGAAGTTGCTACTTTTCTCAAATCAAATTTCAAATAGAAATTATTGAACTTAAGATAAATCAGCATATTACAGATAATGCAGGGAACCGAATATGATAAATTTCATTGCTTGCAAATATCTTGTTATGTTTTCGAATAAAACTTTGGCTGAAACTTGAAATTCCTACAAGTAGTCAGAACTTCCAAACAATATTTAAAAACTGCTACAACAATTACATAATTCTGATTCATGATTTATTATAATTTGTTGAGAAATATGAAAATTCCCGGTATCTTTAATATAAGATAAAATATTTTCACATAATCTTTAATTAGTTTATAATTTTTTCTTCTTTCAATAATACTTTCTTACGATCCATAATGCCTCCTTCATAGCTATCTGATTGGTCTCTTTATTGTAAATATTACAAGTTGAAATAAGGGTGAAAAATTTACTGCTGTTCGTTTTCTATTTTGTTTCAACGTACGAGACCTTCACATCCCCCCACTAGTCTTAAGGGATCATAGAAACTGATGTTTAGTAATACTTACATAGGTGTGATCACAAGAACAAGTGTCACCGATTGGGGTCAGAGGATCGACTCCGGGGATTTTGTGACACAAGATGCGGGGTCCTTGTGGTTCGATCTTCACCGGCCTCGGTGGTCTTACCTAATGGAAAAAGAAACAAAAATATAGTTATTAAATAAATTATTAAATCTGTGGAACCTTTTATATTATACATATTAATAAAAGCTGTATGGACATTAATCTAACGGCATTTTCTGTGAAACAACGGTAGTTTGACCCGGTATGTATGAGTGTTATAAGACTTATAACACTGGTGCTTTTATGTGGTCGTATTCCGATTTACTTGAAAAATAGTAAATTAGTCTCATAACAATATTATTTCGTGTTTTATCTTAAATACGACGTTCCAGGGTACTTCATGTTCGTGTTTTCAAAACCATGTTTCTGAATTTATTCGGCTAAATAATATAGTAAGGACAGAGTTGACATGTTTTCATTTTAAAAACACTAAGATTTTATCACCTTCAGTTTATGAGTTTATGAGTTGTGTATTTTATGAACTATTATTTCTAGGTGACATTGACAATTATAAAATAAAATATTTTTCTGCCTTATGCAGTCCTAGCTGGTCTTTGAGAACGAAGTGAGACCTCAATTTAGGAATTCGCTTGGCTAGTATGCTAATAGCGTTCTGAAATCTTCGGCATTCTGAGGATTTTGGAATAGAGAAGAAGAATTTTCGAGAATTATTTTGAGAAGCCAGATAAAACCAAGATCTGGATTGGGGTTTTTGAATGAATCCTCCCTATTACGGTACTCACTGCTTTGCTTGATGGGTAATTTCTAAATATTGCAGGAACAAAACTCCGGAAATTTGTATGTAAAAGATACTTAGGAAAAGAGGAGATTGATTTTCTTGGAACATTAATTGTAGAACATTGAAACAGTTCTGTAATAATAACTGAAGCTACAATATAATTTAGTATGTATTATGATACAAGTAGGTGGACAAAGTATGTTCCGAATATTAACCTTGACTATAATATCTAGCAACTATTAATAATATTATTAAGATTCGTGTAACAATCGAAGAAATACTGAGCACTCAAAAGCTAACCTTCAGACTTAGAAAAAACTAAATTTAACCAGTTTGAATGAAGTTAGTGTTTAAGAACCATCTACAGGGGAAAATGTAATCTATTTGGATGAGGATAGACAAAGTAGTTTGATGTAACTCACCAAAGACTGGGTGCAGGTGCAGCCATCTGATCCTCCCCTCAGCTGACAAGGACAAGTGTGAGCAGGGTCCACAGGGATTGCGAGTACCTGTAACAGATCAGAGATAAGTGATTGCTCTCTCGCCGCCTTGCGGAAGTGGCCTGAAGGGGACTCGAACCTGCAGCGCCAAGGCCCACACAGCGACCACGGCTACGAGCACGTGCTTGTTCATGGCGACTGAGTGCTCGAGTGAGGTGTTAATCGCACGTAGCTTCTGTCTTTTATACGCCACACTTGTGCTGAAACACCACAACCAGGGGCTGTTGTTGACGCTGCGAGGTGAAGCAAGACTGGGTCCGCGCAATTGCCCAAGGATATTTCTGCACAAGACCTGCATTCGTTCCTACCTGATACTATTAGCGAATTCCTACCTAAAGCCATCCACAACAACGTAAATTAGGACGTGAACTAAAAAGTATTGTCTCACTTTTGTCTGCATACAAGAATTAATATAAATGTTAAAAACACCAGACTATTACTCAGAAAAATTTCACTTCGGTTATAATATTTAACAAACACAATGTTTCATATCTGATTGGGACTTCTTTCAGGGGTGAAACGTTGTGTTTGTTAAATATTATAACTGAATGGAATGATAATAAATTTTTCTGATTAATATGCTGGTGTTTTTAAATTTTAATTTAAAAATAAGTCAGATTACTATAATTATTAAGAAATAATGTAGCTGTAAATCAGAAGAGTTAACTGATCAAATAGTAATTACAAATTTATTAATCCATTTATAGCAATAATTGTTATCCCGTTCGTTATTATTGGTAGTAGAAACAGCAATTCATGACAACTGTTGTTATAAGACTTCTGCATAGAGCGGGAGTCGTAATATCATTTTTGGTGGTAAAGGTACAGATAAAAGCGGCAGTTTAACTATAAATTTAGTAACAAGTGAAGATTAAATTTCAGAGATAGCAGTTAAAATAGTATTAGTAGTAGTAGTAATAGAAATTGCGAAGTAGTATTAGGAACATATATGATTTGTGAAATGACATACCACTAAATAACAAAAAAAAGTTTCGTCCCAACTTTGGGACCTCATTATGTAATACATTTTTTCCATAAATTTAATGTACAAAAAATATTTTTTTCTCTTAAATTAATGCACTAAATAATGTCTACATCACCTTTTTGAATGTGAATTTGGAATTAAAGAAGTGTAAATAAAGAAAAATATACAAAATATTGACTGACCCTGACTTATGTGATTCACGTTCTTTGAGGTTGTTCTATAATAGGTTTTTATGTAATATTTAGGTGAATTGAGGAATATACTAAATAACCATTAGATAGAATAAATCCATAAGTGAATGTAAAGAAAAATATGTAAAATATAGGATTACGGAAAAAAATTAATCTGAAAATTTTAGTAATATATATTTTTATTCGCAATATCCAAAGGCTTCCTGAGACAACTAAATAAATGGAATGAGTAGCTGAAGAAATATTCTTAAGTATTTATTTTAATAATATTCGTAAACGGATAAGTATCATCACAGTGAGAATTATTGCAAATATATTTTCTCGTGGAACTATTAAAAAATTACAGAATATAAATAGAACAATTTTCAACTATTACAATAGGAATTATTGCAAAACCTAAATAATGATAACACGAAAAATAACTTTAATATAAATAATTATTGAATAAGAAAGATAGCCAATTCAGACAAAAAAAGGTGATAATATAAATACCACACAAAGTTTCTGGGATCTTTGTACCTTTTCTTTTTTGAGTTTTGTCAGCTGACGAGTTGACGAGTGCAGTTGTGTCGCTCTAGACTCTTCTTCGCACCTGAGGAAAGGGACGTTGTGTGGTATTTATATTATCACTTTTATATCTGAATTGGCTATCGTCCTTATTCATTATTTTCAATCATTTTATAAATAATTATTCTTTTTACTATTCCTTGTTTACGATCAACATCAGTATTAGAATCAGAATTGACCACAGTCACATCCAAAGCTACAATCATAATTACAATCAAGTTACACCAACACACCTAACACTTTAACACATGGAATTATTTGACGGTAGAGTCGATCCTAATAGCCGTGAGGCCTCCTCTCCACTCATATGAGTAGTAACAACTGTATAACAAATTCAAATAAGAATCTAAATATTCAAGTAAATAATTTATATTATTATTCCTACGAGATTCAGAAAGCATTGTCCTCATGAGATGACTGCCAAATTGAAATATTACACGTAATATCCTGGATAAGTTGTGACACGTTGCAGTGATAGTACAAACATCCATACTCAGGCCGGGATTCAAAACCGAGACTCTGACGTGATTCAATGACTCAGGCCCCTGCACCACAAGTCCGCAATTGGTTCGAATCCCGGCGAGGGCATGGATGTTTGTGTGTGTGAGAGAAACTCTCAAATCAGTTCCCCGACAAGGGCAAAATGAGTTCCCATACCAGAGCTGTCGATGCGACAGTAAATAAATTAATATAAAAAGTCCGCAATTCATTCATATAAATATGTAATATTTAAGTAAAATTTATAAATGGTCAAACTCATTAAGTAAAACGTTTCCTCTACGCATTAGTATACTTCATCAGTTGCATAAAATAATGAACAAAATTCACACAAAACCATATGGAGTTCAATAAGCATGTTTAAGGACATTTGACATATATATGATTTAAAGCATTGGTATCACGCTGTACATTCAATGTGAATTGATTTGATTTGATATGAATTAATTCCGATATCAGCCTAATACGATACCTGTTCTCTATGTCAAGGATTTTAATTTTTCCCCAATTTAATGAATGATTATTGGATGAAATACGTTTTGTTTTTATTTTGGGAGCTTTAAATTATTTTTTTAATTTACTTGATAGATTGGTTTTACTTTCCGACCCTGAATGCCGTTCATAAAATTTAAAGAGGGTGTGTAATATACTCCTCAGTTCATTGATGTTACATCAGAATCAAATTCTTAAGTTTGAAAATAGACAACACAGGTATTCCATAAATTTCCATAGTTTTACCATTTGATGAAGAAACATTTTAATGAGGTTACTGTATATAAATATTCCAATGCTTTCTCCAGCATTTTAAAAAATTGCAAATTTCCGGTTGACCATGATGTTCATTGTGTAGTTCATAAGGTTCTGTGCCACTTACATAGGTAAAACGACGTGAGTCTTGAAAACCAGAATAATTTTGATTGTTTCTAAGATCCATGCATAAAGCTAGTACTTTGGATGAGTCCAAGTCCATGACCGCCGTACCCAAGGTTCAAAGCTCAGCTGGAAAAGACTTCGATCAATTTCAGGTCGTCTAATTATTGCAGTTGGACTCGAGGAGGTAGTGATGCCTATGAGGCTGTGCCAACAGTGTTTAGACTAGTATCCTCAAGCTTTTGTCAGTGCTTTAGGGACGAACTGGTCCTCAACGTAAACCCAAGGGTCAACAAAGGTCAGTAAAAAATAAGGAGTGATGGGCAAGCTAAGCACTTTGCCCCCCTTACATGTTCATAGTAAGCTCCAGTAACACATGTTACATGTTACATACTCATTCCCTGAGTACAAATTTCCCGGCCAACACCTCTTTTTCTTTTCTTGCGAGGGAAGTTGAAACCCTTTGAAAGACACCGTGCAGTAGTTCGCACTTTTTGCCAACGACCATATATTACTTCCAACGGAAAGACAATTAAACAATAAATAATACTTTGTAGGAAGCGGTCTGAGCCGTAGCTCGGTCATTGACTGCTTCACTCTTATACTTTGTATGAGTATATTGATGATGCTGAATATTTCAACACACATAATTGCGGCTTGTTTGTGAGTCTCGAAGTGATATGTTGGGAATGTAAACAAAAATAGTCTGGATAGAGGTCGTACATAGGTATGGAAAGATGTTGATTTTCGGATTGAGGTTACATCTGAAAAATATATTTCAGTAAAGAATAGGTTACACGATTGCAAACTTAATTTATTTTAATGAAATTTACTCTTCCGAAATTTCGCAATCCATCTGCAAAATACACAAACAATATTTTTTTCTATCAGCAATGGTCAACCATTCAGTTCGTTTTATCAGGAATATTAATTATATTAAGACAAAATAATATTATCTTCTAATAAGGTAAGATAACTTATTCACGAGAAGAACCAATTATGCGTATTTTTAATTTAATATACATACCATAAATGAAAATGGATAACTTAATTTGAATCCGGTAATTATTGTTGATTTCCATCAGGATGGAAAAATATCGACATGGTCAAGTATCTGGAAAACAAAATCAGAGGTCCTGGAAGAAAGCCTGCGAGAGAATTCTCTGCAGGGGAACCTTCCCAGAGAGCTCTGGCGGAGGCTACCTTTGGGGATACCTTCACATCTCTCTGGTTTTTGAACTACGGTTCCCACATGCCGAGGCACCTTGGCCTGCTTTGAGAGGTGTATGTTCCGGGGTCGCAGACTTTGGGCATACGGTAAGAGTTGTCCGCTATTCGTATTGGAATAGTCGGCCAGCTGCCTCCTAAATTGGTCAAGGCACGGCGAGAGGAAAGCTGCGACCCCACAGATAACCCCTCTACCGCCATCGGAAGGGCGTGGGACAAGTACCAAATGCCCGACCTACCTGATGCAGGTTTTTATAGGGTTTGTCCTGCATTACTTTTAGGCGAATGCCGGGTAGCATCCTTAAACTATAGCCCGGGGGCCCTAGTTAACCCTTGGCTACCTTCCTCCACCCTTCCGCATCCCCCCTTTCAAATCCCTTTCTTATGCTATAAGAGGGGAGTTGCCACTATGTGGATTACCCTATACATAGCCTGTCTACACCCAAAAAAAAAAAGAAGAAGAGATGTTCCACGAGATATTCCTGGTCCGGTCGAGATATTTCCATCCAGACACTTTTATTCAATTTAATTTCATGGCCTCTATGGTTTTAGCTTGTGAAAGCTTTCTCTCTATTCTTGAATTGACAATTCCTAAGCCCTTGATCAATTTACATAAGTGAGGGTCTAAAATTAAGACTATGTAAGAATTGTTATTTAGTAATAAATAGTATGTGAACCTGCATCAGGTCTATAGATGGAGGAATTTCCAACCTGATCTGAAGTTGACGCGAGTAGCTCAATTGGTATACCTTCCGCCCGGTAAGCGGAGTTCCCGGGTTCGATTTTTCCATCTTGATACTTTGATTTAATTTAATTTCATGGCTTCTACGTTTTGAGCTTGTGAAAGCATTCCCTCTATTCTTGAATTACTTAACAATGGATTTAATACAATTGGAACAGTAGTGTAATATTTTAATCTTTGATTTTCAAATATTATAACAAAAATATCTATTTATGAATTTCTTTTTCTTCAGTCTTTAACTGCTGATATACGTAAATGCAAAATTCTTAATAACAATACAATAATTTCTCAAATAACTTTGTGTTACACACACAGAAAATTCTCTGTAATAAATTAACACAAATACCTGTTGGGCGCTAATAAATTAAAAATACTTTTCAAATAATTATAACTCTGGCATTAGTTACTATAAATAAAGAAATACACTTTCTGTACGAGGTTTTGATGGTTTAATGTCACTATGGAAACAGATGATTTGGATATTATTGTGCATAAAATGGCCAAATGTAAATATTTAACGGCAGTAAATATTAAAAGTGTATTGATCGTACGTATTAAAATATTTTGGAACATAACAGTTAAATAATATTTGTTAGTTATAATTATTATTTTTAAATAAAGTCAGTGACTTAGCTTGGGGGAGACAAAAGGGTACATCCAATATTACACTCTAAACAATTTATCTTATATATGACATTGCGTTTATCCAAATCGCTAATCGTATCTGTCATTAATATGAAAAATTACAGAATAATTAAAAATTTGATTAAACTCAATGTCATTGATAAAATAAATTGTTTGGACTGTAACGCTTGTTAGATTGGTTTGGTCAAACTAAGCGAACGTTGAATAAAAAATAACAAAAATGTAATGTTCAAAATTTCTCGGTGTTATCCAAACACATATCCCCTCAAACATAATTTAATTATCGATTAAAAAAACGAAAATTTTACAATACTTAAGAGTGAAATGTTGTATATATGATCATCACTACAGACATAAATGTAAAAATTTATATAACTTGATTAAAATATATTACACATTCCTATGAGCGCTCGGGAACAACTGGTGATTTCAATTAATAAACCTTTTCCGATTGTTTGCCATTTCATAATTATTTATTTATTGTTTTATAATAGTGATATAAAAATTAATATTAAAAACAGACAGACTTGGATTTAAATTTTTTCGGGGTCGGTAAGTTTATTGCCAACTACCACGACGTCATTTAAGCCTCCATAGGATTGACGATTGGCTTGAAAAGTGGTTATTAAAATGACGATGTAGGTGTCCATTAAAAATTTTGGAAGTCATTAAGTTGAACTCCTACGTCTTTTTGGGGGAGGGGGCAAGTAATGGAAAAATAATATGTCCATAAAGATCGAATTTGTTGATTGGTAACAGTAGCGACGTTATTGAAGTTATATATCAGTCCCCATCGATTTATGCATAGGGGTAAACAGGAAAATAATAACGCCAAGATAAGTAAGACTGGAATAGGATTCGTTATTTTCGATGACGCTGACTTGGAAAGTGACACTCCCACTCGGCCGTTGAACTTCCATCGGCACGAGGGGGAAATGGTCAAAAATGACCCATGTTAGAATCAATGGTTTCGGTGTCTGAGTTGAACCAGGGTTGAAGGGGATCATTGTAATAATGACCAAGAGGTTAATATTTGGTCAGTATTGGTCGGATGTTCCATTGTCTAATTATAAGAAAATATAGGAAGCAAGAAAAAGAATAGAAAATGTGTGAAGGAGGAAATTGGTCTCAAAGAGGAAGAAGGGGAATGAATCGACGTTTCGAACAGTGAACGTTTTTGTTCGTCTTCAGCGAAAGGTGGAGACAAACTACTATCACGTCATGTACTGTCACATGCTGGCCATAAGTTCAAGCGTGACTGCAGTCTCAATCTCACACTGCTGTCACGTCACGTGGCTCACGGCCAGCAAACAGTCTGCTTTGACACATGACAGCAAGAATTTTTTTTAACAATATACCAGTCTACATCTGTGTACCTATCAGCCGTACATTACGCCTCTAATCTAATACCGTTGCGTAAAGACGAAGTTAAAGGAAAAAAATTACCTATAATTGAAAATAATGAATAAGAAAGACAGCCAATTCAGACAAAAAGGGTAATATAAATACCACACAACGATTCGTGGATCCTTGTCACTTTCGTTAGGTGCTAAGAAGTGCCTAGAGAAACACAACTGCTCTTGTCAGTTGACAGCGACGAAAACGCAACGGCAATGGGAGAGCCGAAGGGTTCTAACAATAACAATAACTATAATGGAGCAACTACAATGGGAAAGCAGAAGGTTTAGCGTAATAATAAGGGATCATGGCAATTATTAAGTTTCATAGTGTCTTATTGTACATTAATAGCTGTGATGTTGGATTTAATGTGAAGCATCTCTGGAATTGTACCTGGTGTCAATCTTAACATTTTGCCAATCAAATGTATGTTTATAACGGTTTATATGTTTGGATACTACAGATTGTTTATCAATAGGAAGTTTGATATTAGACATATGTTCCTTGATACGTGTATTAAGGAAACGTTTTGTTTGCCCTATGTAGCAGGAATTACAATTAGAGCAGGAGATTTTGTAAACAACTGTTTTACTGTTTGCTGTAGGTGTCAAGTGGGTCGTTGAGGTTTTTAGTCAAGTATAAAATGGTATTAGTGGATCTGTAAATGATGGATATTTGATATTCTTTGAATATTTGGGGAGTACGAGAAAAAATTTGGCTTGAGGTGTTTGGGGACAGTATGATGTTGTATTTTGTTCAGTCTGTTGTTTATGTGTTAAATAATAAAATTTAAAGGGTACTCATTGGAGATTAAAATGTTTCAGACAATATTTAAGTTGTGTTGATGGAAGTTGGAGTTAGAAAGTAATATAGCTCTGTCTACAAGATTGTATACACATAGCTCTCTTGTGGTTTGGAGGATGATCAGAAAGATAATTTAGAACACGTCCAGAGTATGTCGGTTTTCTGAACCAATTGGTGAGAATGGAAGTATTGCAAATACTTTATCAATTGGTTCAGAAATATAAAGTATTGTTTCTGTTTGAAGCAGCCTGCAAGTCTAGAGACAGTAACATTTAATATAAAATATTATACAGATTCCGTTCTGTTTATAAGAATAATACTGTATTGTTCTTTATAAAATGGTCTTATAATACAACCATATATATTTACACACGTGTGTGTGTTTCTAAATATGATATAATGATTTAAGTCGATGTACATTCGCGCGAGTTATTAAACAATAATGAAAGGAACTGACTTAGATGGTAAGTCAGGTTGATAATTTTTAGTGAATCAAATAACTAAAGTAAATGTGGAATATACAGAATTTTGACTTTGTCAATTCTTCTGTCAGTTAATTCATGCCTGTCAGATTAAATCTAAACTATTACAATTAATGCAACTCTTCAACTATATCAAAAAATGCTATATTTTAATTTCAATCAAACAATGATAACGCGTATATTTCTCTTTCTTTCATTTGAAGTTAGATGTATTTTCGTAAATTGTAGATGATTTTTTTAAACCAGAAAGTTTGTTAAAAAAATAATTAAATTCTCTACTACTTGCCTTCTATGAGAAATTTGTGTAGGAGCGACTGTTTTGGAGATATCAGCAGTTATACCTTCACAATGGTTAGCTTTTAATGGATTATTTACAATAAACAATAATACTTAATGTTATTAAGTTTCTTTGTTCTATTGGAAAAAAGTGACTAGAGATTATCTATCTATCTATCTATCTTCCTATATATATATATATATATATATATATATATATATATATAATTAACTAAAGTATACCGAAAAATATATTCACTAAACTGTGACAAATGTGATGAACACTTCATTTGATGGAGCATTCTTTGAATACTTCTGCGCTATACTGCTTCCCGATGAAATACATACGACTTGAGGTATTACAATCATTCTTCCGTCAACCTTATTTTTCTTACCAGTGCCTTCCTTCCTATTGCTTTACAATCCATGTCATTTGTGTATTAGGGATTTAATATCTAAGCTTGTCTCCCAGTTGAAAAATGATGGAATCAAACATGAAAATTCCTTAAATATATTAGTGTACAGTAGGAACGTAATGTAATACACGCCTCTTAAATGAAAACTTTAAAGCTGTCATGTCATATTTTCCATCATGTTCTAGTTTTACGAGTTACCCCAGAGAAGTATCTAATGAAATAAAAACAAATCTGAACCATAAGAAAGCGCCAGGATTTGATGTAACTACAGGAGAGATTTTAAAGCATCTGCCTAGGTAGGGTATAGTAATACTCACGTACCTATTTAATGCAGCATTCAGATTAAAACATGTCCCTGCGTGCTGGAAAGTGATCATGCTGCAGAAACCGGGAAAACAACCAACATATTGTAGACCGATTTCTCTACTACCAATAATTTCAAAACTATTTGAGAAACTACTGCTGAAGAAGATTTAGCCTATAACATAAAATAATAAACTAATACCAGCTTTCCAAGTAGGATTAAGACAGAAACACTCAAAAATAGATCAAATGCATAGAATAACCTATATTATTGAACGTGCACTGGAAGAAAAACAAGTCTGCTTGATACATAAACTAAACAAAATGCTGCCAAAGCAATATGTAACGGCATACCTCACAGACAGACTATTCAGAAGAAGATGAATATTCTGATCTGGAAGAGGTAAGAGCCGGAGTGCCCCAAGGTAGTGTCTAGGGTCCTATCCTCTACTTACTATACACAAGCGATATCCCAAAATTGGAAGGAACTGATGATATGCAGGTGACATCGCGTTACTTGCAGTAGAGAAAGACCAAAACCTTTCAACTAGAAGACTACAAGAAGCCAGCAACGCAGTAGCTGACTGGACTAAACAATGGAGGATAAAGCTGAACGAGCAGAAATCTACCCACATAGTATTCACAAACAAACAATCAAACGACCCACCGAAACTAAATATAAATGGCACTATTATGCCCTAAGAGAACAAAGCATGACTCTAGACACAAAACTTAGGTGGAAAGAGCATGCTAAGAAAAAAAAATCTGAATTAAGCATAAAATATAGACAATACTATTGGCTAATTGAAAGAAACTCCAAACTTGCAATTTCCAACAAACTACTGATTTAAGATCAAATATGGAAACCAACGTGGCTCTACGATATTCAGCTTTGGAGCTGGCCATGTGACACAAACATTAAGTATATACAAACATTTCAAAATAAAGTGTTCAGAATCCGAAATACAGATCTTCAATATCTGAATCCCAACCATAAAAGATGAAATAAAAAAGGTATCCCGGGAAACATGAAGCTAGGCTTCACCTTCACATAAACACAGTGGTCAGACAACTTCTGGAAAATCAACACGGTACTAGAAGATTTAAAATAAGAAAACCAGCTGATCTTTTGTAATGTGCAGTGTATAAAACAGAGCACAGAGGGTGAGTGAAGTGTAATCAGAACCAGGAAAATCTTGATAGACTCTAGTCGTTAAGTAAATAGTTTAAGATTTTTAGAAGTAAATTAATGGTTAGTCTTAAAAGACTAGTTTTAATGGCATGCACACAGTTGCTTTTAAAAAAAGTTATAGTTTCTTTACTGAGTATTAATAAGGATTTAAATGTGAAAACTACATTACTTTGGCACCCCATGATTTCAATTTATTGTTTTAGATTATTAAAAATTATACATATAAATGCGTGTGTGAGTCTATGTATATTTCCAAACTGATTATACACTACAAGTATGTGATCAGTCGTGAAACTAAATCATTATTCATTCATTTAAATAAAGTGATACCACGATTGATCGTAAAACGTAATTTCCATTTCCATCTCATATAATTACACGTTCTAAGTATTGCATACTTGTCCAGAGAATTGTGAACATGAAGATTAAGGCCTTTTATTGTGTCGGTAGCATTCTGCTTGCTCAACTCGAAAGTAAGGCACCAGGTCGGCGAACGAGACTGCGGAACGCGTCCAATGATTGCAAAGCTGGTCAACAGTAACTACTTGATTTTGCAACATTGAATGAGATATACATATCATTTTTCTCAACGTCAGAACTATGATTCTTCCAGGAAGGAAGATACTATTAAAATTATTAATATAGACTTTCTGTGTTGCTGCCTATCAGTAATCAGTAATTATGATATAATTTATGATATATTGGTAGAGCATGTAAATAAAAATAAAATTATTTCTCTGTATCGTTCAGGGTTTAGGCATAAGCATTCGACAGAAACTGCTGTACAACTTGTAGTAGAGTAATAGAAAAGGGATACTGGAAATGATACAGTGGCTTTATTCTTGAACCCGAAGGGGGCTTTCGAGACTGTCTGTAGAGATAAGTTAATTGATAAATTGTTCAGGTATGGAGTGAGAGGAAGAGTTGGATAACAGATTAGAAAACAGTATGTTAAATTTAATGGTTGACTAATGGAGCATGTTATGAACTTAAAGAAGTTGATTTTGGGTGCCCCACGGCAGTAAATTAGGGACACTTTTATTCATTTTGTACATTAATGAACTACCAGAAGTAGTGAAGGAAGTAAAAATTCATGTGTTTGTTGATGACACCCTGATTTTCTTATCTGGTAAAAATTGTAAAGACATTGTACATAAAATTAATGTTGAGCTTGTATATATTATAAATTGGCTATGTGTCAATAAGTTAAGTTTAAATACTAAGAAAACCAAATGTATGCATATAAGGAATAAATTGAAAGGATGTGATATATTTGTAGTAAATGGGGTGGTAGAGTGGGTAAAACATTTTAAGTAACTAGGAGTTATTATTGACACTCAGCTAATATTTAATAAACATGCAGAGTATATTGAAAACAAATCGGCAAAAAAATAGGAGTAGTCTGTAGGTTAAGAAATATTTTATCCATTAAAGCTAAAAATACAGTATGTCTATATTAGTTCCTCATATACGTTATTGTAATTCATCACTGTTTGGTATAAGTAGTAATGTTATTAATAAATTAGAAGTAATGTGGAATAGAGGATTAAGAGCTATTTTGAATGAAAATAAATATTGTAAGATTCAGGATATGTTAAATAAATTAGAATTTTTAAATATTAGAAACCAAATTTTGTATGATGTGTTAATTTTTATTTATAGAATATATAGGGGGCAGTTGCCCAACTGTTTAAATATTTTTATTAAAAGAAAATTAGATGACCATAATCATAACACCAGGTGGAGGGATTTTTTTTATTGAGCATCTGAATCTAAGAACGACAACAAATTCAATGTTTGATAGAGGATTAATATTGTATAATGAATTGCCTGAAGATGTAAAGAATACAAATACTTGAAATAGGTAAATAGTTGTATGTATACGTAATTAGCTCTAAGCTAAATTGTAAAAAAAAAGTTAGTTAACGTAAGAAATACACATTTATCGTCATGTTCCTTTTCCCGACTTTTTAAGTTTCACGAGAAATCTTATTTTCATCACTTTTGGTATCAGACATTTTCTGGTGTAGCATAAAAACTAAATTACATTTAATTACCCACCCACTGCAGCTGCGGCTAACGATCGAGTTGTAAACGCGCAAGAATACAGTTCAAGACTAAACACTGAAATGGCAACTCAACAGGGTAACTAGCTATTAAGTTACTACATTAGTATAGGTTACTTTTTACCTCATTTAATAATGTTTAGAACATAATAAAAGTTGCCTTCACTGCAAATCAATGGAAAAGTAAATTGATCTTATTTAAATGAATTTTACAATTATATTAAACTAATGAGTTCATAATCCTTAAAAAATTGCATAACTTTTTTAAGTATAATATTTTAAACTAACTACGGAACCTTTTCTGGGATTGCCTGATTCAGATCTCATCGAATATTTGTTAATATATTTATACTGTACTTGTGTTTCTCAGAGCTTTGGTCTATTTAAAACTAGTATTCCATTCAACTGTCTGCTGCTTTCCTTCTCCACTTTCCTATTTTCAACTTAATTTGTTCCTTCTACACATTCTCAAACCATTTCACGTTTGGGCTTCCAGTCTTTCTGGTTTCACATACAGCCCCACCGGTTATTTATATATCTGCTAGTATATCTAAGTCTTTGTACAAATGTCGTAGTACATTATTAATTCATATTCTCCAACTTTCCTTCTCTGCTGTACTGATGCGCCTTAATGTATTCCTTTCCAAAGGTTTATATTATTATTATAATATGAAAGATACAGTCAAAATAAGTGATAATATAAATACCACACAAAGTTTCTCGGATCCTTGTTCCTTTCTTCAGGTGCTAAGAGGAACCTAGAGTGACACAACTGCACTCGTTAGTTTAAAAAACTCCAAGGATCCCAGAAACGTTGTGTGTTATTTATATTATCACTTATTTTGTCTGTATTTGGCTATCTTTCTTATTATTAATTTTCAATCAGCCGTAATTTTTTTACACTTTTCGGTTTATATTATACTAGCTGAATCGCCGGATTTGCCCGGATATTTATTTAAATTAGCCCGGGGAAGGAAATAATTCGATACTAACCTCTTGGTAAACATTTCATTTAACCAGCATCCATAGCGCCAGTGATTGAAACATTCACTCACTTATATTCCCCTCCCCGACCTAACCATTAGGCATCGAACTTAAAATAAACGAGGATGATGACTGACGGTGTTCAAGAATACACCTGCTACATAAAATAAAAGTTTCTAAAAATAAAAAACGAATTTAAACAGTAAAAAATATTCGCTAACCTAATAATCCCCGGTAACTTGAAGGAGTAAAGAAATATAACATTTAAGTAAATAGAGACCAAAATATATCTGGTAACCAAAGAAAATCAAAAATTTACCCGGCGACTTAAGAGGGTCAACTTACTCTGGGTAACCAATTGTCGACCGCGTCCACTTCCACGAAGTGGAACATAAAATTTCATTATCCCCTATGGTTAATGCGAGAATTAAACGCAGCGACTCCTATAACTCCGTAATCGACACTAATATCGGTCTTTTTTTCATTACATTTTATGTAAATCCCTTCTACCTTCATATGTAAGATAAGGGTTCTTCCCTCCCTTGTCTTTTAGAGTTGAAATTAGACACTTAAAAATTCTAGAATGACACTATCAAATTAAGCGACCCCGAAAAAGTTTTATTTCCTTGCTAATAATAGCCGTTTAGGAATTTTAAAAATTCCACCCCCACCCCCTAGAGGCGGTAGGTTTGCCTTAAGTAGTGTTTGTTCTTGAATCGTAAGTAACATGTGTATAAAGTTTGGTAGAAATTGGCCAACACATTTCAGATTCTAAACGTAAATTTGTATCACCCCCTTACACCCCCACTCCTAGCGGCTGAACTATACATTAATGTAGTATTTACCAGTATGGTAAATGCCCGAATTAAATTCAGTGACTTACATAACCCCAGATTCAACACAAGCCTCCGATGTTTATTCATTACTTTTATATAACGGCCTTTCACCCACGTGCTCCCAACCCTCCCTCCTAGGGGCTGAACTACAACTTAAGTGACATAGTGACTGTCATAATTAATCTCACTGACTTCTATAACCCTGGATTTGACACCAACCTCGGTTGTTTCGCGTTATTTTTATGTAACTCCCCTCCATCCCCTCCCTTATTGGTGACTTAAGAAGTTGAGATTATAGACTAAATACATCAGGATAGAAAGTATTAATAACCTAGACCCCGAAAAGTAATTAATCGATGCTAATATCGGCAGTTTGAGTATGTTTTTAAATTTCATCCCCGTTCACCCTTTTGGAGTTTCCTAACGTTTCGAAAACCTGACAGAAACCTTCGTGGGGGTTCGCACGACTATGGAATAAAGTTTCATCGCAATCGGGTTAATGGTTTAGGAGTGCATAGGGGACACACATACACAGACATTCATATATATATATATATATATATATATATATATATATATTCTTTGACAAAGGTCATGCATTTCTCCCATACATAAAATAGTTTTATCATGGCTTTATTTTAACTAGTCTAGTAACCGCTCTAATTTCGAGATGTTTTAGGCTTTGATAGCATCTATTACAAGCCGCAATTATTGCTTAATTATTTATTTTTTTGAATGTTATCAAGAACTAAACCCTCTAACGTTTTGGAAATATATATCAATTTATGACAGTCCCTGTTTCGCAACCTTTCTTGCAACTTTCATATATTTCATTTTCTCCTGATTTATAACTACCCTCATGCATCTCTATGACAAAATATGAAGACACCATCTACATAGACTACAAATTGCCTTGTTGTTATTAAATATTGTCCCTTTGGTCTTGATTTCAAAATTTCAAAATATATTTTCTAAAACAAAGTTAAAACGTTAGAAATGTCTGTCAACTTCGAGCTTATAAAATTAGACACTATTGAAATGCATGTACACGGAATTTAAAATGTAGCATAATGCGTGTCGGATCATTTGCTGCATAGTATTGGTAACACTGTGGCTGTTGTATTATTATTATTGTAAGACAGTAACACAAGAAATTAACGCCCCGTATAAGAGACAAAAAATAGAAATTAATATAATTTGAAATTTTAGACGTTTCGATCAACTGTTGTGATCCTTGTCAATTATATCGGCAGACTGAAAAGATATAGCCAAGGTTACAACACTTTACAAGGAATATGAGTAGAAGATATGAATTAACAAAGATTATTTAATAAGCCATAATAAATACAGTTTCCATGAGAAGTGTCGTGTTTAACATGTAAAGAATAGGAGTTTTGTCTGCTAACTAGCGCAGTTGTCTCTCTCTAGGCTCTTGCGTTTTTTCCTTGCATGTGATTAAAGGAACAACGTTTCGACGTTGTGTGGTATTTATTTTATCACTTCTTTTGTCTGAATTGGATATCTTTCTTATTAATTTCTATAATTTTAGTCAGATTTTTCTAGATTATTATATTTCTCTAGTCTTTCTTATTCTTAATTTTCAATCAGACGTAAATTTTTCATTTAATAATTTGCTGGTTTTAATATTTAACATTTGTGAGATTAACCTTCTATTACAATTAATTTCCTTGTCTAGGACAATAGTATTATAAAAATTTAAAGAATGATTAAGATCCAAATAATACTTTATAATCGGAAAATGTTTATACATTGGTTTTCTGTTCCTTAATCCTACTTATCAAAGATCGTTTGGTCTGACCGATATAACAAAATGAGAAATAATTGCAACTAATTTTATAAATAACAATATGTTAATCCAAAGTATTAAGATAATTTGTTTTTAACAAAATAAGACAAAGAATTAACAGAGTTAAAAATTACAGAGATAATTCGTTTTTTGAATAGCATTTTAAATTTAGTAGATAAGGTAAAACAAAAAATTGTTAGTATTGGTTGTTTTTTTGCAACAGTTCTTTTATTATTACAAATGTATTTAATTTTTTAAGATTAATGAATTGGAGAACAAAATAAATTAGATAATAATTAGCTGTTAAAATTTTGAGTACATAGTAAAGGTTATCAGTATGATGTGATATATAAGGCAATAACAAAGCTTTGCCAACAAGATTAAAAACCATAGCCTTTTTGATTAATTGAAACTCTATCTGAGTAAGTAGTATTTGTAATGAAGGTAGGTATTAAGGCCGATTTATATTAGACCATACCGTGTACGACACGAGCTGGGTGTGCTTCTTCCACGAGGAACCCGCAGTATTCATCGAAATACAATTCAGTTAGTTGGAATTGGTTGCTATTGCGTTCGCTGTGCACGATTATGAATAAGTGAGAAGAAGAAGTTGGTGAAGAATAAGAACTCTTGGAGAAAACGAGGGCCAAGGGGAGGATTTTTTCACATTGTTGAAAGGAGTTGGTCGAAAATGACAAATTTTTGGGTTCTTCAGAATGAATCTGCATTGTTTTAATAATTTACTGAAGAAAGTAAGTGCTTACATAAGGAAAGAGAGGACAAAATTACAAAAACCAGTATCACTTATTTTTCCAAACTTCTACTGTCGTATATCGAATTAAGTCTGGAAATTTTCTTATCCAACTCAATATATTTCTCCTTTATTCTCACTTCTTCTAAATTTAGCTCCATTCATAACTGTTTTTGAATGGATTTTTCAGCTTCAGACTTCAAAATTTTAATGAAGTCGACTGTTCTCTGGTGTGGTTTTCCAACCTGGCTATTCAACTATGGCTCCATCCTAAAACGCAATCATTTGTTCTGTGGCATTTTACAGTAGCACTAATGTGTTACATAAACACTGTTCTACAAAGTAATAAACGAATTCGCCGAGTTTTTCTCCTTCTGGGACTTGTATACCCAGACTTTTCCAGGTTTTAGAAAAGCTAGTGCGATACACATTCGGACGTTCAGTCTAACTTCTTCGGTATCTTTATACAATTTTGTCATTCCGATGTCATTAACTTTTCTTCAAACGCATTGCGTGAAATGAAACATCAACGCAAAGGAAATACCTCATATAATGCAGAGATAGTTGATAGTTAATAATAGTAATATCATATTCATTAGATCCCGTAGACAAGCTTAGCTTCAAGGATGTGGATAGAGTCCGGGTGTAAAATTTATTCCATTAATATTATGATAATACTATGAATTAATAAAGACTAATAATATTCTATAACATAAACTTATGAATAGCTCATGCTTACTGTTTACAGTCATGTAATAATAGTACTGTATTAAGCAACAACATACGAACAGGATTCCGATTTATAGTTGATGCTGACTATTTACATTATAACTTAATTGTACATCTCCGATTCTTCTATAAATTATTATTCTGAATAGAAGGAGTGGCTAAGCAGAAATGAAGATAACTCAGCTTTAAGTTGACTTTGGTTATTGGACAACTTTTTGATTCTTTGCGACAGTCTGTTAAAGATGGAGATCCTAGAATAATGCACACCTTTCTGTGCAATTGACAATGTTTTACATTTTTGTACAGATTATTTTTGTGTCTTCTATTGAAGCTATGAATATCAGAATTATTCATAAATAAGTGATTATTTGTAGTCATAAATAACATTAATGAGTAATGTGACAGAGTGAAAATACCCAATTTGAAGAGAGATCTACAAATTCTGGAAGTGACCGGACAACTGGGACAACAATAAAAATCTCGTCTATACCTGGTGAGTTGCCCCAGAATATAATCCCGTATAACATAACACAATGAAAGTACGCAAATTTGAACATTTTTCTTATTTTTAAATCACTGAAGGTGGTCATAATTCTTACATTTATGTACATATGTGACCGAGCTAAGTTTCCTAAGCAACTCATTAATCTCATCAGTCCAATTTAATATGATTATTTGCTAGGAGACCTACGAATTTAATAGATGAAGTTTCATTTACATTATTGTCATTGTATTTTATAGTTATAGATTGTAAAGTTGTGTTGTGTGTGCGAAATTGCAGGAAATGTGTTTTGTCGCAGTTCATTGTTAAGCCATTCACAATAAACAATGTTAACAGGTTACTTCAATTATTTTTACTTGCCTCTTGTAATGTGTCATTGGTACTTTTTACTAATATACTAGTATCATCTGCAAAAAGTATGGTTTTGGAAGACAAATTACAGTTTTCGGAAGATCATTTATATATATATATTGTAATGCCAATTAATTAGGCCATTAATTGTTTGGACGTAAAATTTGAATTGTTTGAGAAATCCATTATAGCGGTCTGATCGAACAAAGTGACAATGAAAAGCGAGCTCACTTTGCTTTGTCGAAACGTCAAAAATGGCGTATGCGCGCTAAAACTTGAGAGAACTAGGAGTTAGTTTGTGGCGGGACATTTCAGAGGACGGTACAAATAATACGACTAGCCGTCGTTACTGTATTATTAAACAAAGTTGTGAATTTAAGACAAAGTAAAAACACTCACGGAAGTATTACATCGTAAATATCGCTAAGTAAAAGCAGTTTACGTCTACAGCCAGCCGGGAAAGGAAGTCAGCAGTTTACGTCTATAGCAAGCCTGAATAGTAAAGTTGCAGTTTAAGTCCAAAGCGGTAAAAGACTAACAAATCTACGAATCGTAGGATTCGTATAAGGCGAGCAGACATCAGATAGCTGACATTCAGGAGGATCATCCGAGTTCCTGGGAGCCTATCAGTTTTGACTTCAATAGTGTAAAATCTGTGAGTCGACATTTTAGAATCAGTGTATAATTTTTGCAATAGTGTACTTCCGAAACAAAAAGAATGCTGGTACCAACTGGGCAGATGTAAGTAAAAAACCAAACTAATGATTAATTGTAAACGTAATTAAAGGATAGAGTCAGATTTCGATCTCTTTTAATTGTCAATCAAAGTTAATTTCTTTTCTTTTTAATTTCTTTCTATCGACATATTGTTAGATAAATGTGAACTGTTTGTTAATAAGATTTTAAAATCAATTTGTTGTGTCCATTATCAAACCCAGTGAAGGCCCTGAGAAATTAATATTTTAAATTGTAATTGTTTTTGAGTTAGAAGCCACAAAGTGAAAATAAATAATTTATGTATTAAATTTTATTAATTCTTTTATTTAATTAAACCCCTCGGTTGATTATTACAATATATATATAAGGAACAGTAAAGGCCCTAATACTGAACACTGTGGGACTCCAGTTATAAAGATTCCCCAATCTGATTCATGTATTGTATTTCACCTTTAATACTATTCGTTGCATTCTATTTAGTAAATGTGATTGAAACCAAGAAAATGAAGATCCTGTAATTGCATAGTATTTCTTCTAATAGTATTTTATGGTCTACACAATGAAATGCTTCGCTTAATATAGCTAATGGATGGCGTTATTGATTTAATTCTTCTAAGATATCATCTAAAAGTGTAGAGATATGTTTCTCGATTGATTATCCTTTTCTAAATCCATAATTGTGAGTCGGTGAGTAAATTATTTTTGTTGAGATACATTGTAACTCTGTTATATACTACTGTTTCAAAAACTTTTGTTAATACTGGCAATAGTGATATAGGACGATGATTTGCAATATCTTCTTTACGCTCTTGAATAGTGGTTTGACAATAGCATGTCTTTGATTGTCTGGGAAGACTCCAGAAAGAAGTGAGTGATTACAAATGTATGTAAATGTATGTGATTTGTTTTAGTATGATGCTGGAATACAGGCATGCCCTGATGAATTTTTGTTCTTTAAAGAATTTATAACAGTCTCAGGACTTCATTCCCGCAGTAACCGGTAGCGACGACAAAACACTTGAAAAAAAAAAGTCGATAGCGCCCTCAAGTCATTAAATGTCTGGTTCAGTGTAAACAAATTGGTTCTCAACTTACAGAAAACTAAAGTTGTTCAGTTTTCGTCCGGTAACATCAACACTGAATTAACGACTGATCATGCAACATTTCTCGGTGTTAAGGTAGATGGAAAGTTACGATGGGATGAACATATTGAGGTGCTCTCCAGTAAATTTAGTTCCGTCTGTTATTCTCTTCGATTATTAATTCAACAAGTAGATACTTTAACTGCAAAAACGTTATATTATGCATACTTCCATTCCAACATGTGCTATGGAATTACGACCTGGGGACTTTCTTTTCGCTCTGCGGAAATATTGAAATTACAGAAACGAGCGATCTGAACATTATGTGGCAACAATTACAGAGAAAGTTGTTGACCTCTCTTCAAAGCTCTTGGAATTTTAACGTCATCCAGTGCATACATTTTGGAAACTATAAAATTCCTGAAACGTAATCAAAGTCTGTTTGTTACCAACGGGGAATTCCATGAATATAATACCAGAAACCACGCGACATTACGGACAGACAAGCATCATCTCTCACTTTTTGAAAAAAGTGTACATTATTCAGGAATAAAGCTATTTAATTGTCTTCCTCTTAGTATCAAAAGTCTAAGCAGTTACAGCGTATTTATCAAGAAATGCAAAACTCTGCTGCTGAACGGCGAGTATTACTCTGTTAACGAATTTGTATATCACATTAGTTGCATAGAAGATACTGGTTAGTTTATGGAATAATAATATAAATGTTTATTGTCTGTATGTCCAATTGTTTATTTCATTCCGTCAGCACGAGATTTCCAGCCACTGAGAAGAGTTGCCAGATAAATTCTTCCGGAGGCGCCAACACTTTGAAGGTTCAACCAGTACAAGAAGATGATATACAATTGGGAGTGTTATTTTTTTAAAACTTTTTAGTGCTATTAGTGAAGTAAAGTTCAGCTTATTCCTTACTTTATATTTAAGATTTCTTATTTGTGTTATGTTCTGTAATCCAAGCTTATTCTCCCTTATTTACGTGTGTTGTATTCCTTATATTCTCCCTGAACCTATTTCATGTAACTTAAAATATGTTCACTTTAAATTCTTCATATCAATATTTATGTATAGTCTTAAACATCTAGAGTATTTATGTATATCTCATTCATACATTTGTAAGCAATATCAATTTGACTTGTCCTATTTCCTCAGACTAATGGAACTAATAAAATCTAATATAATCTTTAAACAAACGTAAATTGCCGTCTTCTTATCTAGAAGAAAGGCAGACACAACCCTTACAATATTTTCATATTTTGTGCTACCTTAATCTGCATGGATCGTCTATATTTGTGCAAATTGTTTGCTGCAGCTTTTAAAAGTCTTGTCCAAAGTCAGACATTTTTGTTTATTAGCACCTTTCCTTTGGTACGAGCGAAAATTATTTTCTATCTGTCATGTTATCATTAACGAGAAGAAACCTACTCCCGTCAGACATTTTCATTAATTCCTCACACGCATCGTCGGGTTATTTTGGTTGTCTCTGCGACCCATGAACTTTGCCTGTATTCTGTATATCAGTTCAAACTACCGGTCAGTAAATTATGGATTAATTGGTATAATTTTTCTTGTAATGTTGCGTAGAATTGATAAATACTAAATATTTTAAAATAAAGAAATATAAGTTTGATAGGTGAATAATGAGGCGTGAATACGTCCTAACCTGCTGTTTTGAGCATTCCGCAAACGGGAATGACCGCATTTCTGGCATCGAAAGAATCGCTTGCCACTGGTCGTCTCCGTGTTTCGTCCGAGGCACGTCCACTCCTGAGTCAACCATATGAGGCAATTCTTCCCCATGCTTCGAAAGACGCACGTTTCTGACACGGCATGGTCTAATATAAATCGACATTAAAGCAAACAACGCGCTAATTTTGAGAGATTCATCCTGGACTCTCTGACTTAAAATTCAACACGATCACGACCCTGACGACGTCTGGCTGGCCAGAATACGTACCTGCGACGTGGAACACTCCTCAAGTTCAGAAAATAGAAGGCGGACTGCTGGAAGGAGGTGAAATGAAATCGTAATCATCACGCCATTGCCCTTGTATGTGATCGTATTGCATCGCCTCACTCCTGCCAATTCAATTTAGGTTTAAAGGCCGAATAAAATGCAAATTTCTTTATTTTTTTTATAATTATCGTACTGTTCGGAATGTTTCTCGTATATACAATGAAGCCATATTAATGCGACCTTGAGTTTTGACGCTTTATTTGCTACTTTATAAGAAAGTGGGTATATAGGTCGACTTATAATTGTGCGAAAATTTAATTGAAACACAGAATATTGTGAGAACATATCAACTGATTTTGTTATTGATCCATGTAATGCGCAATATAATTGCCAAAAATTGTTAAACAAATTTAATACAATAACAATATTTAGTTATCGAAAATTCTCTCTGTTACAGCATTTTAAATGAATAACTAAATAAAATACCATTTACTGCTATTAAAATTGGCTTATAAAATTCGAGCCTTTCAAAATAATAATATACAATTCAGACATTTCATGATAGGTCGTTGTACTTTCACTATACTTCAATTTCAGCATATATTAATAAAAATTTATGAAAGAAAGGATATGTGTCCTCCTTTATGACTTGACGGCTCATCCAAAGTTATTCAATACCTGAGAAAAACGTATCAAAATGACGTTTCCATCGGCTCAACAAATGCTAAATTGAATTCAACTTACATTCAAGACAGATATAGTGTAATGATGATTTACCTCATTAATTTTCACGTTATTTTTAATTCACTTGTTTACTTTACTTTCAGTGTAAAATTAATAATAAATAAACATTTACCTTTAAAAAAAGGTGTAGACAGGCTGAGTATAGGGTAATCCACATAGTGGCAACTCCCCTCTTATAGCATAGGAAAGGGATTTAAAAGGGGGATGCGGAAGGGTAGAAGAAGGTAGCCAAGGGTTAACTAGAGCCCCCGGGCTATGGTTTAAGGATCCTACCCGGCAATCCGCCTAAAAGTGATGCAGGGAAAACCCTAGAAAAACCTGCGTCAGGTAGGTCGGTCATTTGGTACTTGTCGCAGCTTTCCCCTCGCCGTGCCTTGACCGGTTTAGGAGGCAGCTGGCCGACTATTCCAGTAGGAATAGCGGACAACTCTTACCGTAAGCCCAAGGTCTGCGACCCCGGAACCTACACCTTTCAAAGCAGGCCGAGGTGCCTCGGCATGTGGGAAACTTAGTTCAAAAACCAGAGAGATATGAAGGCATCCCCAAAGGTAGCCTCCTCCAGTGTTCTCTCTCTATATCATATATACGTATCATTTCGAACATCACTGAGACCATGTTTGTGCTCGAACTTACTAGTCTCAATATAATTAAAGTCATCTTAAAATACATATTCTAATGAAATTATGAAGAAGATATATTTTTCAAAAGAAGAAAAGAAAAAATTAATTAGAAAAACTGAATAAGAGCTTAACTTTAAAATTAAAGGCAAACGTACATCTCATTTGATAACTATGTTTGATTCCCTCGGAGACACTAATTTAAAATCATTATATGGATATTATGAAGGTAGAAATTATTATTTTAACATTTATTTATGTAACAATACGGTTACATGTATCTCGAATCTTCTGGAAAAAACAAAAACGACAATTCCAGTCTAAATGATTACTTTTAATAGGTTCCTGATTATATCCAGTAGTTAAGATATAATAACTGTACATAAATAAATGAATAATAAGCTGAGACAGCAAAATTTTTTATGTGGGAATCAGATTCTCGAGGTATATTTGATGTTGAAGTTTTTAATATGTTTTCCAAATATATATATATATATATATATATATATATATATATATATATATATGTGTGTGTGTGTGTGTGTGTGTGTGTGTGTGTGTGTGTGTGTGTGTCCCCTATATAAATTCTACATAAAAAAAAAGAATAATCATAAAATTTTGTTTCAAAATACTTTAATTATCACAACAACGCGACTCTTGGCAAAATAACCGACCTGCGGTTTAATTTATGGTTTATTTTTCGGCTCCGGGTTACTTTTGAGTTGTGCAGTCCTGGTTTAGAGCCATGCAAGTTCCGTCCGGGGGTGCAAAGGGCGTGATGAATCCCGGCGGTTGAGCCTAGGGGACGCCAAAAAAATAATTATGCTCCTAATAAAAGATAGAACTGAAAAGTTTAAACAAACTAATATACGACTAAAAAAATTTGTGTAGTAAAAAGTGATATTAATTATTGTTTACTTTAAAAATCATTTAGTTGTATCCGACAAAACAATCCTCTGTACATATTTCATTATAATATGAATGAATAAGAACTTAACTCTCATTTGAAACCCGCTAATCATATCTGATTGAAATGGCTTCATAGAGGAAACGGACAATTTCGAATATTAAGTTGCTTTTATTCATATTATATTATATTCACGTTGATAAATGGTTGGAGATAATAATAATTATTCAATGCATTCTAAATTACAATTTTGTTTAAGAAGTGAGGAGAATAGTCACAGTTTTATTTTTTGGTTTGATACGCCACGTTGTCACTGAAGACAGAGATTGTAAATTTCTACCTGATTATGTAAGGAGATAAGTTTAAATATTCTCCTAAAAAGTTTTGACTGTCTATTCCAATTTAACCCCATTTGTATTTTTATTTATAAATATAAATATATATCTCTTGTCAGTCTCCAATCAAATGATTTGAGGCTATCTTGAATCCTTATTCTAATATTTACCATTATTTAACGTTTAGCTACGTCTTACTTGAAAATTATTTTTAATTCAAGAAATAATACCTATTATTTACAACATAAACGACTGTCGGGTCGGCTTACAGAAAAATGAAAAAATATATATACATAAAAAGAAGATATACTTTCGACGAATCAAGATTTGACAATATATGGCCAATCTTGTATAACTCATTGAAACAAATCATTACAAGTCACATTATTTGGGCATTATTTGAAATAATATATTATCTGGCAGCTAAAATTGTAGATAAACTGTTGGATGTACTAAAGGTTTTCAAATAATATTCAATTATACTGGATTGCACGATCAACTCTTCCCATGAAGAACAATTAAAATTATTCTGCAGTTCGTATTTCTTTATCACAGTTACCTATATTTGATACCACCGTAGATGGCTGAGAAAAAATTTACATTAGATTTATCAGATACAGAGAGAAAAAAGAATACTATGCATGGACAGGTTCCATCACGAAAGGAAGCAAGACCTTCAAAACAAAAAGTTTAATCTAAATCGTCAGACATTTTACGCTGCTCATTTAGTGCTAAATGCTGCAAACTTGTTACCACATTATTATATTTTGCCTAAATTAAATTTATGTCTATTTTCGTCTTTAGTATCTCGTCACATTTGTAAAAATTACGCCTCTTCCTATTTATACATAAAAGTGCAGAAAGACTTAGGTTTTATCAGTATAAGAGATTGTATATATTATGATTGTATAATATTTATTTATAAATTGGTAAATGGTATGTTACCAAAATACTTGTCACGTTTAACAATTAAATGTGGTGATATGCATAATTATCAAACTAGAAGTACAAAATTATTTTATATTGGATATAGAAATAAAACTAGTAATAAGATCTCCATTTTTAACACAGAATTAAATTTATATAACAGGCTTAGTAATGACATTAGAAATAATAAAATAATTATGAATTTTAAAGAAAATTTACTTAAATATTTGAAAGAATAAAAATATGTGTAAAGTTCTCTAGATGTACAAACACATTACCTAATAGTCATTATTTACCAAATAAATATACTGTTTGGGAAAACAGAGAGAAAGTGTCTGTTCTAAGCAAGACATTTAATAAAATTGTTGACTATTAAAATAAAATCACTTATTTGTGCATATTCGTTTGATAATGTACAACATTTAGATTTCAGTAAATGCACCGAAAGTTGATAGTTGTTTTGAAAATATAAACGTCATATAAGTATCACTTTTAGATTTACGCTTTCTTCATAATCAAGGACCCAAGCCAGACACTCACCCAACATTTCAATATTGAGAATTAATAAATTATAAATGGATGGGTTATATAAATCAAGATGAAATTATAGAATCAATACTTAAATTATAATTGAAAGTGAGCAGAATGTATTGAAAACTGGAATTTGAAGTCTTTAATTTTAACTGAACTTGCTCATTTTGTCGTTTCGAGTCAGTGAACAGTGAACATGAATAAAGAATAATGAACATATTGAATTATTTATTAGGGGAAATTGGGTGTCTCCAAAAGACAGCTACAATGTGTTCCAAACACAAAAAGTACAATAGTATTTGACATAATAGTTCCTGATAACTAGTCAGAGGATTTATAGTAAAAACCATATTTTAAATATGCTCACACTTCTATAGATGCTATTCGGATATTACATTGTACATAAAGTAGGCAGATAGAATGTAAAACTGATAACAGAAATTGAACCAAAATAAAAAAGTAGCGTAAGAAATAATTAACACCAAATAAACGTACAGTAGGGTAAAATTACTATGTTAAAGCTTCCTAATAACTTAATAAACATAGGTGAAAATTCCATAGTTTATTTATTATTAATTGTCAGCCTAATACTTTCAAAAGTTAATTCAAAGGGGCCAAAAATTTATAATGAGCCAGTCCTGAGTAATTTGCCGTTCCCTAATCCGACCATGTCCTCAAAGATAATCAGGATCAAGTAATGTCAAAGGTGAAAAGCATAAATACATTAATTGATGAGAGATTTTAATGTGTGAGACCAATAAGTAATGAAGGAATGTAAAAGCCTGAAGAACAAACTTAACATGGCTGAAAAAGGCAATAACAAATTATTAATAATTATATTTATGTCAAATACTCAAACTTTTTGAGCAACTATGAAACTAACTTTTGGGGGATTTAAGGAAAGCAGTGATAATATAATTTCACAATATCTACAGTTCATTCTGAAGATGAAAATTTTATAAAAACAAAAACAAAAAGTTACAATGACTTGATTATTACATTAGAATTAATATAGCAATATACTCCAAATTTCATTTGAAGAATGTAATGTAAACCAACTTATTTCAGAAAAAAAAATCTGCCATTATCTGAAATATTTGGATGAATTTTTGGCACAGCAGTTCTTTATTCAATATTACTCATATATACTACTTATCTCAACTGTACCACAAAATTATAAGATCATAAAAATGGTGAGTGATGAACTGTGTTAACATAATGTCTTCTATTCTTTCATACACTTTTATGAATATATTCTATCTCATCAGCATGTTTAAAATCGTTTTTTAGCTTTATTCCTTGCTTGTAATTTGGCAATAAGTCAGGTGAATTACATTCTTTTGGATCCACTAAATTCACCGTTACAGCTACATTTGTGACAACATTTCCAACTCGTATCTTTGGCATTCTCATCTTGAGATTTCCATTCACAAGTCCAAGTCGAAGCAACCCTGATCCAACCTGAAAAAGTCAAACTCAATTTTAATTATCAATTCTTCTACAATATTTTCAAAACACTTTAAATTGTGTGCAATTTTTAGAATTTATTTTTATGTAGAGAAGGGTATTTATAATTAAAATAGTGGAACAAGAAAGAAAAAATTCCAATCTATGACTGATTTGAGAAGTTTACATGAAAAAATTGTTTGTGGTGCCATTCATTCATAAAAGTAAGCACAAAAACCTGCAAGAAAACATACACCAAAAACTGCAAAGTAGATTATTTTTTTAGAGTGACAGGCTACTTGAGGGTCAACCATGCGGTAGCCTTCCCCATTTAATAGCATAGGAAGGGATTCTAATTGGGATTGTAGAAGGGTAGAGAAAGGTAGTTGAGGGTTAACTAGAGCCTCTGGGCTGTGAGGACACAGCATTTCCTTCTCCATGCCTCGTCCAGTTTATGAGGCAGCTGCCAACTATTCCAATAGGACTAGTGGACAACTCTTATTATATGCCTAAGGTCTGTGACTAAATAGTATACACCTCTCAAAAATGTTCGAGGTGCCTCGGCATGTGGGAACTTTGGTTAAAAAACCAAAGATGAAGGCATCCCCAAAAGTCACCCCCTCCATCTCCCAGGAAGCAGAGCTGAGAATAGCTCCCATAGTTTTCCATGCAACCAACAAAGGAAGAAAAGAAGTAGACAGGTTATATATAGGGTAATCAACATAGTGCACTCTCCCCTCTTACAGTATAGGAAAGGGACTGAAAGGGGGATGCAGAAAGGTAGCCAAGAATTAAGTAGGGCTCCCAGGCTTTACTTTTAAACCAGCAATTCATCTTAAAGTGATGGAGGGAAAATGCAAACCCCATAAAAACCAGCATCAGGTAGGTTAGGGCATTTGGTACTTTTTCCAAATCTGGTAGTGGGAGGGGGGGTTTGAAGTGGCTGCAAGATAGTTTAATATAGTGTATTCAATATTGAAGCTTTCATTTTTAGGTGCTATATAATGTATACATCAGCTAAAATGAATCACAAATTGCAGTCATAAAGAGGAGGAACAATTTTCTGTTAGTGTTGTATAAATATCCCAGCTTATTTCTCTATTTTACGTTGCCGTTTTATTCTTTTCAAAAACCTTTTTTTGAATTAATCATTTTACATCTTTAATAATTACTCATTTGAATCACATACAGAACGAGAATATACTTTTGAAAATCATTTGTAAAGTTACCTTCACTTTATATTTATAGAAAATAAATTTTGTGTTATTTTTTCTGTTTTTATAAATTATTTGTTAATGTTTCCTCAATTTTTAAGTATAGAAAGTACTGGAAGTTATTTTACTCATCCAAAAAATGAATTAATAATCTCTAATAATACATTATATAATTCATTCTTTTGCAACAATATATATATTTTATTATTCATTAAATAAAAAGATTATTATGTCTTCCATGTGTGTCTTAACTAAGTCCAATATTGTATCTAAGTACCTTCATAAAAATCAGAAGAGAATCTTAAATTTCAGAATATATTTAGACATCAGTGAAATTAAAATTCTTCTTCAAACAAGCACATAATTTTTGTAATAATAATAATCTAATAAGAGAAGTAGTAATTAAAATATTAATAACCTAGTGATGAAGTAATTATTGATAATTTGAAAGAATAAATGAAAAATATATGTGAAGAAATGAATGATATTCCATAAATGGAAGAGATTTTTATTGCTAATGAATAAATTATCTAAAATAATCTCAAGTATAAATTTCATAATATCAAAATAATTTTGCATATTTCCTTAAACATTTATCAATATGAAAAATGTAGGTTAACTATTACAATAATCTAAATTATTGTCAATGATCAAAGGTTTTCCAGGTTATTTGGTAGATAAGTGGATCTTTGGTGGAAAACCAAACATTCAATAAAATTTAAATTATCAAAATTCAAAAATGCTTTTAGAGAGAAAATAGTGACAGATGAGATTTCTGGATATAAAAATATTCTGCTCATTTATCTCTGTTGTAGATTACAGTCGCAGGTGCATCCCTCTATATTTATTTACCAATAGATTTTTGCAGAATTAAGTTATGAGAGGTCTGTGATTTTGGTGTAACTTGAACAAAAGATCTGATCTAGTTTGTTTCACAATTTTTCTTTGAAAGTGTGAATGTGTTTTCTATTTTTCTACAACATATTTGATATTCGAAAACATATCAAGCAATTTGGTTTCCTTCCATATTCAGGAAATTTAAACTTTAGTCTTTTTCATTCTACTAAGATATTTATTAACATTTAAAGAATGAACTGTGGTTCACAACTAAAGGTGTCAATTCAATAAGATATTTTTTTCTTATGGGGCACAACTATAAGATCAAATTAATATGTTTATGGTATAAATTTATTAGTATCAGTAAATTTACCTTAATACATATTAGCATTGTTATTATCACAGTGAAGAGCAGTCTCCTTTCTGCCATGATAGAAGTACAACTGAGAACATTTTGAGTCAGCAGTACATGACCTTGTCAACTATTTCCTCATGTTTACCTGCAGTAGGCAGCTAACTCAGCAGAATGTGTTGCTGAGCAAGCTACTTCCACCAACAGTGAGCAACAGAGTGCCAAACATTATTAAAATGTAGAGAATTATGGAAAACTTCAAATGCAACATATTTTAATTTTTCTAATTAAGTCTTTTAAAATTACCATAGTATAAAAATATATTGTGCATTATTAGTGTTCTCCAGATCTGAAATTATTCAATAATTCTCATTTCTAGAACAAGAGCAAATGGTCAGTATGATGATGGGTCATTTAATTTGCCTTTCTTCTTCTAGACTGAAGATATCTTCCATGTAGAATGTTGACTATTAATATCATTGCATAATTGTCATTGTGGTAGCACTGTGAAAGAGGGAGTAGTTTTCTTATGTAGTCGTTGAGAGTTCATTGTTGTGTTATAACCAAAGACATTGGTTATAACTTGTGATTGTGTTCTGTTTTGTTGAACATTTACTAATAATAACAACTAATATGAAACGCGTTATTACTCATAAAATCCAACATTCCACTCCTCTGGAAGACATTCAGTACTGAAGGCTATATTAGTTACAGTGACTAGGCAATCTAAAACCTCTTCTTTGATGGTTTTTAGTATATTAGAGGACATATTTATCATAGTCAATGATTGATCCTCTTTGAGTGTTTCGAAGCTACAGACGTTTTTGATTCATTGTTCATAGAGACCAATTGATGAAGTTAATATGGCATGATAAATAAAACGTAGGTAAAAATAATGAAAATTAGTTCGAGGATGAGATTGCTGTTTTCCGCTAGCTACTAGTAAACCTGCCTGCTGGGACTTCAGATAGGCACTGCCTTCTGTTTAAAAGTCCGTGATTGTCGTTGCTTGAATCCGGCTTATTATTTGGGTCAGAATTTATTATATAAATTGGCGATCCTCAGGGGTGGACGGAGTGGAAATTTTCAAATATGCGTTACCGCTGGTGTGAGAGGCCTTAAAAGTGATACGAGAGCCGTCGACAGACGAACGAGAAATGATATTAATTGTAACCCAAATAATAAACCGGATCCAAACGACGACAATCACGGACTTTTAAACAGAAGGCAGTAATATGCCTATCTGAAGTCCCAGCAGGCTGGGTCACTGGCATTGGGAATATTCAGACGTGCACGAACTTTCCACGAACCCGACACAACCGAAATATGTTGATTTGTAAAAAAAAATTTGGTTTGTGTGTGAGTTATAGTTAGTATATATACCTTTTTCAGATGACTAGGGCTACCGCCGAAAATTTGTGTCTGTGTGAAAAGATATTCATTGAAGACTTAAGTGGTTTTTATTTATGAAATATTCTTTGTTAATTGAGTTTCGCTTTGAGTCAGCGATGTGCCCAAAAATTTAATATATTTCCAGTAAAATTTGTATTTGTTGGCACCACTAATGCTTTGCTTCAGCGGCCGCCAATGCGCAGGGCGCTATATCAGGCGACCGTGCGGGCCATTCAAGATCGCCCCTCAAGGAGATGAGGAGTCCTGTAGGGATGAAAATTAGTTTTTCATGAAGAATTCGTCTCCCAGAACGACAGACAACCAAACAGCAGCTGATCTCACATGAGTCTGTAATTTTTGTTTTATTTAAGAACTGTTTCTTTCTCGTCTTCCATTCAACAAAATTATTAAATAATTCCCTTTTATTTGCTTTTCAGTTGGGTATTTTATTTCTGCCTGTCGTCACTAATTCATATCAGTATTGCAGTCCTTTTAATTATATATTATTAATTAATATATCAATATAATTAATATATTATATTATATATAATTAATTTTATATTACCCTATATTGTCTGTGTTGGCTATCTTTCTTATTCATTAATTTGGTTTTATTAAGTCTCTGCTGTTATGAAAATCTGTATCATCTTCAGTATTTCAACCTATCTGTTTAATTAAGGTTTTATCCTGATGAGATTTTGATCTTTTCCTCTTGCGGGCCACATAATTTTGAATATCCTACTATTCATCATTTTAAAATATTTACATACCTCTTTCTGCATTGGAAAATAATGGAATTTGAAACGGAGAGCTGTTAATAGTGAGTAAAGATATTTATAAATTGTTTTTGGATCCTGGGACGACTGGTCCGTCCTTGGTGGCAAAGTTGCTCTCTCGGAGGATGACTGTTTCCCGGGCCGGACCAGAGTGTAGGTGTAGGATAGCTGATAAGGCTGTCCTTCGCAGGAAGTTGGCAGATCTGATAGTCTACAGCTCCTCCAAAAAGTCCAGCGCCCTCGCAAGATCCATGAAATCACAGTGACTGTGTCCGTAACAAGGGGAAAATCATTGCTGTAGTACAGATTGTCATAAATAAACTCAGCGATATCCATTACCTTCCATTGGCTCGATTCTCGGTTGTTTTTACGTTATTTTCTTGTGAGTCCACGCCCCCCACACCCCTAACCATGCTCCGCCGTCAGGCCGCAAGAGGGGTTGAAATCGCCAATTGAATCCCATTATTAAACTCAGTGACATCCATAACCTCTGATTTGACTCCAATTTCAGTTGTATTCGCGTTATTTTCCTGTAAACCCCCAACCATAAGAGAGCTCCTTTCCCATGCGGTTAGGGGTTGAAATTATACACACATTACATCGTTACAAACACTATGGATCTCTTTAACAAGGAAAAATATTTATCCGGCTCTAATAACGGCCTTTTGAGCATGTATGAAATTTTCCACCCGCGCTCCTGGGGGCTGTAGACGTGTCTCACCCCGACGGTGTTTGTTTCCTGGTCGCAGATAATACGTGTTCGAAATTCGGTTAAATTTGCTCCACGGGTGTAGATTTGTATGCGGAACAAATAAACATACATACATACACTCATTTTTATTTATAAGATAAGATTTATGTTAAAGACATACCCGTACTAGGCCCTACCAGAGGTACAATTAGGCTAAATCATACGCTAACGACACTACAATCCTAAATTGGGCTTCTGATAAAACTGAACTGATGCAAAATATGCAACATAACATGGACAAAATCGTCGAAAACTTTATAAATAATCAACTACAAGTAAATCTGACAAATGAAAAATTTACGTCTGATTGATAATAATAAATAAGAACGATAGCCAATTTAGACAATAAAAGTGATAATATAAATACCACACAACGTTTCTGGGATCCTTGTTCCTTTCGTCAGAGCCTAGAGAGACACAACTGCACTTCGTTCTAGGATCCAAGGAACGTTGTGTGGTAGTTATATTATCACTTTTATTGTCTGAATTGACTATCTTTCTTATTTATTAAGTCCGACAAAAACTAATATACTGTTATTTAATAGATGGACTCTAGATATGGACAGGGACACTGATATATTGTGCAATGAAGTGCCAGTTAAGGCATCTCAAGTAACAAAATTTTTAGGAATATTTGTATACTGCAAACTAACTTGGTATAAACACGCAGACTACTTATGCCAAAAGATAAATAGAAACTCATATGATTTAAAACAATTATCTGCATTTTTAGTCCCTACTAATCTACTAATCATAGACTATATATACCGTAGTATTTCCCCACATCAACTATGCTATTTAAATTTAGGGCGCTACTTCAGAAAAAAACATGAAACGTTTGCTTTTAATACAAAAAAAAAGTTATTACATACATAATGGGACTAAATAGGCAGAATCTTGAAACAAAGCTTTTGTATCAAATTCTACTGCCTGTATATGTTCTATATGTATACAAAACAATTATGTTGGTGAAACAAAAATGAAAATGAAGGATGCAGACAAAAGGAAATAAAAGGTATCAATACTCGGTGTAAGAGAAATTATTTTAGAATCAGGACAAATAAAAGAGTCACAGACAACGACCCCCGTATATATATAAGTAGTGAATAAGTTATTTAGAACAAAAAATCTAGTTAAAAAGCCACTCTACGGTACGGCTGACCTTTTAAAAAATATCTCTGTAAACATAATCTTCTAATAAATAAAGCAGAGTGTTTGTTTGTATGTATGTATGTATATATATTTGTATGTTCTTTATACAAATCTAGATCGGTGCAGCAATTTTCACCAAATTTCGTACACGTGTTCTTTGCGACCAGGAAACAAACACTGTCGGGGTGAGACGCGTCTACCACCCCCAGAAGCGGGGGGTGGACGGGGCTGGAAATATTTAAATATGCTAAAACAGTCGATATTTCAGTCGGATAAATATTTTTAGGGGTCACAGATATTGATAGTGTTTCTACTGATGTTATCTGAATATAATTTTCATCCTCTACACCGCGGAGAAAGGGCACCCTTAGCGTTTGGGGTGGAGAATACAAATCTATTCCGGTACAGGTTCTGTGTATAATTTCAACCCCTTTAGGGCTTTGGAGGAGTGTACCCATAAGGGTGGGCGTGAAGTGGCATTACATAAAAAGAAAGCAGAAACTATCGAGATTGGAGTCGAATCCGGGGTTATAGTTGTCACTGAGTTTAATTACGACATTCGACTTGCCGTTTAAGTCTCCGAAGCGGGAGTGGTCGGGGGGTGGAAATTTTCAAACATGTTAAACGGTCGATATTTGCGGTCATTATTTCCAGGGGTTATTTACTTTGATAGTTTTTATACCGATGTTGTTTGTGTATAATTTCAATCCCTGTGAGGGGAGCAAGCTTAGGGGTGGGGTGGAGGTACGTTAAATAAAAAAACGCAAAAACAACCGAGATTTGAATCAATTGAGAGACTATGAATGTCGCTGAGTCTAATTGTGACAACCTGGGTAACGCGACGGGTTTGGGAGGTGGCGGGCGGGGTTATAAATTTTCAGACAATGTAATCGGCCGATTTTTGCGTGGAATAAATACTTTTTGATTATCGCACATTTGTGGGGGTGGTCAGCTTCTAACATGTAAAAACGGCCGATATATTTGGTCAATGACTTCAACCCCCTTACTGTATGGGAGGTGAGCACATGTAGGGATAGGGTTCGTGGAGAGTTACATAAAAATAGCGCAAAAGCAACCGAAATTGGAGTCATATCAGGAGTTATTGATAAATGACATCCGGGCAACGCCGGGCACCTTCAGTTAGTGTTAAATATTAATCATGTTATATTAAAATATAAGTTCTATTTCATTTAATTATATTTATATTTCAATTATATGGATTTTCCATTTTGTACTGTTGCAAATAATTGACACGGCACGGCTCTAATCCTTTTCTATGTCGTGTCGATCACTTCCCTACTATGTATATATTTGTCACCAATAGATAGAAAGTTATCCACTTCCTTCAATGTGTCTATGTCCGGAGGAAAAAAAGTGACTTTTTTTTAAGTATTGAGAATTTGATCAGGAATCTTTGTATTTCTTCCTGTACTGAGCCCACCAAATTTTGGTGTCAAAGTTATTGCACAAATTTTTAAAGCTAATGTATCATACCACTGAATGCAAACTGATCTGTTCTGGGCTGAATAACTTTTTCTATGTCTTTCGATATTTTATTTATCTTAGTCCGATCTTCAATATGTTTTGTATGTATTTCCTAATTTCCAGCTACCACCTCTGTTTTGATTGGTAGATTTTTCGTAACTTATTTCAGTCTTGATACAATTTACAAATGTTTATATTAAGATCGATTATATTGTTTATTCATGTGTAAATTGTTTTCTATTATATTTTTCCCAGACTTTGAGTGGATTTTTCTAACTTCCTTCGTAGGCTGAAAATTTAGTTCTCATAATTTTCACTTTATTTTCTAATATCTCCAAATGACTCATATTTGGTCTCCAACATATAATCTATTCCAGCCAATCTTTCTTTCACTTTTTCTTCGAATTTCAAATTCCGTTTATCTATGTTTTCGTTCATCCTTCATATTAAAACTGTTATTTCAGTTTTGATGTGTTAATAATCCCTCCCCCACACACTTTTTCCCCTCTATATGAAAACTCGCTATGTTTAGTATTTGTTGTTCTGAGACATACCTTGCTGCTTCTGTGGTCTGCATGCAAAATCTGAATTAACTTTTTTTTTAAGTATTGAGAATTCGATCAGGAATCTTTGTATTTCTTCCTGTACCGAGCCCACCAAATTTTGGTGTCACAGTTATTGCACAAATTTTTAAAGCTAATGTATCATACCACTGAATGCAAACTGATCTGTTCTGGGCTGAATATTTATTTCTCTGAAGGGTCTCTTCAACCAAAGGAAACAATTTTCAATGTTAAATGTAAATTGAGGCTAATGTGGAAAGGCTCAATTAAAGAATAATTTTATTTAAGAAAAGTGAAGTCTATTAATATAAATTTTAGTTTGGAATATTATTTAAAAGACAAGTAGAACCTGCTGAATGCTACAAATTTTGAACATACTCGTAGATAGGCCTGTTCACTTTCATTCAGAGTAAACTTTAAAACTATCAGTAAACCTGTGGCTACCAATAAAAATAAATTAGTTTCTTTACAATAAGAATGGCCTTCCCCTTCACATAAAATACTTGTCAGTTAATCTCAAGATTAAGAAATTGCTCATTCTGTTTATAGTGTTAATGAGTTTTTTTGAAATTGTGTCAATGTATGATGAACATTAATGTATTTTTCTATGTTATTTAAAACAATATAAAATTGTTTGAACTTTTTTTATCTATCTTTGTGTATTTGTTTGTATGTATATTTACATACATGAATGTTACATTTACATTGTACCTGATGTTCTCTTGTATCTATACAATAAATAAATATTAGTATTACCAAGTTGTTGTTCTTTGCCATTTTCATTCGTTAATGTTCCATCAATTGTTTTTATAAGACGTCGGCAATTTTTTAACCTTTGTTTTTAATATTTGCGTCACCGGTTCCGTATCTGTTGGCATCTGATTTTAAAATCAATAGCTTTATTGATTCATCATGTTTAAATGCAAATGTCAATTTTATGCACATGATAACACCTGAATGTATGGAACAACTATTTATAGCATAAATAAATCATCTTAAATTTTGATAATTATTATTACAAATATTAACTAACCTTAACAAAGATCTAACTAATGTGACACTTGAATCCTGGCTATATACCTGTAAGATGATACCTTACTTAGCACACAGAATTGATCTTCCAATGAACACACTTTTTAATATGAAGGTGATATTTCTTAACTAAAAGAATACTAGATACATGATATTAGGAACTTTAATAAGTATGCAAAGGTAGGACATTTTTATTATTTAACACGCGCTGAATAATCTGTCAACAAAGTGTGTTTTAGGACCATTTCCAATAACAATTAAAAATAAAGAAATATGATTTACAGTAAATTTAATATAGAGATTATTAACTGTTTACAATATGACCCATTTATACTGACAAAATGATATACAAAATATAAGCAGTGTTCTTCTTCACTAGAGTATGCTAGGAATGGAACTAGTGGCTGGGTCCACTGAATTTAATTCATAAAAACTTATGAAGTACAAGTAGTACTTACAACTATATATCACAATTTGAAATGCATACATATATCAATAATTATCATATGGTGTCCTTGCATGAAGTAGAATCAAAAGAAGTCGGATGCCCTAGCTCGTTTTGGTAAGAAAAGAAGATTGTCTGTAATGTTGTTTCCTGGAATAGGAGTGTTTCTATGTCTACTCCTGGGAGTTGGTGGTTTAGGTGAAGCAGCAGGTGTGCTCGCAGAAGGTCGTCGAGGGCTCGGGCTGTAAGATGCTTGTAGAGCTCGATCTGTTGTTCGCAGTTGTGCTGTAGCCAAACGACGAGCAGCAGGAGACATACTGCTAAGTCTTTCAAGAGCGCCTGAACCTGGCCTTGGAGAAGGACTGTAAAAAAATAATGAACACACATATATATGCATGTACACATATTATGTAAAAAAGAATTAATTGTATGAATATGGAGAACAATGAACCACTATTGGATAGTGGTAAATGCCATTAGTTTGACAATTTAGAAATCCAACACAGTAAAACAGTGAACTCTAGGTGACAGGTTATTATTTTTGGTTTTTTATTTTAGTCAAAATAACACTTAAAACAATCGAGAGCTTTTAAAACATTTGGGGTTAGTATTGTATATATTACCAGCATAACACTAACAAGGTGCCATTGTTGGAAAATTTGGATTGGGACAATTAAATGTGTCTGGAGGAAGACATCAATTTCTGTGCATCAAATCAGCTGTAAATCGGAAACACCAACTTTGGAGATAGACAGATTGATCATGAACCTTTGAGTTAAAAAATCACAGTTAAATTAAGGTGGCAAGACAACTAACTGTGGCAAAGTTTGATTTGACTAATATTCCATACAACCGGTTTACATTGACAGATATTGATAAAAAGGAGCCAGGACTATTGTGGAGTTATATACAGATTATAATTACAGAAGAAGTTGAAACATCCATCGACAACAAACAAAAAAAAAACAGTTGCCACAGATAACTGAAACAACTATGAACTCACAAGGCTGCATAAAATATTGCAAGAAGGCTTGAAAAGGTTATTTGAACTGATACAAAACTCTACTAGAAGAAAAGATGTGCAGAGACTGAAAACTTATACTTCAAAGACAGGACCTAAATATCAAGGAGATAGAATGAAAGTTTCAGCCAAGAGTGTACATACTAAATAACAGACGTAGGAAAAACTTAATTCTAACTGAAAGAGAGAATATACTGAAAAACTCTCAAGAACAACACTGCTAGACTGAGGTATTATTATGACAAAGAGCTAAAAAAATTGAAGGATGGCATTATAATTACCAAAAAACTTCTAACCAGCAACAAAAGGTTCTGACAATATGTCAATCATCTGATCCAAGTCATCACAATTTTGTGCAAACAAATATTGTTATATACACTAAAACTGCACGATGATTAGCTTCTTATTACTTTTTTTAAATAACACAATTCCTTAATGTTCTTTAAAATTAGCACAGACTTGATCATGAAAACAGAACCCAACCTTTTGAACAATAAAAATAGTTTCCAAAGATAGGAATCAAAATCAAATTATATTTATCTGACTTTATTGAAATATAAATGAATAAACCAACCAAATCTGACATATATTTGAATAAAATATAAAATTAGAACATATTATTAATAAAAAATTAATTTACAATAAACAAAAGAATAAATTCAACTTAAATTATAAGTATCATTTTTCACATTAATAGCCAATTTGTTGGATCTAGTGAGCAAAATGTTGCTCAACAATCATGAATAATATTTACATTCTTTATGGTTGGAAAATCAATGCTCTTACTCAGCTGGAATCCCAAGAAAAAGTAATTTCATGGAAATGACAGCCATGTCCGTCAACTCTCAAACCAATTACCAAATTCCACAGCATAAATCCCAAACCTTCTATAAAAATTTATTATATATTGAATGTGCAACAAATATAATTAAATAAATTTCCTGTTTGCATCAAAATAGATGTAATATAGTGTTGTCAACTATTAAAGCAACACAACTTGTTAGCTAATAGTACTTACGAAGAAAGTTGCCGATATGCAGCTTCAATAGCCCTCGTCTTACGGTCTCTATGCCGTTCTCCAGCTTTCTCTGCAAGAGCCAATGCTAGCTTCTCTCTTTTTGGAGGTTCAGGCATTCTGAAACTTGGACCTTGTGTAGAGCGAACAGGCGTGCCTCCACCATCTAGTCTAAATGGTGTGCCTTCAATCTCTCCCCATGTCATCAAAGGAGATTCATTGACACCTATTGAAGTATATAAGAGAATTACATAAGTAGATTTATATTATAGTTGGAATTCTTGAATGACAATAATCTAAATTCCTCCTTTGATTACAATTTGTAAATTTGAGAATATTCTTGCCTACTACTTTAATGGTTACAAGTTTTGTTTGTTACAAGTAAAGAGCAGAAATTTTTGTTATGTCACTATTGTGAAACATTTTCATTACTAACAAAACAAAATCACTGTACAAAATTTCCAAATTTCGGATAGCTTGAGTTTTCTTAAGCTAAATTCATACATACTACTAGACAGAGCAAACTAAATAACACTGTTCTGCCATCAATACATTATGGTGTAATATGTTTCACTTTCAGAGTTTTAATAAGTTATACCCTACAAACTGTACAATAAAGGTGAAACTCAGAAAAATTGTAAAACAAATACAACTACACTTTTATTTGTTGGCATGAATAATTGTCATGCTATTTATGGATATAAATATAAGTGTCTTTGGTTGTAATAAAAGGACACACAAAACAATTTTACTTGTTACGTATAAAACCACATATACGTTCTCCTCATATCTTTATTTTCTTAGGTATTTAAACCACAAGAGCATTTGGTGTTTGCCATAATTAAAAAACATGAATCATACAGAAAGCTCCTGTAGTTTAAATATCTAAGAAAATAAAGATATGAAGAGGACTTATATGTATGTTGTTTGATACATAACTAGTATATATAACCAAAAAAGTTTTTGTCACTTGACAGTGTTTTTTAAAACAATTTTAATTCAACAAGTTTACTTGGCATGAAAGTTATACACGTGATTTTTATTTTAATATATAATACATAAAAAGTACATGTCAAATGTGCTCTCTTTTATTAGTTATACTGCATCTCTTACAAAGAATTAAATAAAACTGGGTCCATATTACACACAAATGGTTTAAAAATGTGATAATCTGAAGGTACCACATCTGGGGAATATAGGAGTGGGGCAGAACATCAGGTCTTGGATGGTATCTAATGTGACTCCAGCAGTGTGTGGCTTTGCGTTGTCATGCAGTATCAGGACACCATTGGACACCAGTCCACGTCACTTTCACAAAATTGCTGATTTCAAATTTTCAGGCATAAGGTTTGCATGTTTACATTTTGACCTCTCGGAATGTAATATTCAAGCTACCTTCTGTTCCCAAAACAAAGTTAAAATGACCTTACTTTCACTTCTTTCAGTTTGCACCTTCTTGGGATTAACAGATGATGAATTTCATGACTCTATTGAAGCCAGTTTTCGTTCAGGTTCATAAAAATGGAGCCAACTTTCATCTCCTGTTACGATATGGTGAAGCTTCATACTGTCGCAAAAGCTTCCTGCAAACATCCATGCGCCTTTCTTCATTTTTGATGTTCAATGTTTTGGAAACCACATAGCACACATGTTCTTGAACATCAGTCCATAATTTACAATATTGTGGGCTTATCCGACATTAATCTTTGCTGGAATATCATAATGCCATAATATACCTGTTTTCCCATATCCACTCTCACAATGTTGTACAGACAAGGGCGTCCCGAGTGTGGTGAATCTTCAACACTTCTTACACCCTGTTTGAGCTTATCTGCCCACTCATACACTTGTGTTCAACTCAAACAATTTTTATCATATTGCACTGCCACCTGATGGTGAATTTAAATTGATTTCAGCTAATGAAACTAAGCTGATCCAGGCTGATGCAACCTGTAAGAGTACCGCCATCTAGTTCCCATTCACAAGCCAGGCATGCTAGGCCCATCTGACAATAGTTCTAGGACACCACCAAAAAATAACAGAGAAACACAAACTTTTTGAAGTTTGATATTTTAGTACAACTTTTCTGGTTATTTTTGAATGGACTAATATTATAACAAATTATTTACAAGTTACTGATTTTTTTTGTGGCTGTGTTGATGTCAGTATTTTGAAACAAATTTTGGGTTTTTAGGCCACGTTGTTCTGGCGTTCTTGCCGACGTTTCATTTGACAGCACTGAATAACAGATATGGATTATCGTGTAGATCTGGCTTACTTGCCTACGTAAACAAGGAAATTCCAGGAAGGACAGACACAACAAGTGCCAGAGTGGGAGTGACCCTGGATGTCTGAGAGATATATAAGCCACACGGATGGAGAGGGCGACAGTCTTGGCCTAGCCTTGAAAATTTTTGGTGCTATCAAATGAAATGTCGGCAAGAACCCAACACAACCCTGAAACCCAAAAAATACTTGTAGCACATTACAACCTATACATGATATGTGTCGCCCCAACTTCACAAGTTTTGCTTAAATTTTAGGGTAGGTAAACTGGTTCAATTAAAGGGTGTTTAAACAGCAATCAATGGCTCATTATAAAGTCAATTAAAACTAAATTGTATATGTTGTCCAGATGCCAGAGTTCAGGAAAGTGGAATAATGCTTTATATTATACTCATAAAATAATAATAAATTGAAAGTTTGTTACTTACCAGGAGCAGGCGAAGGAGTCTTTACAAAAGAAAATCCTCTAACTGCAGGCGTAGCACTAGACTGCATTAGCTCCTTTCCGTCAACTCCTATTTTACCTTCTAAAGCATGAGCTTGTGTTTGGGCCAATTGATGTATAGTTTCTTTACTCTGTTGTTCATCAAATGGATTTCTCTCCAATCTAGTATTATGATGAACAACTTCTTGCCTTTGACGAGCTTTCTCCACTTCTTCTTCTGGAGTCAATGACACTCCTGTAAGGCATGAAAATATTTATTCTAATTATGAAATGAAATTACATTACAAAAGTTGTCAGGCACCATTCTAGTTATAAAATTCTCATGGAAAACTAGTTGTTTCCAGAAACGGTCATTTGGCTACTTTATCTAAGGCCAAATCCATATCTACATATCTATTCAGGCAGGGAAGGTTACCTTCATAGTCTCAGATGTTGTTGAAATTGACATTTGTTTAAAATTTCAGGGCAAAGTAAAAATTATTTTTTTTGTTTGGTCCAACAAAATTCCTAGCCTGAGTTACAGGCCACTAAAGATGGCACTTTGGGTGACTTTTCTGAGGCAAAGTAATAAATGGCTGTATCTCTAGGACGGTTCAAGATATTTTGTTGCTTTTTGTTTTATTTGAAAGATATTACTGATTAAAATGATACCCTCCATTTGTATATATGTGCCTAATTATTTGTGCTGTAGCCTCTTCAGTTATTTGTTTTGGAAAATGCCAATCCCCAATTATTTTTTTTTACTGTTGAACAGTTGTCAAATAGGCCAATATTTTGATTTGCAGTATGGGACAATATGGTAACACAAAGTGTATAATGAGCCAAAATTTTCAATTGTTTCATAAACTTGTTACATTCAAAAGTGGAAATTCCCCTTTTCAGTGGTTGTAGTACTGTATGGTACTGTTCAACAACAAAAAACAAAAAAAAAGTATTTTAAATTTTACAAAAACAAATAATTGAAAAGGCTACAACACAAATAATTAGGCACACATGTCAAATGGAGGGTTTCATTTTAATCAGTAATATATCATCTTTCATATAAAACAAAAAGTAACAAAATATCTTGCACTGTTCAAGATATATAGACATTTTAATATTTTTCTGCATTAAAACTTCATCAAAGGTGTCCAAAAAGCCATATTTGGCAGCTTGTATCTCAGGATAGTATTTTTTGGACAAATCAAAAAAATATGAGTTTTGTACTTTGTCCTGAATTTTAACATATTTCAATTTCAACATCATCTGAGAATTTTTTTTTTGGCTCCCTGAATGGATATGGACCCAACCCTAATTATTATAATTATGAATGAAATTATAATACATAAAATAAAATGCAATACAACATACACCACTCCATCAATTAATAGAATGCTGTTTTCAGTAAACAGATAACTAAAATACAGGGCAATATAATAAAAATACGTATTTGAAAGCAAAACTAAGAATGACCTACAGAATTTCATATGAATTTTGCTCATATGTATATTTGGCTAATTTGTAATAGTCAACAAACCAAAACCTATAAATGTTACTAAATGTATGCACAAATAACTGCAGGTTATAAGCCACTATATTTTTTCCACACAAATGGAATTATGAGAATAATGCAAGAAATTTACTTAGTCCTCAACTGTTTTCCTTTCACTTCAGCTGAAAACAGTACAATATCTAAATATGGGTATCAAATGTTATCAAAAGGTAGGAAAAATTATATAGTTAAATTGTTATAAAGATTCAATGTTAATTAATATGGTGACTAAAAATATGAGGCAATAATGGTAGGTTGAAGTTCTACATTAATAGCTAGATTTTAAGTACAATATGTGACTAGGTTATGACTATTTTTTTTTAGCTTACCATCTGGAACATACATAATGTAATTTTTATTTGTATAGCCCCATGTGTCCACCATTAATGGTCGGTCAGTATTAGCAGCTTGATCTTCCACAGATGGTAGTGCAAGGCGATCTCGTTTAGCTTCACTTGAACCTTCTTCTGCTGCATACAGCCAAGCATACTGCCAAATAATAATTTGTATCATTCTTTTTACTTCACAAACAATAAATTATATACAAGACAAAAAAGTAGGTATGAACAAATGTTAAATAAGCTACTGAACACATTAAGGGACCAAATAAATAAATTAGAAAGTGCATTCAGACAATAAAATCATGCACAAAATATTTTTATTCATACCATACCAAACGCTGGGATAAAGTTCTAACCAGCAATACATTCACAATTTCAGAAAAATAACCAAGAAAAAATGTGCATATGACTGAGAATTGAATCACTGGCCCCATGCTGTTCTAAATCCAAGTCATGTAAGATGGGTTTGGAAGTAGCTAATAATGTATATGACAATGAATTTGAATATAAATTAAAATCAAGAAATTCTCAAATTATTCACTTTTCCCAAGTAAAATAAATCAACATCTACATTTTCTCCATATTATACATTTCCCTATGCAAATTTGTAATTTAATATCAATGTGTTTGTAACACTTGTTAAAAATCACAATGTTCAAAAGAAATTATATGTAGTCTGAAAATGATAGTAATTGTTAAGGAATTATAGTATGATTACTAGATGTCTGAAAAGGGGAAGAGTGAAAGAAGTCCACCTAATTAATCAAAGTACAAAATCTGAGATAACCATCTATTTATGGAATATAAAAAACTTATTACAGACAAGAAAGACAATTAAATAGTATCTGACAAAAACAACAGCCGGTAAGTTAGTATTTTCAAGTACACAGGAACAATAACAGTAATTTTGAAACTTAATAAAAGCTTCACATTTCATTTAAAATACATAAATAAATAAATATTATTCTTGTATTTATATAATTTTGAATTATGTTGTTTTATATTTAATGAATGATTTCAATTTTTAAGAACCATGACATTGATTATGGAAGTCTTAAAAATTTCAGACCAAAAGGTCGTATTTGAGTTCTAGTTTTCAGTCAAAAATTCAAAGTTTTCTGAAGCATTTAATAAATCAGATAAATTACCTGGGCCTACACTATATAATTACTAAAATTCATTAAACATGTTAAATCTTATATCAGACAGATGCCTCTCTCTAATAGTATATTAAATTAATGAAAACTATCGGTACTGCACATCAGCAAAAAAATATAATCATCAAAGTAGGTGACAATAAAATGAAAAGCGACAACTTTGTTTGAACCTTTCATGGTAGTATTCTCATCATATGACATAAAAAGCTGCCAAATTGGCACGTTAAAAGATTGAATCAACTGATGTTTAATATGAAGGTCATTTGTTGTTATGTTTGGATGTGCAACATACTTTTCAATATCCATGAAAAACAATTGTGAATTTTTTAAGGATTTACTCAAATTTATCCATTTTTGAACAAACAATAAATAGTAATGAAAATAAAAAACATAATTTCTATTTTTATTAGGATTTATTAGTTGTCAGTTCATATTTCTCAATCAATTTCAGTAGGCAAAATCCTAACTGTTGAAAATTCAAAGCAGGTGGGGCAAATATTCCACTTATCATGAAATTGAAAATATTTTGTTACTTTTATATGTATTAATTGCTTTAAAACATTTAAAGTAGGGACACAATCATTCCCCTACTCAGAACAACTTAACATTTCTTTTGCAAGATATGAAGCATGGTCATCCTTTTTCTTGGCTCAGAACACACTTTAGCACTATTCTTTTCTTGAACTACAAATTCAAAACCAATGGAAAACTTGATTAAATAGAACTGAGTACCCTGATTTTTTCCTTGGGGAATCAGACTTACGTTATTAAGCCAAAACAATACGAGGAAACAACTGTGACTTGGGCATTTCTCTCGCAGTTTAAAATATTTAAATTAAATGCCTCATCAATTGAGAAATATCTCATATATAACTTTTAAAAAATTGACTCACCCTTTTTTAGCTTGTAACTTTGTTAAAAAATGAATGTGAGTGTTTTGTTGGTTACACAATTGAAATAACTATATTTTATTTACATGTACATTTTTACAAAATAAAATTATAATTAAATTCCTTTTAATGCTTATATACATAAATTTATTATTTAAAATAAGTTTAATTTCCTAGATATCAAATTTGCATTCATATATATTTTTGCCCTATCTTACAGCCCACCACAACCTTTCATAATCACACAAAAACCTTCAGAATCAAAGAAAATATCACCTGCCTCTCCTCCCACACCATCTACCAAATTAACTGCAGACTCTGCCCTGCCTTCTATATAGGCCAAACCAAAAGACCCCTCCCTGAACGTATAGCCAACCACCGCAGCACTTTCAAACTATCTAAAATCCAATTCCCAGTAGCTGCTCACGCCCAAAACCACAACACAAACAATTTCGACCAATGCTTCACACTCACCATCCTTAAAGCTCTACCCCCCGATTCATCAGAAGCAGAACTCCATTTATGGGAACTATCTTTACAACATGTCTTGCAGTCCAGGCAAAGCCCTGGACTCAACATCCTGTAATTAGTGTCCTTACTACGTACCATCCCCTCTTTCACGAGACCATGTAAGTATGTATGAGCATGCTCATGTATGTGTAAGTATCCATACATGTGTGTGTGTGTGTGCATGTTCATGTGTATTTGTATGTTCAAGCATACATGTATACATGGGATGCTTTGTATGAATGATCTGTATCCTAACCTTTCCTATGCCACAACCTTCCCCCGAGAGAGAAAGTTAGTGGCTTGGTGGGGGTGTTGATTGTTTATGGGCTACTGGCCATGCGGCGGTCAAATCTCCACAGTCCGCAGCCGGCCGGTGCACGGAATGGTGTAACACTTCTTCCTGAAGAAGGAGGCTGAGAGCCTCCGAAAATTTGAAGAACAACCTTCAGTTCCTCATGGCGACACCGCACTTCACTTTCAGGTATGCCACAACCTATCTCTCTATCCTTTCCATACCAATATTTTTGACAATGTCACATTCTTACTATTACAATATATATATTATGAGTTAGGAACTACATTTAACAGTAGACAAAAACAAAACAAAGAGATAGTAATCATGACTACAAATCTAAAGTTGTATACATAAACACCTTTAATTTTCATGCATACCTTGTGTCGATGTTTAGCCTCTGCCTCTTTCATTATTTCTTGAAAGCTCTGATTGTCCTCACTTGTGTGAGCATTTAAATACTGGTCCAAACTCAGTTTAACACTATCTCCTTGAGATTTAATTTCAGAGCAAGAATCATCTTTATCATCATCCAGTTGTTGAGGTGTACAAACTTTCTGGGCAGCATTTATTACAGGATCTTCTTCCCTTCTAATGTCAATAGGCGTTTCAAACGTAGCAGGGCTTGCATCTATATTGAATAAAATTAATTACATAAGTTTAACTGGAAAGAAATATAAAACTTAAAAAGTTTTAAATTTACATCTTTCAGTAGGTGGCCGCATTCCTGAACTATATTTAACATACAGTTCCCTTAACTTCTGTACGTCATTCTTTTCAACAGCTTCCAAGTATTCATTTTGAGCCTTTAGTTTTTCGAGGTCTGGAAAAAAGTCACGTTGGATTATTTTACCCATTTCCTAAAACCAAAAACCATTATCAATATGTTTCTTCTGTGAAAATTACTTAATACAAATTAAATGATGTCAAACCTTGCCTGAATATAGGAGTCTTCATCTAATACTTTGTGTTTCTTTTTCCTCTTTACTGCATTTGGAGTTTTAAAAACAAGCGAATCTTGTACTTGTTTCATGACAGTCAAAGCCTTTTCACCTGGCCTAGGCGATTCTGGAACTTCTTGAGGCATTTATACGAGTTCTTTTTCCAGTTGTATCACAACATCAACATAACCTTCCACTCTTCAACGATATTCGTCACAGCAGATTTGAATATTAATATCCTTGTGTTTCCAAAGATCAACCATTAGTTCGCTTCAAAATTATGAGAATATAAACCGTCAAAGTTCGAATACTAATATTATGGCAAAATACTTGATGAATTTAATTATACAGGGTGATTCTACGGTCATGGGACAAAAGTAAGGCGTGGTGCAGCTTACTAAAACACACATTTTTTGTATATGAATAGTGGGACGTGACCTGTTGAGGCCTGAACACAAAAACCGATTGCGTTTACCAGTGGGGCTGACTTATTTTGCATTGCATCAGTAGAACAACCGGAACTGTCAGACCCCGTGACCTCGCACTTAACACAATTACTTTTATCAGCACGTTCGATACGCGTCTTTGCTCCACGAATATCAAACGACAACTGAGCGAACACAGTGTTTTGCTGCATCACTACCAAGTTTAAACCATGCCCCCCTCAAATTTTGAATGGCGAGGTTTTATTGTGAATTTTTTTTTTAATTTAGTAAACCCTCTTCAGTTGAACTGATAATTTCTAAAAACCAATGAAGTGTTCGCATAACTCTACGTTTTTAGTTGTATTAAATAAACATGTTTAAGTATTACTGTTATTTGTTCCGTTTGGATTGCATCCGGTGTACAATCTAAGGTTACAGAAAAATCTTTCAATTCTCAGACTTTTTCCAAAATATGACTTTTTATGTCTGTGCCGAGTAATTCAATAATTTTATTTTGAATTTGGATAATTCTCCGTAACTAGACGTCAAAAATCTTTGAAATTTAGTGAATAATCATATTAGACAGTTAATCTTTATTTAAAAAATAAGTTATTCTATTTTAAGAATTTAATTTTAGATTCTTTCCCCTTATTCCAAAGGCAGGGAACTTTTTTAGCATTCGAGGCCACTTTTAAATTATGCATAATAAAGGCATTACTTGATATATCTACAAAAGTGACTTTTGTGTAAATTATTATATTTTTTGTATAGTTTTAATGATTTATTGCATTTTATAGTTATAACAAAAACATTTAGTGATTGATATATTATTTAACATATAAAGTTACAATATAGAATATTTTTCCATTCACATAAGGGTAATATGTTTTATAACATTAATCGTTAATTATTGGTTTAATAAACAAGTACATATTTAATGAACTCTTCAAATAAAAATAACAAAGTAACAGAATTTGTAAATAAATTTATTCCAGAATACCAATAGATAATAATAATAAAATTAATTAGAAGGAGGAATCATTTTAGTAGATGTACTTTTAAATAAATTTATTATATTACAAATAAATACAATATAAAAATAATAATATTAATGTCACAGTAACAAAACGTAAAATATTTTAAATCCGATGGAAAATTTAAGTTAGTGGGATATTTATTTGCATTTTATTCTTGCCTGAAAGTAATTGAATATTTGGATCAAGCTTCGTAACGCGCAGACTTAAATCATCCTCTAAATCAATATATATATAATTTTAGTTCTTAAACTAATTTTAATTTTTGTTATGAGAGAAAATGTAAGTACATCCAGAGCAGGAAAGTAAACGGCGTGCATGTTCTCGTAGGCATTGATAATCAACAGCATTTTTCCAGATTTCTATAATTTTTTTTGAACCGGCGCATTTGCCACAATTCATATATATATATATATATATATATATATATATATATTGTAGTAATTGGTAATTAAGACATTGTTCTAATTGGAAAGTTGGATTGTAGAGGACTCATTATTAGTGGATATAGAGCGGACGCCGCAACAATCCGGCGAGGCAAAGAAAACATTGTTGGGCAGTTGAGAGAGTTTACGCGCTCAAAATCTAAGAGACGAAGTTTTACAGTTGGGCAGCGGACAGCGAACAGTTCGAAAGCTTTACAGTTGGGCAGCCAGAACGAAAGAATGTGGTCCAGTCACAAACATGCTCTTAAATATTGAAAAGTAAAGCAATCTTCAGTCGGGAATGAGAGAGTGCAACTAATGTTGTTTTCGGTGGTCGAGCGAAAATTCATCATGCTGGCCATAGACAAACCAATGAAGGACCTTTTCAACTAAAGTTACGAGATCTGCAAATCCAGGTTGGAGTAAAGCACCGAGAAACCACCAATTTGTGTTAGACCAACTAACAAACTACGCCAATTAGAATTTGTTGACATTTAGAGTCTGTGAGTACTAGAATCAGTGATATCCCCAAATTTTGTGCACGAAAAGCCTAAAATGAGACCTGGGCGGCCGTAAGTAGAGAAATCATTTGTAAACCACTTTTAAAAGATAAAAGTCAGATTGTTCTTTAATTATTTAAATATCGATAAAATGAGATCGTTAATTCTTGATAAATTTAAAACTGTTTAAATTCAATCTGTAGTATTATTTCTTCTACAACAAATTTCGTCTATGTTTCAGACGCATCAACTTCCATAAAAGGTAAATGTAATTTTGATTGTATAAATTCAGCCATTTATCAAACCCAGTTTAAGACCCTGAGATCCCAAATATTTTGTGTTTTAAAATTGATAAATTTTGTATGTTCATTAAAGTTATAATAGTGTATTTCATTTAAGCCACTTTCAGCCATTATATTTTAATTATTACAATATATATATATATATTTATACATATACATATATATATATATATATATATATATATATTTATACATATACATATATATATATATATATATATATATATATATATATATATATTGTAATACCAATTAAACAGGCTATTAATTGTTTTTAATATAATTTAATTGTTGGCGGTACGGGTGCTTAAAGACGACAATCAAGGCGGGTTTTTCTTTGTTAACAATCGAGACTGGAAACCGCGCGCGGAGAGAACTCAGTATGCGTCGAGAAAAGGGACATAGCAGTTCGGTCCTCATAGAGAAATAAAAGCAGTAAAAGTCTGCGGATCCAGAATTATGAATAGGGCTATCTAGGAAGTCCAACGGCGAGATATAATAGTCTACATAAAACGCAAGTAAACAGTTTTGACGGAGAGACTTATAAAATCGCAGTTTGGAAGCAGAAGTTTTGCTTCACAAACTGAACTAATTTTCGCATAGAGAGACTTTGAGGAGATCTACGTCCGGCAACTGGCTGAGGGTGAGCTAATCCAGGTTCCAGTATAGCAGAGATCCAGAGCAACTACTGTGTGTTCAAAATCTAATTAGTAGAATCTGTGTGTAATGGCCTGTTTAGTGTGTGTTGACTTCAAGCTACAAGAGTCCGAACTGGTACCAGTAGCACTGTCGTGAGTACAAAACAATTAAAGGGTAAAGTCAGATTTCGTTCGTGTTTTTCTTTTCATTCGTTTTCTTTTATTTTTTGTATTTAATATTGTATTCTGTTAACTTCAATGAGTTTGGATTGTTAATATTTTAGTTCATTGTATTTGTTCTTCCTATCAAACCCAGTGGTGACCCTGAGATAATGAAAAAGTCAACCTAATTGATTGTAAAATTATAAAGCTACATTTTCATAGAACGCCACGAATTAATAAAATAAAAATTGAAATTTGTTTGTTAAATTTATGGAATTCGGCGTTCAAAGCAGGGATATAATGTTTAATTATCAGCAATAAATTTTAAATACATAATAATTTTGTTAATTATTCCTATTAATTAAACGACCTTTTTAATCATAACACATATATATATATATATATATATATATATATATATATATATATTCTTCGCCGGTTTACATAGCCGACATATTTCAATTGTTTTGTTTGGTCATGATGTGAGACAATTCAGCAAAATGTTTCATCTGATATATCACATAGCTTTGCTTGTTCTTCATAAAGGTTTAAAATTTGTCGTCGTAAATTTAAATATTTTACCAATAACTTACCTGTTTCTAGACAGCAAACCTTGAAGTAGGCCTATTCAATAGATCATCACTGTACGTTTCCTTCTCTTAAGTTAACATCGGTCAAATTTCACGATGACGCATTGTATTTACGCGAAAATGGTTGACTGTCGCAATAGTTCTATCCAGAGTGTCTTACAAAATGGTGCATTTAGCGCAAATGCAATGAAATATAATGATTTTCCAGTTTAAGTATTCCTTTTTTAATAAAGCTACGAATCCTTCTTTGGTGATCCATTTTCTACATTATATTTTAACGTTTTGTAGTATCATTCTCTGACATGCAAAAAGAATTTTCCTTCTAAATTTAATCGAGGGCGCAGGCAATTCGCATATTTGAGGGTGTTCAGTTAATTACGGTCTGGCCTCATATTGTATTCGAAGGGAGCTTCCAGACTTTGAAAAGGGAGGACAAAGAACCTCATGAGCAGTCCGGGAAAGGAGACTGACAGAACAAGTGCTTGGAGGAGGGTGTCTCGTCGCATTTGCTTTCAAAATTTTCAATAACCATATTTAGTAACAAAAGGAGTAGCTACGTTAAGTCTATCCATCTCAGAGGAACAACTTCGCCGATCAGCCCGTCAACCAGCGGTATATCTGACTACGACAACTTCATCTTTCGTCTCGGCAATCATCCAGAATCGGTCCCAAACAAATTCCGGAGGCATCCACGAAAAAGTGACTACAGCAACAACAGGAGAGACAGACACCTTCCAAGTAAGTGAACACCATTCTCGTTTAAGCGCGATAGTTCCTTTTTATATTTTATTTACTTTCAATATTTTTACACCCGAGTTCTTGGAGAGTAGCCTTTTGATGCTACGTAAGAAAATTATTTCTGCTTTCCAGAGTTAAGCCAGTTAAATCTCGTGTTATATTATATCAATACTAAAATTTAATTTGATTTATTTTGTAAATAAATTATTTAAAATTCATATATTTTTATTAAATAACTTGAATACAAATAAAAATCCAAAGTCGCCAGTAAGACACCACACTTCCTTTTTACCTCCCATGGAAGGTGCGCCATCGGTGCAGAAACTGACTAAATTGCTGACATTTAATTGCAATCGATGACAGTTTTGGAAAATGCCCACTCTGCGAGATTTTTTACGTAGTGTACGCACCGCAACAAGTTATTTGTAACTCTTGATAATATTTAGTTACAGCGCGAACAAAATATAAAACTCGTGCTAAGTCATATTTATCAATGCTTCCATCTAAAGCTATTGCAAAATAAACATCTTCATTTTGCATAATAGTACGAAGTTGCTCTGTATCATGTAACTTACGGAGGCCTCACGTTTCCCACCTATGCCTTACACTATACTATAACCAATGAAGAATCCTCCTTAAGTGATTCGGACCTGCAGATGTTTTTGATTAATTTTTAATAGAGAAAAATAGTTGGCATTGTTATGGCACAATAATAAAAAAGCGGTAGGTGCAAATGATTAAAATGAGTTCGATGACGAGGTTGCACATCCTGCGCCCCGTATCCGGTGTTAGCGCGGATTAGAAACACAATAGGGATCTTTTCCCCCCTTATGAGAGCGGAGTATGCTATTTTTTTTAAAAAAAATGTACGTAAAGGTTCTCGTAAAGGAGCAGCAAAAATTCCACATTGCCGGCAACATTTTAGAAAACTATGGCCCGGCAACGTGTTACTGGCAAGTATGGCTGGACAATATATTGCCAGCTACACATTTGTATATCTCTGCAATATTTCGGCCTCAGAGTAGCCAGAGCATTTCCCGCGAAGTACAATAATAATGACCGAAAATTATTAGCACAGCATAAATTGTGATAAAAAATTTAAAGTAGTTAAATAAGAGAAGAATCAGGATTCGAGTTTATTTAAACAAACGAGAAACACTTCTCAATTTAAGCAACGAATTAATTCTTGGCATTTACTTATTTAAAAACTTCACCAGCTAAGCTCGACTTTGAATATTTGCATAAAAAATTGGGCCCATGATTGAGAAAAAGGACATGCTGATGATGAAAGCAGTTCTGATCACTACAGGATTGGGAATCACCCTTGGATTCTTGGCGACAGGAGACTTCTATAGATCTTTGATCTTGAGTATCCGGTTGTTCAATTTCACACATCGTTCGAGAAGTATGCGTAGGCTTTAATGAAACGATTAAGGATTAAATAAATTTATTTAAGGCTGGACCTTTTTATTTGTTGAATATTAATTCGAAAAATTAGAACTTAACTTTTCAACTTATTTTCATTCTTCGCGTACGTCCGCAAGGATCTAAACTTTTTGTAGGCTTCTTCATAAAAAAAACGGATGCCAAAATTATTGGTTATTGTTGCCAACCGTCTTTCTTAACTTGGCGATCTCCGTCCACAGTACATCGCTTTCACGTCCCATATTGATGGATTTCAGCAAACTTCATCGAAAAATTCAATAGTTTTCTCCTTTGACGAATTCAAAAGTGGAATATTGAATTTTACACAGAGAACAATGTGTAATATTAATTTATAACACAGCAGATTGACTACAGAGACCTCCAGGTGAGGTCTGGGAACTATTGCGGCCCGGCAATGTTTACGTAGTTTCGACACAGGGCCGATGTCACCGGCAGACCTTGTGCATACGGTAAGAGTTGTCCGATATTCCCACTGCAATAGTCGTCCAGCTGCCTCAGTACTTGCTGAGGTGTCTCGGCTTCTGGGAACCTTAGTTCAAAAGCAGAGAGAGAAAATAAGGCATCCCCATAGGTAACCCTCTCCGTCTCTTTTAAAAGCCTGCGAGATCTAACAAAATCTGACAGGCTTTTCCTTGCAAAAAAGATTTGTTTTTATAGTAACAGGCTACATGAGGGTAATCTACATGGTGGCAACTCCCCTTTAATAGCATAGGAAGGGATTTGAAAAGGGAGTGTGGAACTTGCACCAAGTAGGTCGGGCATTGGGTACTTGTCCCTTACCCTTCCGATAGCGGGAGAGGGGTTTGCTGTGGAGACACAGCATTGAAAGGGAGGATGTGGAAGGGTAGAGGAAGGTAGCCAAGGGTTAACTAGGGCCCCCGGGCTATATTTTAAGGATCCTACCCGGCATTCGCCTAAAAGTAATGCAGGGAAAACCCTAAAAAACCTGCATCAGGTAGGTCGGACATTCGGTACTTGTCCCACGCCCTTCCGATAGCGGGAGAAGAGTTTGCTGTGGGGACGCAGAATTACCTTCTCCGTACCTCGACCAGTTTAGGAGGCAGCAGGCCGACTGTTCCAATGGGAACAGCGAATAACTCTTACCGTATACCCAAGATCTGTAACCACGGAACATACACCTCTCAAAACAGGCCGACAAATGCAATATATATTAAGAGTATTCTTAAAAGTAGAGAACGACTGTTCAAATTTTCAGCCGTATGTCCGTAGTAGAATTCAATTTTTTGCTGAAGAAGTGCAGGGATAAAATCAGCAACAAAGATACTAACTACTGGTTCTTGTCGTTAACAAAATGGAGGAGAATGGAAAAATAAATGGGAACAGTTTTGTTTACTTTTATTTCCCCGTAGAAACTATAAATATTTTAAATAATATTTTTCTTTTCTATAAAATTCTGAGTTAACTGCATATTATTCATAAAACCTAAAGCTTGGTTAAAGATCGGACAGCTCATTACCGTACGCTTGCTGAGGATGATCCTTAGTGTGTATAAGGTCATCCAAATTAAACCGGGATTCGTCCGAAGAAAATGCATTTATTCATTCTTCATGCCACTATATATATTTGGAATATGCTAGAGGTGGTACTTTGTTAACAGTTATTGAATATTATTCTCACTGTTTGCCTTGACGCAACATCCCCATCGTCAATAACATCTGTTATACGTGTGAAGTGGCTCTGTCCTTCACAGATTTTTTTTTCCTTTTTATCTTTCAGCGTACCTGACCTTTTCTGCTGTCCTAAGCCTTTTTTATACATACTAATAAGAATGGGAGCATGTGTTTTGGTACCATCCAAAAACAGACTTTCGTCTCATATGCAGTCCTTCAGAGTCAGTTACACATATTAAAACGTGGATTTATATATATTGTAATAACCAAATTTAAACTATTCTTATTATATTTATCAATGATTTGCCCCACGTTGTGGTGCCAAAACGTAATAATCTATACGGGCGTCTTAATAACAACAAAAAATTAAACTTTATAACAAAACAGATTTATTAAACAAAAATTTACATTTATCAGAATTTAATACTATAAAAGATCTCTTTTTCTCATGGGTCTCTACCTGGGCTTGACAATGGAACAGAATCGAAAAAGCCCAACATGTATGTTTTAATTAAACAAAACAAATATTTATTAAATTTATCAACGGACTTAACTTACAGCTTGCTTCTAATATTTAGTATAACAAAGAAGGGAACGAAATCTGACTGATTATCCTTTAAATACCGTTTACATCTGATTATATTGTTCATTCTCACTTACTGTTTCTCAGGTCTCTTGGGCTCGTATCTTTAGATTCGCACTTCATATCTTACACGTTCATACACTTATTCCAACACAATCCCTCTGGTTCGCTGCTGCCTGGTTTTCCATATATTGTTACGTCTCCTAGATGTTCCTTGTGAAGTTCCTCGGCGTCGGTTGTCGTATCCGGTCGCACCTCCTCTGCGTTATAAGTCTAATTCCAAACAGCACGCTGGCTCCACACTCATTACTGACTGCCGACTCACGTCTAACTCACGACTAACTCTCGACTCTAAGTCCACCTCCAAACTGCCTCTTTCCTCCTCCTCACTTTACGTCCAACTCCACACTGACTATAACAATAGGATATTCCTCTATATATATAGCTAGCATCCCGGTTCCTCTCCTGGTTCAAAAGTCCGTCGCCATGGTTAATGTGACAGCATCCCATTAACGAGATTTACTTTCTTGCCGCTGGAGTCCTTCCTTTCCGTGCTTCACACGTGCGCGACCCTAATTTCCCTTGCAGCTGCTAGGCCCTTCGTCACGTCTCATTGCAATTACTTTGCAATTTACCCTTGTCCGTTTGACCAGCACTTCCTATAACCAATCGCCGTTTCCCGATCTTTTCAAGTTACGGCCTCCTTTCTTGTCCCAAGCAAATACGCCAACTGTCAGGTCATTTATCCTAACTCAATGTCTTTCAAAGACCCATACATCTCGTTCGCTCTTAAGTTCTGACCCCTCAACATGTGCGTCGTGACGAATTTCTTCCGACAGAAACCGTCCTTCCAAGTTACGCTTCTGACGGCAAATCTCCCTAGTCGGAGATAAATGTCTTTTGCTTCTTCAAAGAGCCCCTAATCATTTTTCACACGCTTTCTCTTCACCACTCGTGTGCTGTTCCGAGCCAATGCCTCTAATTTAATGTATTACACTATTTAATGCATTACAATATATATATATATATATATATATATATATATATAAATATATTGTAATACCAATTAAAAAGGCCATTAATCTTTTTAATTAAATTGAATTGTTATCGGCGAAAATACATCAAAAGAAACAATGTAAGGTCCAGCCATTGTTAGCGAACGCACGCCGAAAGTTAGAGCCCAAACGGCAGTCGCGGAGAGAAATTCATTGAGGAAGAGTCTGCGGCGAGACGCGAAACAGAAAAGTTTGCGGCTAGAAGCGAAACAGTTCGGCTCGGCAAAGGTTACAGTAAAGCGAGGATGCTGATTTAAAATATGAATAGCGCAGTCCAATAAGTCCAACTGCGAGATCTACTAGTTCACATAATACGCGAGTAAACAGTTTTAACGGATAAACTCAAATCATAATCGCAAAATTGGAAGCAAAAGGTTTTGCTTCGCACAGACTGAACTAAATTCCACATAGGGACATCAAGGAGAGGGCTGACTGAGGGGCGGCAGATTCAAAATTCCAGATGGCAGTGAACGAGAACATCGACCGAGTGTAGTAAAAATTTTATTGTGTAGAATCAGTGAATGGCCTTTTTAGTGAGTGTTGTCCTCAAGCTCCAAGAATCAGATCTGGTACCAGAAAGACAATCCGTGAGTACAAATCAATTATTTTAAAATCTGTAAACCAAGATTAAAGATAGAAGTCAGAATTCGTTCATTTTCTTTTCATTTAGTTTCTTTCATTTTTTCATATTGTATGAAGTTAGCTTCAATGAGTTTGAAATTTTAATGTTAGTTTATAAAAATTGGATTGTTCTTACTATCAAACCCAGTAATGACCCTGAGATAAAGAGAATTCTGACGTATTTGAATGTAAAATATAAAGTTGTATTTTTTTTTCTAGAACGCCACGAATTGCAAAATGAAATAAAATATTTGTTTTTAACATGATGAAATTCGGCGTATAAAGTCGGGATTACCATTCGTACTTTTAAAGAATAAATTTTTAAATCTGAATAAATTTTGTTAATTAATTCTTTTAATTAAGACAACACGTTAATTATTACATAAATTGGTTTCCTCAAACGTGGGTCTAATTTAATTCATTTAACTACTATTTAATTAGTACATAAATTTGCTTCCTAAACGTGAAACAAATTCAATTTCATTTACCCACTTTTAATTATGACATAAATTGGTTTTCACAACGTGGGGCTAATTTAATAAATTTACACATTTTTTAATTATTACAATATATTGTTTACATATGTATAAATTTGAAAATAGAGTAACTACTGTCCAAGTATGTCATTCGTATTAAATATAGGGAAGATGTAGTGAACTATAACGGTATTTCTGAGAATTATTTTTATTAACACTTCATTAAGTGAATTTAATTACATAAGTATCATATTTATATTAAATTTCTTTACATGCTATCACTTGCCAAACAAAAGAATGTTTGATAAGATACCGTGGGACCGCAACACTGAAAGTAGTTCGTAGATAAAAGCTACCAGTCACATTCTGCTATGGCTGATTACAGACATTAACATCTGTTTACTCAAACTTAGGACATGATCGAAGTATCATTATGCTAATAGTTTGTTGAAACGGTGTAATAAGGTTTTGTGAATAGAATCAACTTTGTTTGCCATATTTAGTCCTGAAATGCAACACCATCCAACATTTGAAGATGGCCAAAAACTCATTGACATGGTTCTGGCCTACGACAAGCACGAGAAACAAGATGAAAAAGAGCGGTGTAGACATGAATTTCAGAGAAATATGACATTGGAAGGACTGGACTTGGAAATTGACGAAGTAAGTGAACTAATAATTATATTATTGTATATATTACTTAAGAATTTTGTATATAATTCAAGTATACAATTTATAGAGAAGGTTCTGCTGCCTTGCGTAGAGGTCGTAAAAGAGAACGAAACGTCGAAACATTAATATTTGTTAATAAACATAATTTTATGACTCAAGGTCGTATATTTTTTTATGTCTATTATTATAAAATGTCAACTCAGTTACCAATTTGAGCGCTACTGGCGTTCCCCATTTAGGCGGTTTCCCGTAAAAGAGGGAAGAGTGACCAAAAGAACTGTTTACGACGAACACAAAATATTGTAGTAACAACAGAAACGATGTGGTTCTAAAGATTTTCAACCTTAACACACGAGTGCAATCTTTACCTTGAATGTGTCGGTGAGTCGTGATAACGTATACGTATGCGAACTTTGAGTAAATTGCTGAATGGTCACGCGGCTTTGCTCTTATTGTTTACCACTTAACACGGACATCCAAAGCCAACTGTTCACTGAATATTCTTTTTTATATTTAAATTTCTTTTTGAATAAGGTACGATATCATGTTATCTCTTACGAAGAACCTAGTCAGCGAAAATGACATTCGTCATTTATTGTGTTCTCAAAATTTGACTACACTTTACTGTCTGGAACATTCACCTGTTTACTAGTTAACAAATTATAGTGTGTAGAATGTCGAAACCTGTTTTAAACATCTGATTTACCATAATGACCTACTTCAATCGCGGTGAAACAGTAATTAACATCTGCTAGATAATAAAATAATGAAAAAATAATGTTTATAATTGAAAAACTTTGATCCACTTCCCTCTTGCTACGATCTCGTTTTGCGAATATTCGAGAGTGGGGTCGAAATCGCATGCAAATACTCGCACTGGGCTAAAAAGCACACCATATATACGAGATTACCCATGTGTAATGTAATGTTTTATTTAAGTTTATTTTATATGCTTGTAGTCGTAACTTTGAGGCCAGAGCATTCTAAAGAACAGTCAGTGTAGCGTAAGAATGCGGATACTGTAATGGTTACTACGGGTTATTGTCGGAGAAGTATAAGACACTCAGAAACTTTGGTGGATACAGAGAAGTGTGTTGTCGAAGCTGGACGAGGGTGTTTTGGAGGGCCTGACCACTATAGTCAGGGCGAGAGTCTGTTGTAGCGCACCGGCCAATGGTGGTCACATTCAGCATATGTACTAAAGGGTTTTTTACACCAAAACTGAGCGTGACAACACGTACGACAGTAAATTTCGTGAAACAGTACAGTAGAAAGGCGCTGAAAGTGTTATAAAATGAAACTATATAGCAATCAGTGCTACGGGCTGTCAATAAAATATGTCTATTAAAATTAAAATAACCACGAGTAAACAAACCAGAGAAGCTCTGAATAGACACGTAATTTTGCAAACCTTTTCGTAAATATAATTTACCGCCAGATTTCTATACTTTTAAAATGAAAAATTTTACGTCTGATTGAAAATAATTAATAAGAAAGATAGCCATTTCAGACAAAAAAGTGATAATATAAATACCTCACAACGTTTCTGGGACCCTTGTATCTTTCTTCAGGTGCGAAGAAGAGCATAGAGCGACACAACTGCAGTGGTCTATTGACAAAACTCAAAAGCTTTTTGAAAGGTAAGGGACAAGGATTCCAGAAACGTTGTGTGGTATTTAATATTATCACTTTTTGTCTGTATTGGCTATATTTCTTATTAATTTCTTTAATTTTGTCAAATTTTTATAGATTTATCAGATTTCGCTAGTTTTTTTGGGTTGTTAGATTCTTTTTATAAAATTTAATTATTGTAAATTAAATTCGTATTTTTATTAACTTTGGGGAAAATTGCAAATCAAGGCCCTATAAGCAGCCCATGAACTAAAAACATAAATGTACAAAATTCAATGTAAAATCGAAATTGTAAATTAAATAATCTTTTGTTAATTTTGGTTTAATTGTTTTATTTAATTTGAATGCCACTTGATTTGACTCTAACGTGGTGGTTTATTTTATTAAATTAATTGTGCATACCACATAATTTGTCTCCCACGTGTGGGCACTTTGTTAACTTCTCTAATAATTTCCTTTTATATTTTGTATACTACATAATTTGGCGCCACTACATGCTGGCATTTTGTTTATTAAAATTAAGATTATTGCATAATTTGGCACTCCAACGTGGAGCTTTGTTCATTAATATCTAGTATATTACAATATATATATATATATATATATATAAATATATTGTAATAACCACATAAATGCAATTTAATTTGATGGGCTTTTAAATGAAAAATTATAGACTTTAAGACAAACAACATTTATTTACCAATTCTTGAAACATTATACAATTTAATAACTTAATATTATAAAAAGATCTCTTTCTCTCATGGGTCTCTACTGGGTTTGATAACGGACAGAATTTAAATATTAAAAGAACCCAACATTTACCTTTAAATTAAACAGAAGTATCGACGAAACTTATTACCGAACTTATTCTACAGATTGCTTCTAAATTTACAAGAGTTTATTTTATTATCAAAAGAAGAGAACGATATCTGACTGTTATCCTTTAATTACGTTTACACATGTTAATACCATAAATTTCAACTCACGGTTTCTCAGGAACCTTCGGCTCGTTCATTAAACACGCAGTTTATAGCTTGGACGTTTACACACACTGGCTCTAACACATATTACTGGTTCGACGATAGCTGGTTCTCCATATCCAGCGAAGATATCCCAGTTGCTCGTCGTGACACTACTCGACGCCGGTTGCAGTATCTTGATCTCCTACCATTGAAGACAGGTCAAATTCTCATACTAATACAGATAGAACTTCTGTATGTAAAAATGTTTATAGTTGAATAATTTTGCTGACTGACGCTGACTAACGCTGACCAACTCTGACTCAAACTCAACTCACGATGCACTCAGCACGTTGGCTCCACTCTGACTACATTCTGACTATACTCGCGATGCTCACAGCATCCCTCTCCCACGCTGACTGCCCACAATAGGTGATTTCACCCTTATATACCACTAGCCTCCTTGTTTTTCCCTTGCTGCAAGCCTACGTCGCAACGGCGCGGTGACAGAATCCTCATTACCGAGATTTACGTCCTGCAACTGCGGTTCCTTCGCCAGCTGCTAGTCCACGTTCTGCGTTGCGGATTCTCCACACAGATCCCAAATCAACAAGTGACCGGACCCGCAATTACTTTGGACCCGTCGCCTCATCCGTCCTTTTGACCAGCGCTCTCTAGAACAAATTGCAGCTTCCTGTTCTACTCCCAGACCCGTCATCCCAAACAAATGTCTCGTCGCTCTGTCACACCATGACAGGATCCGTCCTTACAAAATTACGACTTCCTCTGACGGCCAAGTGCACTAATCAGAGATAAATGTCCTGCCGCTCCGTCTTGTCACAACGTGACAGGACCCGCAAATACTTTTCACTCGCATTCTCTTTACGAAATGTGCGCTGTTTTGAACCAATGCATTACATTACAATGCATTCCCTCAATGCATTACAATATATATATATATATATATATATATATATATATTGTAATAATTTACTAGGATAAAAAAAATATTGTTCATTAAAACAAATTTATTCACTAAAGGTACAATTTATTAGCCCTACTTTGGCACGCCAAATTAAATCAAAATTTACAAACCAATTTATTTTATGATATAATTTGTGGCATTATAGGAAAAATACAAACTTTTATATTTTACAAACAAACAAATCTAATAACTCTTCTTCTCAGGGTCTTTACTGGGTTTTATAAGTAAGAAACAATCAAGATTATAAATTAAAGAATTAACAAATCAAACAAATTGAAATTAACGGAATACGAATTGAAAAGAAACGAAATTTGACTATACCCTTAACTACCGTTTACAGAAAATTTAATTACTTTAGTTTGAACTTTCAACTGCCTTTCTGGTACCAGACTTAATGATTTTGAAGCTTAAGACACAATTCACAAAAAGGCCTTTAATCACAGACTCTACACTTGAACAAACACACGGTTGTATTTCGTGGATTACTTCTCCAGGAACTCCGGTCAACCGTCGGACGTATTAAATTTCGATGCATTTTGCGGAAAATGTTATTTAGAGCCCTTATGCATCTGAAAAAACAACCTAAACCTTTTGTTTCAGATTTTCAGATTGTTTAACTTGTCTCTCCGTCGAGATTTATTTTCCAAATGTAATGATTAACATATAAGTCTTTCAGTTGAAATTACTAAGTTTGGACCACGCTGTTCGTACTCTGAATTTCGCTCCCTTTCTCTACCACAAGATTCGCCAAACTGCAATCAACTTTCTCATTCGCCAGACAGCGACAACTGAACTTCCGTACAATGCGCGCAGTTCACAACAAAGCTAGCCGACAAAGAGCTGCCGTCCATTGTCGTTCTTTGAGATTGGTGCCGCTAAACAATTCATTTTAATTTAAACAATGAATGGCCTTCTTAATTAGTATTACAATATATATATATATATATATATATTGTAATAAACCACTGGAAGGCTTTACATTAAATGAATCAATTAACAACTTTTACTAAGCTTAAAAATAAATTTATTATTGTTGATAAATTTACAATGTACAAGACCTATTTTTCATGCCGAAGTCAATCCATTAAAAAAAACAAATACTTTAATTTTCATTTATGAATTCGTAGCATTTTTCAACATACAGTTCTTATATCATTACAATCAAATTCGTCGAATGTCTTATCTCAGGGTCATAACTGGGTTTGATAATTAGAACAAAATCAATGTATAAACTGCAATTAACAATTCCAAATATAAAAAAGTTAACCTAAAACAATATGAAATTAAGTGAAAAGAAAGCTGGACGAAATCTGACTATACCCTTTTAATTATCGTTTACAAAATTTGTATAAAAGTATTGTTACTCACGGACCGTCTGTCTGGGACCAGATCTCTGTCTTGTATATTGAAAACTACCACACTAAAAGGCCATTTTTACACAGACTCTACACTTCACTGAAAATTTTAATACACACGATTAAAATACTCGTCCTCTGCTATCTGGAACCTCGAATAAGCCGCCCCATTTGGTCTGCTAGTGGATCCTGTCTCCTCTGTGTGATCTCCGTAAATATTTGATTGCTTTCATGTAGAAATACAGGATCTCGCAATTCGTACTTTATATCTGCAAACTTTACTGTTCGTTGCCTTAGGTGAACTGAACTGTATTATATCTCCCCGTCGACTTTTAACAGTTTCATCTCTCGTATGTCACTATTCATAGACTTGCTCTCCAATTGCATACTGAGTTTAAGCGCGCGCGGTCTCCATTGTTGAACAAAGGAAAAACCCGCATTCATTGTCGCCTTTACGAATTCGTACCGCTAACAATTTAATTATATTAAAAACTATTAATGGCCTGTTTAATTGTCATTACAATATATATATATATATATATATATATATATATATATATATATATATATATTTGTGTGTGTGTGTGTGTACATTTACATAATGCCGCCTGGAATAAGGTTCCTGTTGAAGTGTACGATGAGCGCCATACATTAGAAACAAATTTATATATAAAAGTTACTCAGGAAACGTTAATTTTAGTGATATTAGAGATGAAAAATCCCTTGCGGCATGGACTGACTAATATACTGTTCAGGGTAGTATATTGTTCTGTGTGATTTTTCAAATTACAAATCGGGGATGAGTAATGAGTGCGAAATGTATGGGCAGACTTTAAAGGTTTAATTATTTTAGTTTTGTAGTTATTAACAGCTTAGTATATTGTAAAGAATAATTTTTTTACTAAGGTTTATATTTATTATAAAATTCCAGTTTTTGACAAATATAAAACATTTTAATTAATATTAAAGCAATTAAATGGAACTACATAAATTTTACAAATTTCAAAAAACTATATAAAACATGTATGATCGATGTTTTTTTATCACGGTTAATTTTTCAAGGGAAGATAATTAGTTGCAAAACTTTTGTGACAATATGAACGGATTTCTTTTACAAATTGTTTACATTAAATGTTATCTGAAGTGCCGGTGTCCGCTCCGATTATCGTCCGCCTTTCCGCAAGCCGTCTAGCTGTCTTGAATTATTTTCTGTACAACACTCCAGTAATCTTTCAAAATACTCTGATATTTAATTAACACCATTTAATATTTCTATTCAAACATCGCACTTTTCACCTTTTACGTATATAATCTTGCTCCATGGAATTCCTCCAAACACCTTTACATTTTAGTCCACGTCCGCTTTATAGGAACACTCAGCAGCTTCTGAAACTGACCGTAATAAATTTTCAGAGCCGAACCTTCTCGACACTCTTACGCTAAAACCCCCAGATTTCGACTTTTTCAAGACGCTCCAGTCCTTGACAATTTTATTTAATTTTTCTAACAATGTTTGTCATTCAAATTTTTGCTTCATTTCAATATATGTATATTGATGAGATTTTACTACAGTGTAAGTTTTCATCGAGAGGGTAAATTATATTTCGTACAAATAAATGAGTGAAAACTGTAATAAATAATTTGTGACTTGTTTTCGTTGTAATTGTAAGAAAAAGGATTTATGTGAAAAGGGTGTAGTGTATTAGTTAATTTTAAGATTTCATCAGTTAAGATTAATTGACGTCTGTAACAAGAATTATTGGCATGTAATTGGCGAAAAACAGACAAAATTCGTGCGTTTCTTTTGCCAATTGCCAGACCTTCTCAAGCACTGAACGTAAACAAGCGAAATGAGCTATGAGAGGGAACCAATTATATATACAAAAGAAAAGGAGGCAAAGATATCAGGTACCCAATAGGAGGACATAGATTTTACTTGGAGAATATGTGCCAGTTTGAACATTAAGGGTAAAATTATTATTCAATCTTATGTTGATAATTACTGAGATGATTCTCGTATTATAGTTGGGTTCGACGTCAAGATTATGCAGGTGTCTTTGCTTCGTTAAAATTGAATGTTTTTCCTCGGGAAGTTTGTATTTAGCCTTATGATCCTGGTTTTGAGAGCATGAAAATAATTTGATCAATTAATTTATTTCACGAAACTTTTTATACATTTGTGTGCCTCTCAGGTTAGTTCTCGCACGTCGTCCAGTTCAGTTATCTACTAGTAGCCTTGAGACGTCTTATTGTGTAAGTTAATCCACAGTGTTGCATAGACGGAGAGAAACGTGACAAAATAAAATTCGCAGTGGTCCACCTGTAATTGTAGTGAGTGTAGGCTGGAGCTCTGTTAACACGTACCATTGATACAGAAACTTAGTAGAGTAAAAACTATACTGAAAACATTGACGCAAGGAAATATAATGTGTCTAGTTCAGGATATGTTGTACACAAAAAAAACCTCATCAGTTAAGTTAAGAGATAATTAGTACAGGGTGTGATAAAAAATACCTTTCTTTTGTCTGTATATTCCTTTCCGTAAGAGGTAGTTTCCATCTGACACAATACTCCCAACACCCTCCCCCTTGATGGCACTACTTGCTGTATCTCATGACCTATACAAACGTTAGGATTTTATAAGGAGTTTTGACAGAAGAAAGAATAGCAATCATAATTTGGTACTTGAGTCCGAACACTCCAAAATATTACACCATTGTTGAAAGAGTTCTTGGGTTTCCAACCGGGTGGCGTAGTAGAAACACGACGTTTCGTCGACTATCGCCGTCGACATCTTCTTTTGAACAACCAGTTCACCGGGAAAACCTGCGCAAGTTAATTATATCATTGTCAAAATTTCATTTCAATGCACCTCGGATCCTAACTCTCAGTGTAATGAATCAGTCTCATAGATATTTCGCACAATAAATAAGCTATTGTCAATTTTAACCTATTTGAAATTTAGAATTACATGTTCTTCATTCAATTTGTGTTTAAATTAATAATTGTATTCACTGAATGCAGCAACAGCTATCGTTATCTTTATTATTCTTATCAACTGATTCATCGTCACACACCGTTTGGAATCATTTACGTAAATTCGTTATCAGTTTAGTAACGTAAGCATCTCATTCATCATTCATGATTACACATTCAGGCAATACAAATACGCACTCTCTCGTCGATAAAAATGATAAATTTATTGAAAGTACATAAGAAACGTATCTCCAAAAATTTTTCAAAGCTGTTTTAATTAATAAAATAAAAATGGCCAACAATATAATGTAATAATCAAAATTAGTACCTTAATTAAATGAAATTTGAAGAATTTGCCTCTCGTTGAAGCTATTTTGTAATATACAAATGGAAGGCATTAATTAAATAAAAGAATTAATAAAATTTACAAACAATATTTATTTATTTTGTGGCAATAATTTAAAAACAATTACTAATTTAAACTATTAAATCTCAGGGTCTTCACTGGGTTTGATAATGGACACATTTATTATATTTAAAATCTTATTAACAAACAAATCACATTTACCTAAACAATACGTCGATAGAAATAAATTAAAAAGAAAAGAAATTAACTTGACAATTAAAATAGAACGAAATTAAAAGTAAAGAGATTAACTCTAATTTAACAATTTAAGATGAGAACGAAATCTGACTTCTATCTTTTAATTACGTTTACGTAAATCATTATTTTGTGTTTTGTTACTCACATCTGTCCAGTTGTTTCCAGCATTTCCTTTTTGGTTTCGAAAATACACTATTGCGAGCTTTTACACTGATTCTAAAATTCACAGATTTTACACTGATTCTAGTCAAAATTTATAGGATGTCAGGAACTGGGATGATCCTCCTTTTTTTTGTCAGCTATTTGTTGACTGCTTGCCTTAGGTGAATTCTGTGGTTTGTAGATTTGCTAGTCTTTCACCGCTTTGGACGTAAACTGCAACTTTACTATTTCTGGCTGGCCATGGACGTAAAACTGCTTTTACTTAGCAAGTTTCGATGTAATGCTTTCGTGAATGTTTTATTTTGTCTTCAACTCACAACTTTGCTTAATAGTAATACAATAAACGACGGCTAGTCTCTGCTCTAGTATCACTTGTTCCGTCCTCCGAAATGTCCCGGCACCAACCAACTCTGTTAAATTCGCATCACCAACTGAACTATCGTCTTGAGTTTTAGCGCGCATACGCCATTTTCGACTTTCCGACAAAGGAACAGAGCTGAGCTACATTGTCGCTATGGAAGCTCCTGCCGCAATAATAGATTTCTCAAACAATTAATTTCCTAATTAATTGGAATTACAATAGATACAAACATAATGGATATAAAAGTGTTCAGTTCAAACTTCCCGAAGTCCAATTAATCGTCGAGAACGACATGTGATGATTAAAACAGTAATAATTCGAAAGCCAGGTCTTTAAAGATTTTATTCACTATTTCAAAGTTGTCCTGATGCTCGTCACGCAGTGTCACGGTTGCAGGAACAAAACTAGCGACTGAAACAACGCTCGCAAACAGTAACCGGTATGTCGGCAGGGACAGACGTACAGTCCGATACGAGCATAGTCCAGAGGACTCGGGAGAGTTCCAGAGTGCCACAAGACAGACAACTGCCAGAGAAGCACGCAAGGTAACTGCAAAATGTCTCAATCCTTGACGCGCCGGGTGGAATTACCGTAATCCATTCGGAGATTAATGAGATTAAGGGATCGGAATGTTTTGCCCGGCTAGCGGAATACGTATAGTTTGTATATTTTTATGTAAATATATTAGTCTATCTTCAATTTCATGATTAATAAATCCGTAAAACGATCCCTTTATTTTATCAATTACTAACCCATCCGTTACAGCGTGATGGCAATGCAACGAAATTACGGACGATTATACGGATGGCTTGTATCTAATGCATTATCAATTTAGCTGCGGTTCAATAATTTTCTGATGTCCTGCAGTTTTATATAAAAATTGTACAAGACGGCGTCGGGTTTGAGAAGAAACGGTGGAAGAAATTCGATCAGGGTTTCAGAGTGTGCGTAATTTCGAACTTCAGACGTGAAGGCAGTTCAATGCCTAACAACTGAAGTCGGAAGATAAACAACATCGTAAGAAACTTTTTGTATAAATATTGAAAAGGCGGAGACAAACTACCACCACGTCACGTACTGTCACGTGACGTGCCGACCATATATTAGAAGCGTGACTGCAGCCTCAATCACACACTGATGTCACTTATCGTGGTTCACGACCATCACACTTTGACAAGTGATCCCAGTGCGTACCTCAGTGCATTTTTTTCTTCAATGTGCCAGTCTACATCTGTGTACCTTCAGCCGTACATTACCCCTCTCTTCCAGGGAAAGTAAATCTAATATTCAATAAAAACTCGAAAGCTTTTGAGTTTTGTCAACTGACAAGTGCAGTTGTTTCATAGAGACAATAACATAATATAAAATATTATACAGTTTATGCTTGGTTTATAAGAATAATATTGTATTATACTGTTGAAGATGGTTTTATATTAAAACTATATATATTTACACTGGTGTGTTTGATTCTAAATATTGTACAAAAACTTAAGTCCATGTACTTAGACTCGCGCTACTTATTTGGTGTTATTAAATAACAACAAATGGATCTGACAGAGAGTAAGTCAGCTTGCTAACTTATTATTCAATCAAATAATTAAAGTACATGTAAAAAAGTAGGGTTGATAGATTTTAAATTCAATAAAATATTGATAACTCGTGTATTTCTTTTTTTGGGTAATTGGCTACATGAGGGTAATCCACATGGTGGCAACTCACCTTTAATAGCATAGGAAGGGATTTGAAAGGGGGGATGCGGAAAAGTAGAGGAAGGTAGCCAAGGGTTAACTAGGGCTCCCGGGCTATGGTTTAAGGTTCAAAAAACCAGAGAGATGTGAAGGCATCCCCAAAGGTAGCCTCCGCCAGAGCTCTCTGGGAAGGTTCACCTGCGACTTAATTCTCTCGCAGGCTACCCCCATCGGGTATCTTGTGTATTTCTTTTTCGTTCATCTAAATTGTAGATGACTTTTTGAAACCCGATAGAGATTTACAAAGAGAATTAAATTCTCTACAACTTTCCTTCTATGAGAAATTAGTGTATGAGCTATCATTTTTGAGATATCATGAGTTATACCTACATAATGGTTAGGTTATAATTAATTATTAAGAATAAATAATAATACTTAGGTAATTAAGTAAAATAATTCTTTATTCTATTGGAAAAAAGTGTCGAGGGATCCTCGTGCGTCTTCGTAACGTTTGAAACAGAATAAAGATTGAAAAAAAATGTGACAAGGCGTGATAACAAAATGTGTGCGAGCGCAAATGACAGATACGTGACAGCGCGTGACGTCCCGTGACAGGGCACTGACGTGCCGTACCGTGATAGAAGTGTGTCTCTGGTCCGTAAGACAACATTAGCAGGTAGAATCGCACACTTTTGGAACTTCACGTTAAATCACGTGATGACAGTGTGTTTCCACTTTAAAGACACGAATTATTATTTCCTTCTCAACGTCCCGCTTTCAGACGGCGTTACGATTCACGTATCAACCGGCATAACGTACGCATCTTCTGGAGATCAGAAAATCCATACATTTACAGCGAACATGTCCGAGTTAGCTCAAAATCAAACATTTGGTGCAGTCTAATGAGAGACAGGATCATCAGTGCGTGTGTTTGCGTCTCAAATAAATGACATCCAACTGCCCCGTATTTATTTAACTTGTGTATACAAAAAGCTATGGACTGAGTCAAAGAAGTATTCGAGTTTCAAAAAATATCCAAGGCGAAGAAGTGGACTTGCTCAGATTTGCTGACTACATAGCGGCAATTGAAGAAAATGAAAATCTACTAGGGATCTACTCCATATTGACAGATGAATTGCATATGAAAATTAATAGACAAAAATACTGAAATCATCGTCTGTGGCATGAATAAATTAAAGAAGACAGTGATAAAGCACGTAAACGGGGTAATACAGGGTGTGGAAGAATTAAAATATTTGGGCAGTAAAATTTCTAACGATGGCAGAAGCAAAAAGGAAACTGAGTAGAACAAGCCGGGCCAAGAATTAATTTATCATCAAGAAAAACATCAAACAAATTAAGCTTCAGTGTGAGAAAGAAATTGGTAAAGAATTGCATTTGGAGTATGGGAAAAAAACATGGACACTTTGAGATCTGATAAAGATAATGCTATTAGCATCGACATGGGGGATTAAAGAGAGTAATTGAGGGACAAGATGAAGGACAATGTGGCAGAGGAAGTAACGTTTAAAATATATAAAACAAATAACGGAAGATATGAATAGAGGTTCCTACGGTCAACTCGAGAGGCAAGCAGAGAAGCGTCAACCAGCTTAGCGGCTGCTAACCAAAAAAGAAGTGCAAGAAGTTGAATACAGGTTGGATATCGCTTCGCTACCACGTGCAGAGGAGACTCAGAACATTATTTAACGCCAAATTAACTTAATAAGTTCCTGAATTCTGCGTTATATCAATTATTATCTATGATTAATTGAAATTCAGCAGGTCTGAACGGAAGCATCAGAATTATGAAGGAGAGAAAAGCACGAATATGTAATTCCGACTATTATTTACTCTTTAACTCACAATGGATCAGTAGAATCTAAGGGGCTATTCGCGAATTCAATTATATTTGTATGTGATAATGAAGTTATTTAGTTTACATTTTTTCTGCTACACTTTGAACAAATAAGTGGTCTCCAAACTACAAATCAGAAATTATTTATCTGTACAATGTATAATTAGAGCTTATAATTGCCTTATATATGTAAATATGTGTTTATTTTTACAGACTAGTTCACCCGATACAACTTTTGTCAAGATCCACATCCAAGATCACATGCTGAAAGCACAAGCGAAATTGCATGGAATGAAGCCGCCATTTGTAAATGTACGTAAATTTACTTGTCTCTGAACGCATAAAGATGATGTATTTAAAATATTAAAAATAATGTACATAGGTTTTCTTTTTTGATGGTTTCTTTTTCTTAAATAATATAAAATAAGAATGGTTAAGAAACTATTAATTAATAGTCAGCGCAACAGTGGTCTAACCTAATTTGAGGTATTGACGCCATCTGCTATATTTCAATTTTTGAACCGCGATTAATGCATTGTTGTTTAATAAATAAATAGTCAGTGAAGAATCGGTGAGATTAAAAAGTGTTTTTCTTTATTCTAACAAAAACCAAGAGAGATTGACTTCAACTCAACTTTTCTCCATTTTATGAAAAGATGGATTAGATCACTGTTGCGCTGACCTATTTATAATTACGACATCCAGAGATAGGAGAGTATGTCTATCAGGAATAAATAAGCTTTTAATTTTTTTAATAAAATCTGAGGAATTTGACCGAAAAGTGAGTTTCTGTAAGCTTAAGGATATAGTTTCATGTAGGTGGCTTGACAAACCACACAAATGCCTGCCTATAGAACTGACAATTAAACTAAATGTGATACCATTTTTATTGATTTTAGGTAGTGTGTATGCACGAGCACAATTATCAGATTTGATAAAAAGAGATTTGAATTTTTGAACACTGTGGTGAGGTTAGAGTCAAATTAACTAATGATATGCGATTTGTTGGGCGCCACCTGCAAGGAATTATTCTTGCAGGAAAGGGAAATATAATATTTAGTTAATAAAAACAAGAATTCATTTTATGAGAATTTATATAAAACGAAAGCTCTCCAGCCTGCCAGGGATGCATGTAACCCCCTCCCTTTCTCAAGATTAACCGTGGTTCTTCTCGTGGCAAACCGACGCGATACCCGGAAGCATGGAATGCGACTTACCAGGTCTGCAGCTCGGACAGGGTCGACTCCCGTTCTCTCTCACCAGCATTCGCAGAAGACGACCAGAGACCCACGTGCAAAACCGAAATCTTTCAGGATCAACTCTCCCTGACCACTCTCACCGACGGTCCAAATTCATCTCCCTGTGTTCGCAGACTTCTCTCTCTGCCCTCTCAAAATCCCTCTCTCCTGGTTGGTCCTTGTGCACACGTGACCCACTTCCATCTATTTTAGGGCCATACCCTCCCGGTCGTCTACCCCTTCCTTGACCGACCCTGACCTTGCGAGACTTGCGGATTTTCCAATCCACCCCGCCATTGTCTTGTGTCTGCTGCTCGACCCCGGCAAGCCACATTCCCATGCTTCCAGGCAGTAATTTAGGCAACAGTTATAAAAAATATTTGGTAACAAATCGATAACTAAAGGCGCACCATATAATATTCCCCCTTTGAAATTGGATGAATGGAGGATCCATTCGAACGATTTCAAAATTATTCGCTTGAAGTTCGCGCATGCTCCCTCGCATCTGGCAAAATACAGTCCTGTGATACAATTTAATTTTTTTTCTATATGGTACTTAATTAGCAGATATAGCTATAGTCCAATTTCTCATAATTCTAAGTAGTTTCCATGACAGTATGTAATCTTAAACAGTACAGCATTACATTCACAAACAAATTAATTAAATATTATATTCAGATTTGAAACAAAATTACAACTAATTCAACAACGAAATGATGAATCATATACAAATCTAAGAGTAACTTACAGCTAACTTAATAACGAAAGGTAGGATTATTTACATCTGTAACACTAACTTATAACTAACTAAAATCGAAGAGAATAATTAAATAAAATCTATAACTAACTTACAACTAACCATAGCAAAATGATATGCATTTACTTATCGATATCTTTTCTCCCAATCTGATATTAGATCTTTCATATTATTTTACATCTACACATACTACTGTTCGTATCCTACACATACTACTTTTAATTATATGCGCACCAGTCCGTAATGCCTACCCCTTAATTTTAACAATTGAGCGAATCCTAAATATAAGTATTTAATTGAAATTAACCTTTATATCGCCCTCTAATTACTAGGAATGTCATTTTCAATATTTAATCCACTTTTTAAAATTAAACGTAACAATCACTCCTGTGAGCGTCTTTGGATAATTATGGGCACGACACATCACTTTTTTTAGCGTCTTTTCTAATTATAAACATGTCACTTCTCATCCCCCTTTTATTGTGTCTGTGGTCATCGGACACTTGCATTATATGTACAAACACCTCACATTAGCTTTTGTACCACTTTGCGCCGTTGCAACCGCATCGCGTAGTCGTGGTTGTCCGCCCGTTCCACTTGTGCGCATCTGGTCGTTGGTCCGCCACGTCTTCCTTTTACATAAGGTGCGAAAATAAGAGGAAAGAAGAGCATAGATGAAAGAAACCCTCAGTCCTCAAAACCTAATAACCATTGTTGGGGTCGAAAAATCAAGGGTTGGCCAAGAAAACCTTAGTGACAGTTTTACAGGTGGTTTTGACCAAGCAAGGCCGAATTGAAGAAAAGTAGAACGTGGTAACAGATACCACGTACAGCTCGGGTTCCTGGGTCCGCAAAGCCCAACATGCATTAGTCACATGCCCAGGGATTATCCTGCCGGCCGCTGACGATGCTTTGATGGTTGGATCCTTCTGGCGAGCCTGGCCTGTAACAATGTCTGGAGGCAAAGGATTATCCGCCGACAGTGCCTCTTCCGGGTTCCTGTCCGAGGCTCCAGCTACTGGTACACTCATTATTCAACCAAACAAGCACACAATCCTTGACCTGGCCCTGAGTATACTTAATCTACTACAAAACTACAATTAATTACAATATTTTCCGCCACCCTTCTGTACCTGCTACACTTATCTTTTACTACCACTTACTTGACCTACATCTGGCGTCTATATATATTACGTTTACATGCTCTTAATCCAGCCTCTTAAGCATGTCATTTCTCCGATGAATAAGCATCAAGAATGAACTTCCGCCGGGATCAAACGTGAAACTACTCTCATTTTCTGAATAAATGAAGTTAATTTAAAACGGTCCGGCGTTCGTCTTCGGGAAGAATATGACTTTAGCCCGTTTAAGAATTCACGACCGTTCTGACGTCTTCGCCCCCGAAATAATTTCAGCGTAATTTCTAATCGCTGGGTTAAGCCTTCCCGGCGAACTACCAATTCACTGGGTTCCGAAATCCTAATATACAAACTGATGGCCTTGGAACTCAACTGTTTCCATAAGTCTACTTCAATATCAACAATATACACCGCAATTGTGCATTCGTTCATCTCTTCCCTAATTGCCTCTGAGTCACTGACTAGCTGATTCTTCGCACGTTCAGTTTCTTCTCGCCGAATTTCCACATCTGCCCCGACAACAACTTCGTCTAATCTGTGTGCAAGACTTTGGCGTTCCTTATTAGCCAAATCGGCTACATCGTTTTTTTGTTCGACGACCTGTTCTACGTTTATGCCTAAGCCTGTTTCAAATAATTTTTCAAAATCCTCTGTCCTTTCCTGTCCTTCATGACTTATACGCGCGCATTTTTCATTAATTGTATCGCTTTGACTTTGTAACTGGTTCCATTGAACTCGATTTCTTTCCGTGAATATTTGGACCTGCTCCTGAATCTCACTGCGGATCTCCCTAAACTTATTCTCAGTTGCTTCTTGACAGCCTTTAATCTGGGCCTGCAATATGTTAAACCCCTTGTTAGTTTCGTCACTATTCATTTGAATCTGTTCCTAAAACTTAGCCTGACTATTTAGAATGGCTTGCATCAATTGTGCCATCATAGATTCGAATACAAACTGATTTTCTTTTGTACCCATGGTTCCAGGAAAACCACTGCTTGCCTGGCTCCCAACATTCTCGGAACTACCCTCCGTCTGCTCATCCGTGCTTAATTCCCTTTGTACCGTATCCATTCCGCGCCTAAGCTTCTTGAACAACCAGACGAAATAACCAGAAGAACTCCGTTTCTATTTTCAACACACACTTCCCTAACACACAAAAATGTAACCCATATATAAAAATTCACACAACTTGAAATTAACATATAAAATAACTCAGGCTCCAATCCACTCTAGATACCAAAAGAAAACCCAAAATCTCACCGAATTAACGTTTAACGTATATAAAAAACTCATGCTCTATTCAACGCTAGAAGTTAAAATATATGATCCGCGTCTAAATAGCTGCATCTCCAGCCTGGAACGTATTGCCCGAAACTAAATTCCCGCAAGATATATATTACAAAATTATTCCCCCAAAATACACGTTAAAGGAATCAAGTCCTGAATTTCCGCTTGAATGGCTGACTAGCAAGTGTATATAATCCGCTAATCCTGTCCCCCTAGTATCGCTCCTGTTTGCCACTTCTTCGTGCCCCAAACGTTGGACGACATTTTATATGTGGTGAGCTTGAGGTCAAATTAACTAATGATATGCGATTTGTTGGGCGCCACCTGCAAGGAATTATTCTTGCAGGAAAGGGAAATATAATATTTAGTTAATAAAAACAAGAATTCATTTTATGAGAATTTATATAAAACGAAAGCTCTCCAGCCTGCCAGGGATGCATGTAACCCCCTCCCTTTCTCAAGATTAACCGTGGTTCTTCTCGTGGCAAACCGACGCGATACCTGGAAGCATGGAATGCGACTTACCAGGTCTGCAGCTCGGACAGGGTCGACTCCCGTTCTCTCTCACCAGCATTCGCAGAAGACGACCAGAGACCCACGTGCAAAACCGAAATCTTTCAGGATCAACTCTCCCTGACCACTCTCACCGACGGTCCAAATTCATCTCCCTGTGTTCGCAGACTTCTCTCTCTGCCCTCTCAAAATCCCTCTCTCCTGGTTGGTCCTTGTGCACACGTGACCCACTTCCATCTATTTTAGGGTCATACCCTCCCGGTCGTCTACCCCTTCCTTGACCGACCCTGACCTTGCTTGCGGGACTTGCGGATTTTCCAATCCACCCCGCCATTGTCTTGTCTCTGCTGCTCGACCCCGGCAAGCCACATTCCCATGCTTCCAGGCAGTAATTTAGGCAACAGTTATAAAAAATATTTTGTAACAAATCGATAACTAAAGGCGCACCATAACACTGATGAGACGATTCTGTTTCCATCTTTTGAGTAAGACTTTGAAATTTTCAATGGTACTATTGAGGAATTTTGATGAATAGGTAGAGTGTTAGGGTCATCCAATAATAGAACGTTTTGGAAAGGTAAAAGTAACGAGAAATTAGAGCAGTCACGGCTCCCTTATCAGCAGTAGTAAAGAAAAGTTCAGGATCTTTCTTAATAAAATCTTTAGTGATGACAACATTCCTCACAAGTCAAGCAACAACATAATTTCTATGGTTAAATGTTCTGTCTTTAGTGGAGTTTGATAACAAAATTATGTTTAGTAATTTGTAATTATTCCTCCTGCGTTTATGCCCTAATATTAAGAATTCTTGGTAATATAAATATTTATTTTAATTTTATTATTTTTTGAGTTATAGATTTTGAAGGTGCATTCGTAAAGTAATTTTGAACCATCGTCAATATCTTCATACTTACGTTAAATAAATTAAAATATCTCATTGTACAACTTATTAATTAATAGCACACTATCCTGTTTAATAAAATTTAAATCAAAACTTAAAAAACTTGGCACAAAGGACTCCTTAATGTGGACTCATATGAGAAATGTCTCCTTAACGTGGGACAGAATGAAAAAAAACAGACGGGCAAAAGTCCTGTCACAATTCATTTCTTGTTTAAATATCGTTTTAGGTATTAATAATGCAGGTATATATTGGCTTCTTGTGAATTAAGTGACATTTTAATATGGTTCTCAAAGTTAAAATAGATTAATGCCATAGTATTCATTGCTACTCAAGATATCAATAGTACCCGAGGTTAAGAATATTTTATTGTCATTCATAACATTCCGCAGCAGTTATGTCAATGATAAATGACTTTAAATCTCTTAAACCAATGTAAAGGAGCCAAAATAATCAATTTAATTATATAGTGTACGAAAATTGACATCATTCCACTATTTTTCAGATGAAGAAGGCAGAATACAGCAGATTGGTTAAAGATTGCGAAAATATCTCAGGAAATGGGTAAGTTAAAGGTTAAAAATAAATTTTGAGACAGTGTGGTTGAGCTATTGTCCGGGTTTCATGGCCTCTTCAGAGGTATATTTATCTGGGGGCCGGAAGTCAAATTGACACTGCAATGTATCGATTACCCCAGTCGTGATCCGACGAATTTTCAAGACAACGAAATTTCAACCGACGTTAATCGTGTATTAAGGCACCTTCAAGAATTTCTTATTCTCAATCTTTAGATTAGATAATCTACCAACCGCAAGTAACATAACGAAACGTTTAAAACTATATTAAAACTCTCTCATTTTCATCAATGATTTTTTTAGTTGATCACGCATTACTTGTTAATATAACTTTACTTTATTCGGAAAATGGAACTGAAAATTGATTGGTTCACTTTATGAACTCTGTGCAGAAACAGGTTACATTAAGCTTAATGATTGAATTTTTTTTTTCTTTGGAGTGTAAGATTACAATTTTTTAAGGCCCATTACAGGCTTGGCGATTATTATCGAGACAGTAAAATTATTGTCGTACAATTCTCAGTTGAGAGTGCTGTGAACAGAGTCGTTCGAAATGAACAAAGAGCTGATTCTAGCATTACTGTTATGGCGAATGAAAATGAGAAGACAAAATCGACTAATTTGGGTTCATCCAATTAATGGGAGAGAGGAGGTTGGAGCTTTCTACTCGCTGTTTGAAAAGTTGAGGCAGGATGACGCGAAATATGTTCAGGTTTTTATCCCATAACACAGGTATTTCTTTAATTAATGAAATAAGTATTTCATTATCTATGATGTCGCCAAAATTATTCATATTCGAAATGTGCAAAAAAAAGAACACGAAAGATACGATGGCAAAAAACAACCTTTCCATACGAAAGTACAAATCAAGAATGAAAATAACTCCAGCGGTAGAGAAACCAGCCTGAGATGCATTTGAAGATAAATTTATCACTGAGCGCCAGAGACACAGTGCGACTGATGAAGCTGTCGTACGCGATATATTTATTTACCACCCAGTGTGCAAGATCTCATTCCCTACAATGGACTACTGCGATTGCGACGATAGCGATAAATTAACGCCACGATAATAATCGCCATGAGTGTAACAGGGTTTACGCTCTAAATGACGAGAGCTTCCAGTAGTGCAGCTCAATATTGGCACTCTGTTGAATGCAGCGTACACCTCTCATACCTCTCCCCCTGGTTATCTACAGTTTCACAGATGTGAGCTGATCACTATTTACACGAATTACGTTCATGAGTTTCCAAACGTACAAAACTAAATCATTCAAACAGTTGTGGACAATCAATTTTTTGCATATTTAATCTATGTCAATGCTCAAACTGTCGATCCGATAATCTAAATATATAAAAAAAATGATTGTCTGTGTCCCCTAAGCGCTCCTAAACTGAAATATTAATGTCAGATAATTTATAAATAAATAGCTTAATTTTTTAATTTCACTATTTTCTTATAACGTTACATATCAAAGAATGATATAAAATTTTAGGTATCAATATTTTTTTTTATCTTTCAGGCTTCAGAGAAGGACACGTCTCGCAGCTTACACATCGGCGCAAAGGACTTTTATTGTGTGGAAAATTTTAGCAAGAATAAAGTACACTGATGAAAAGGTAGCTCAAAGTTCAAATCACACATCCGCGGCCGCTGCACAGTGAATATTTCAAACACCGGCGAGCGAGTGAGTTGCTCACTTTGTTGAGTTTCGATTGTTGCTACCGAACAGCTGGCCCAACGGAGTTTGAATTTGAGACTGTGCGGTCGCCTGTCACGAGGTGGAGACCTGTTCCAACTTGAATTAAATGTCGCCCTTCAAAATTTTATATGCTCCATGCATATTGTAATAATAAATTAAAAATAATAACTACAAATTACAAATGGCTGTGGCTAAATAAAAAAAAATCTATTAAGGGAAAACAATTCAAACAAATTTATTAACAATTTTAAAGTACAATAATATTTTTTTGTATCTCAGGGTCTTTATCTGGGTTTGATAAACGGGTGAACTTTATACAATCAATTACATTTAGTTACATTTAGCTTTTTAGGTAAATTAATTCGTCTGAACCTCGACGAATTTTGTTGCGGACGAAAATAAGATTAAAGATTGAATTTAAATTACAGAACTAAACAATTAAAGAAGTAAATAATTAACGAAGTGAATAATTAAAGAAACGAAATAATTAAAGAACGATCTGACATATCCTTTAAAAAGTGGTTTACAATCAATTTTAGAGTTTTCTACTTACGGCCGCCCAGGTCTCAATTTTGGTTTTTCTGTGTACATGATTTGGGGATATCACTGATTCTACTCATTAGAATTTGAACACATGGTAGTTGCTCTGGATCTCTGCTATTCTGGAACCTCGATCATCTCATCAGCTAGTTTCCGGACGTAGGTCTCCTTGAAGTCTCTCGATGCGAAAAATTAGTTCAGTTTGTGAAGCAAAACTTCTGCTTCCAAACTGCGATTTTATAAGTCTCGCTGTCAAACTGTTTACTTGCGTTTTATGTAAACTATTATATCTCGCCGTTGGACTTCCTAGATAGCCCTACTCATAATTTGGGATCCGCAGACTTTTTATACTATGAATTTGCTGAATTGATGTCTGCCTGCATCTGTGTCTGCCGTCCTACTAACCGTTTCGCTTCTCGCCGTTGACTGACTGTTCGTCTCGTAGATTTTGAGCGCGTACCGCTTTCTGAACTCCAACAATGCATTATTTCTTTGTGTCGCCGCGTATGTGTTGCGGCGTCCGCTTTATATCCAATAATGAGTCCTCTACAATCAAACTTTATAATTATAATAATGGATTAATTACTAATTACTACAATATATATTGTAGTAAATGCAATTAAATGACAATTAAATTGCCACGTTGGAGCGTCAAAATGTAGTATTTAAATTTAAATTGATTAAATTAAATTCTAAATTAAAACGTGCCACACGTTGAAGGCGCCAGAATGTAGTAATTACATTTAAATGATAATTAAATTTCATATTAATTTGCCCCAAAATATAATAATTACTATTAATTGAGATTCTATATAATAAAATTAAACTTAAATGATTGGATTTTAATTAAAAAGATCAGAGTTTAAAATATACGACAAAGTTAATTTATTAAAATCAAATTATTATAAGCATTGAAATTATATTACATGTTGGTAAAAACTTATTAATATGCCACGGCTTGATCTCAGGGCCGACTATCGTGCCTCCAATAAAGAATAATTACGACAAACAATTAAATTTTACAAAGTGAGAAAATTCTTAATTTAAACAATCAGTGAAATATTGAAATCTGAAATCTGACGATGAATATGATTTACTGTTTGGTTTACATATAATAAATTCTTTAATTTACCTTATCGTTTTGCTGTGCGAAAAAGATGGGGGCTCGTACACACTCTATTATTATTTAACACTTTCATATACAGGCCATGTTTCACAGAACTTACTTGTGGTTATTATTTCCTCATACAACACTTCCTGCTCGCTGTATTTGACCACACCAATTGTTTCGCTGTTCTCTCGAACACTAAATTATTAAAATCATCGAAGTTAGGTTATTCACTTGATAAAATAACCTGGCGCCAAAGAACTGACGAATCGTATGATTCGTGAACATATGCTAGACTCCGAAATTATTCGGCCCCAAGGAAATAAACTGTCGGCATAGTATCGTCGCAGTTGTTTGCCCAAAGACTGGATACCGGCGACTCCTAACACACTCCAGGTCTGACAAAATACATATTCTCCCCAAAACTCACTCGTTATGAATATCTGAGTTTTCTAACTACTTATTGCTTTACCTCCCAAGAACACACTCCTTCTGAATTTCTGAATTTTTCTGACTACCTGCTGCTTTGCCTCCCAAATACACACTAAAGCTCCGCTCGTCCAGCAACGTTTCACGACAATACACACAGCAAGCAAGCATTATAGCCCCATATTCTTGCACACAAATCTTATGTTTACGCCGCCAACAATACGAGTCCCAAAATCTTGTTAATTAATTAATTAATTACATGTTTCCTTATAATTACCACTATATATATATATATATATATTGTAATAATTAAAAATAATAATGAATGTGGCGTTTCTAAATGAAAGAACTATTAACTTTAAAGAACAAACAAAATTTATTGTGCCAAATTTAAAAACAATTATATTTTACACAAAATATTTAGAATCTCAGGGTCTTGATCTGGGTTTGATAAATGGCAGAATTTAAATAATCAAAATTACATTTACCTTTTATGGAAGTTAATGCGTCTGAACATAGACGAAATTTGTGGCGGAAGAAATAATACTAAATATTGAATTTAAACAGTTTTAAGTTTATCAAGAATAATGATCTCGTTTTATCGATATTTAAATAATTAAAAAACGATCTGACTTTTATCTTTTAAACACGGTTTACAATTTATTTTAAAGTTTTCTCTACTTACGGCCGCCCAGGTCTCATTTTTAGTTTTTCGTGCACAATTTTGGGGACATCACTGATTCTAAGTTCTCACAGACTCTAAATGGCGTTGTTTGTTAGTTGGTTTAACACAAATTGGTTGGTTCTCGATGCTTTACTGCAACCTGGATTTGTAGATCTCTTGGCTTTAGTTGACAATGAACTTTATTGGTTTGTCTGAATATTGCTTTACTTTTTAATAACTGAAAGCATGTTTGTGTCTGGGCCACAATCTTTCGTTCTGACTGCCGACTGTAAAACTTTCAATGAGTTCTTTTCGTCCGTTGTATTCGCTGTCTGCTGACCGACTGTACTGTTCAAATTTTCGTGACTTGGAATTTTAGTCTTTTCTCCTCGCTGCCTACGGCCCGACTGACTCTTCGTCTCGTAGATTTTGAGCGCGTAAACTCTCTCAACAATGTTTTCTTTGCCTTGCCGGATTGTTGCGGCGTCCGCTCTATATCCACTAATAATGAGTCCTCTACAATCCAACTTTCCAATTAGAACAATGTCTTAATTACCAATTACTACAATATATATATATTAATGTAATATAAATCTCTTTATTAGGAAACTTTTAAATTTAGTATTGATAAATAAATTATTATTAACCAATTCGTCAATATTGAAATTCAAAATTTTATTACAATTTAAATTTAATTTGCTCCTATACACAATTTTTATACATTAATGCCACGGCAGTTATGAGACTTTTGATATCTCTATGGTCGCTTATCAGGCCTCGAAACAATAATAGGAACCCGCAATGAAACACAAAATATTTAAATCAATTTACATATATTTTTATTAAATTATTCTAAAATATAAACAATAACCAAATGAAAACTAACGGCTTTAAATAATTATTTAATGTTTGCGAAGTAATTTGTTACATACCAGACATGGGAGCACTTCTCGTATCACGCCAAACCTTACACTTCACAATTTTACCAACTCTTTAATTTAGATCAGAAATTAATTAAATGATTTAAACAGGCCATAACATTATACTTTCTACACCATTTCAGTCAGCTTACACGATTAAATCCCAACCTCACCACAGACGATTTTCGGGTGATTTCCAACATTTCGTCGAACAGTAATAATGTCTACAGCAAGGAAAATTGAATTAAACTTTCCAAATATCAGTCAGATTCAACTCTCAATAAATTGTTCCGTTTAAATAAATCCAACAACAGCCAGTACAACTCTTCCTATCAAAACTTATTCGTTTGTCTCCTTCAATATCTAGCAAGGAGTTAACACTTAAATGACAGCACCTTGATAATCTATCTTTTACACGTCGACTTCTACATGCAGACTGATTAGTAAGGTCTAGAAGTAATCGTAATAATCGTTCCTTACTGTCTGACCGCCACTAACACAATTTTCAACATTACACACCAGCGCGCCCAAAGTTTTTAATTCATGCCACCGACAACATTACTATGATCTCCACATTCTTACGCAATGCTGACTGTATCTGACAAGACCCTGACCACAATATTACGCTGATAATACAAATATTCAATAATTTAGAAAATCATTTCGTTAGATACATTGGTGGTCATTACAATATATTGTGGTAAACACTTTTAATTAAATTAACAAAGAAGGAAATTGAAATTGAAATTTTTTAAAAAAATAAAGATAACAAAGATTATTTATTTGCCAAATTTGATTTTCATTGAATTTTCATTTTATACTATTAAGTAAATGCATCAGCTTTTATGAGAATCGAAATTTCAGGGCCGCTTATAGGGCGTCTAATAAAGACAGTGATTTTCAAATTTCATCAAGTTACAAAAGCAAAAAATTAATTTAAATTTACAATAACAAAAGCTTATTACAATAACAAAAACTATAGAAATCTGATAAAGCTATATAAATCTGGCGGTAAACGATATTTACGTAAAGGTTTACAGAAGAATTTTTTTTTACATAACATTTATTTAGAGCTGATCTGGTTTGTGTACACGCGATTATTTAATTTTTATAGAACACTATTTTCATCGAAAGGCCATAGCAGTGATTTTAATATAGTCTCAATTTCCAACACTTTGGACGCCTTTCTACTTTGTGATGATGATAATCAGCCCATACTTTACTGAATTCGACTACCACAGACGTTCACCATGCTCCCAAAACACACATTACTGACTATTTCAAACACACATACTGCTCTCTGAATATATACTGCTTTTCTTCCCAAACACACACTAACTGCTCTCTGAATATCTGAATGACTGACTGCTAAAAGTTCTGAGCGTCTTATATACTGTAATGAATAATAAGTTGGCTTTAATTAATTTAACGGAATGATTAAATATGATGGGTTAATATAAATGAAAACTTATTAACAATTAACAAACAAAAATATTTATTTTATTTTGTGGCAATAAAAGATACTTACAAACAAAATTTGAGATCTGTTCTCTCAAGGGTTTTACTGGGTTTGATAATGAACACAAAAAAAATGATTTAAAATCGTATTAACAAAACAGTTCACAATTTACCTAAACAATATGTCGATAGAATGAAAGAAATTTACAAGTAAAGAAATTAACTTTGATTGACAATTAAAAGGGAACGAAATTTGTCTTTATCCTTTAATTTTCGTTTACAATATTATTCAAAATTATGTTACTTACGGACAGTCGGTCTGGTACCAGAAAAATCAATTTTCCCTCGTTCGGACACTTTTACACTCTTTAATTATTTAATATCAGGCCTTGGTTTTCACTGATTCTACACTTCACTTTAAAATTTGGCAAGATTGGCTGTATTCCATTGATTGCTCCGCTCCACAATAATTTACCAATGTTCTTCTGGATTAATTTCTCTACGAAGATTTTGGAAAGTTCTATTCTGACGAAAACTGCTCTTACTTTTCAATATTTACGCTGCAATACTTCCGTGAATGTTTTCTTTGTATTAATTTACAACTTTAACTAGTTATACATTGACGATGTCTAGTCTCTGCTCAAGTTATATTAATTGTTCTGCTCATCGTAATGTTTCTCCACCAACTAACTATCCTAGTGCTCTCGAGTTTGAGCGCGCATACGCCATTTTTGACTTTTCGGCAAAGCAAGCGAGCTCGCTTCTCCATTGTTGCTTTGTTCGATCAGACTGCTATAATGGATTTATCAAACAATTCGAATTTTATGTCCAAACAATTAATGGCCTAATTAACTATTGCTACAATACCTTTTCGACAACACACCTAGCAACCATTATCGACTCTGCATTCTCGCTCCAAACAATGCTGGTCTTTCCAATTCTATTGGCCTCAAAGTTACGCTGCCAATAATTAAAGAAACAAATTATTATAAAAAGTTTCATTACACATTTGTAAACTCTACAATAAGACTAATCGTCGCATATTAAACAATAATTTGAGGTCAGTTGTTACGAGTGTAAAAAAACAATTGTCAATGGTAACAAATTTATTAATACAATTCAGCAAAGCGAAGCCAAATTTATACAAAAGGCTTGGGCAAAAGCAGATCCAGTCTGTAAACACTTATAATACAATTTAATGAATTTATTCCCGCCCTCATAAATATAAAATTTTTAATTTGTCAATAACTTATAGATGCAAGTGGGTTTTCAAATTTTATAAGTGTTCGTGTCAGAAAGAAGTTGGTTAACAATGTTCGTGTATTCATTACGGTCAAGAGCTACAGTGACAGAACCTTTTCAGAATGAGTAAAATTAATGTTGGGATGAGCCTTCAATAATTGTTTGGTTGTATGGAGGTTTTTTATGAGATTTCTGTGAAAAAGAGAAAGGTGTTTTGTGGTTTGTTTATTTGAGTTTTCAAATAAAGTTTGAGTGATGTAATTCCTGATGTTATTGTAATGTTGGGTTGGGAATAAAGATATATTAGTTTCGATATGTTTTATGAGAGGAATGGATTGAGATTTGTTGGTGGATGTGGTAGGTAAACGAAATTTGTTTCCCAGAGATACTTCGGCAATAACTTCCTTAGGAATAATGCGGTTCCTGAGAATTTTGAATTTTTGGTATTTATATTTTCACTTCGTTTGTCTATATTTGGCAAACTTTCTTATTATTAATTTTTAATCAGACGTAAATTTTTCATTTTACGTTACACGTGTGTCCACATTGTCACAGCTGGCAACTCAGTTCAACCACTCAGTCAGTTGCTCTCTGCTCGCCTGAACGCTTGTATTGCTATTAATTTTACTATAAATAAATTCTTTTCAATATTAAGTTATTTTTTTTACATTGGCAACCTTACCTTGAAGTAGTCAGCCAACAATTAAATAAGGGCCTTACAAACTTCTGGTACAATGATCGAAATGCTCGTCTTTGAAATCTTGAACAAATAAATCATACTTTGATAGGAATCACAACTTGCCAAAATTCTCAGCGTTAATGCTAGTCTTTCTTTTGTGGGTATAGCTTTCCTAATCAGAGTATAATTTTTCCCGTTTTCCATAATTAAGTCTCAAAACTAGTTTTGTATGTGCAAGAGAGATCGCGGAACAACCAATTATAAACATGTCGCATCAAGTTAAAGCAACGTTCTGAAATTATTAGAAGGTCTTACAGTTGTTAAGTTGAACTTAAGTTTGGATAATTTATTTATTCAAAAATTATCTGGCGCTCTAAAAAGAATTATTCTACGAGAGGAACGAGCTAGTGAATAAAGTAGTAACGAAGTCTCCGTACATTACGACGTCGCAACGCTGGTATGATCGCGCATATATTACATTATGTCACCACATCGTGAGAAGTAAAGCGTCTCACCTTTCGTTATACCACTGTGATCAAAAAGTAAGGTGAAATTGTCATTTAAAACTCCCGGGTTAGGAAGGCAGGTAAATTTGTTTTTCCTAGGTTGGTAGGACTGTCTATAATATTTGCCAAGCGTCTGTTTGTTAAAAGGTTTAATTATCTCCTAGTTACACGTGTTTTTGTAAACAACCAAAAGTGGATTATTCGATTTTTGCAATGGGTGATTTTGTTGAGCAAAGAATTTGCATCAAATTTTGTTTGCGGAACGAATATTCTTGTGCGGACACGTTGAAAATGTTGCGGAAGGCCTTTGGTGATCAAACTATGGCACAAAAAAACGTTTATAAGTGGTACAACGAGTTCAAAGACGAACCGCGCTCTGCACGACCATCAACGACTACCGACGAGGGCCACGTCCAAAAAATCGAAGATTTGGTGCTTCAAAATCGTCGATGGACAATTAGAGATTTCGCTGATAGTGTTGGAATATCATTTGGCTCAACCCAAACCATTTTGAAGAATGTTTTGTGTCTCAAACGCGTCAAGTCTCGATTGGTGCCAAAATCGCTCAATTTTTTGGAAAAAAAAGCGTCGCGTTGATGTGTATGAAACTTTGCTGTCTGACTATCAGGACCACTTGAAATGCATCATTGCTGGAGACGAGAATTGGATTTACGCATACGACCCTGAAACCACCGACCAATCCAGCGAATATCGTGCAAAAGGTGAAGCAAGACCGGAAAGACCACGGCAAAGTAGATCGAAAAATCAAGGTGATGTTGATAGTTTTCTTTGATTATCGTGGTGTGGTGCACTATGAATTCCTTCCGCCAGGCCAAACTGTCAACAAAGAATATTATTTGAGCGTTATGCGTCGTTTGCGTGAAGCTATTCGTCTGAAACGGCCGGAATTATGGGCGAACAACTCTTGGTTCCTTCATCACGATAATGCACCATGTCATACTGCATTGGTTCTTCGCGACTTTTTTTTGCCAAAAACTCGACTCATATCGTTCCGCAACCACCGTATTCGCTCCGTGCGACTTCTGGCTATTCAGCAAACTCAAAAGGCCAATGCGGGGACGCCGTTTTGACACGATTGAGGAGATAAAAACCGAATCGAAGAAGGTCTTGAAGACTATACCGGAAAAAGACTATTCCGACTGTTTCGAGGACTGGAAAAAGCGTTGGAAAAAGTGCGTTTTATCGGACGGGGATTACTTTGAAGGGGATGAAATTGATTTGGAAGAATAAATAAAGAATTTATATTTTATAAATTAATTCACCTTACTTTTTGTTCACAGTGTTATAATGTTAAACGCGGCTTACTCCTACTAAGATCTCTGAAAAACCACCTGGTTGAACGATGTGAAGTGTGTGTTTGTATGTGGGTGCATGCGTGTGTGTATGTACGCGTATGTTTGTATGAGTATGTATGTATATAATGCTATGTATGAATGATCGCAATCAGAACCCATCCTATGCCACGACCTTCCCTTGATAGAGAAAGTTAGTGGCCTGGTGGGGTGTTTATTGTTTATGCGGCGGCAAATCTCCGAACTGAATGCTGTAACACTCCTTCCTGAAGATGGAGGCTGAGAGCCTCCGAAAATTTTAAGAACTTTCTTCGGTTCCCTATGGCTACACCGTACTTCATTTTCAGGTAACCTCTCTCTTTCCTTTTCATACCAATATCGTAATTATATTGTAATATACAAATTAATGGTCTTTTAAATGAAAAATTATTCAAATTTACAAACAAACAAATTTATTAGAAATAATTTAAAAACAATTACGCAATTAATAAATATCTCAATTTTATCTCAGGGTCTCTACTGGGTTTGATAATGGCAAATCATTTTAATTATAATCTTAAACACAAATTCCAATTTAAAAGAGAAAAGATTTACTCGTCAATTAACTATGGCCTAATTTACTTGTCAACAAAATTAAACTAAAAAGATGGATTCTAATTAACAAATTTTAACCAAAAGAAGAAAACGAAATCTGACGTGTATCTTTTAATCAGGTTTACATAATTATTTATTTTATATTGTTACTCACGGCTGCATTCCAGGATACCTTGTACGTGACGAAACACTATGGCGGGGTTTTGCACTCTTCTAAAAACTCACAGATTCTAAAATTAATATTTATAGTTAAAAAATCAGGAACCAGGATGAACCTCCTTTTCGTCTTTCCCTCGGTTGACTTATGCTAATCCTGCCCAGCTATGTTCACAAGACTGTTTGTGCTTAGCAGGTTTCGTAGTTCTGCTGAATATTTAGTCTTAAGCAAAATGTACATGGACCAATCAACTCTGTTGGTTGGTAATCCTCGATGTTCCTCTGCAAATTTCCTTTGAATATTTGAAATTGTCTTGTCTATTTCAACTCGACCAATTTCTTTCGTGTCTGACTGCTCACTGCTTCTACTTAACTTTACTTTTTAAAAGAATATCTCGCCTATTTTAATACGACCTGTACTTGACCAAACCTTCCAGCCAACTGAACTACCGTCTCGCAATTTTGAGCGCGCATACCTCTTCCGACAAAGGAAACAATACCTGGCTACATTGTTGCTGTGTTCTGTACCGCCGTAAGAATAGATTTCTCAAACAATTTATATTTTCAAATTTACAATTAATGTCTTCATTAATTGGCATTACATTATATATATATTGTAATAATAAGCCCCACGTTGGGCTCCAAAATGTAGTAATTACTATTAAATGATTAAAATAAGCCTCATGTTGGAGCACAAAATGTAATAAATACAATATTAATTATAAATTAAATCCCAAGTTGAGACACCGAAAGTAATATTCAAAATTAAATGAGATTTTATATAAGCAAATTAAAAATTAAAATTATTGGATTTTAAATGAAACCAGAGTTTAAAATATACAACAAAGTTAATTTATTAAATCACATTATTTTCACCTTTGACATTATATTACATGTTGGTAAAATTTGCCACGGCTTGATTTCAGGTCCAACTATCGGGCCTCCAATAAAGAATATTACAACAAACAATTACAATTTACAACGTGAGAAATTCTTAATTTAAACTATCAGTGAAATATTGAAATCTGAAATCTGACGATAAATATCATTTACATTTAGGTTTACAGATAGTAAATTCTTTATTTTACATTATCGTTTTGCTGTGCGAAATAGGTGCTCGTACTCACTCGATTATTGTTTAACAATTTCACATACAGGCCATGTTTCACTGAATTTAATTGTGCTTATTATTTCCGCACACAACACTTCCTGCTCTTTATATTGGACCACGCTAATTGTTTTGCTGTTCTCTCATTACATACTCAACATTTACTGCACACTAGCTTGATATATCTAAGCATCTAATTAACTGGTGTCTCTCGCAATATCAGACAACCATTGCGAACTGTAGCCTCGAGACTGGAAACTGGCGACTCCTAACACACTCCAGGTCTGACAAAATACATTCAGCTCTGTATCCTGGTGACTCCCAAAAAAACACACTTTTACAACTTTATTATTAGAGCTCCCAGACCATACTCAAGCTTTTCAGATTTTATTCTTCTCTCTCCACCGACTCTCAACACACACTAAAGTTTCGCGCGTCCAGCCATGTTTCACGACAATTCACTCAGCAATCAAGCATTATCGGCCACATATTTTTGTACACAATTCGAATGTTTACGCCGCCGAGTATGCAAGTCCCAAAATCTTGTTAATTAATTAATTACATGTTTTTTTTAATTATATATATATATATATATATATATATATATATATATATATATATATTTAATGGTAATTCTCTGTCTCACTTTTGCCAAATTTTGAAGCATAGGTAAAACAAGTAACTCTAGACAGATTTCTTGTAAAAAAAATTGTATTATAAATAAACAATTGCAACATTACAAATTTTTGTGTGTTTTTCCAGAATTGAACAAATTATCCTATGTAAAACATTGTTTCACATAACAAGTGCTTCACATTACAAGTAATGTATTATGCAATTACAGTCATTCCACAGTAACATTAGTATTCTAGAACTGGCATGCATTTGACTATTAAAATTATTGTTATTTTCAGAAAGGGATCCAAAGGCTGCTTAACAATAATACCTATCTTGCGGCTTATCCCCTTCACGATGGTGCATACAGGCTTAGCTTAAATGAAGAAGAAAATATTAGAAAGGTAATCCATATTCATTTGTCTCTTATTATTATTGTTAATATAGTCATTTTTGGTGTAGTTTTATATTCAGATTACTGCATATTATGGAATTCTCATAGAAAAAGTTGTGGATGATTACTAATAAATTTATCTGAAACAGTTGATTATTATACATTCATATCCAAAGCTAAATTAATTCTGATAATATAATATAATCACCATTGAGTCCACAAAATGTTTTCTGTAATTATTAAATAGAATTTGTTGACACACAGAAATGTATTTAGGGGTATTCCACTTTATGTAGAATGATGAAGAGTAAAGTAGGAATTATTTATAAGAGTACAAAGTAAGAATTATGACAAGCTGGAGAGAGAAAAACAATTGAGTGATAGAATGAGTTGTTGAAATATCAGATAAAAAAGTAGGTCTAACTTGAAAATACTAATCCAAATGAACAGTTAAGTGATAAATTGTCATGGATCCTATCTCATTATGTGTCATGACTGCATTCATAGTCCTTCAAGCATTCAAAACACTCCTTAATCACATAAAATTACTCATCAGAGTAAGTAAGCATCAATAGTATATACTTCCACTCTATATTTACATGCTGGGTTAATAAATTCGAAAGGCCCAATTCACTTATATTGCCAATTTAAACAAAAATAATTTTTGATTATAACTCAGCTAATCATTTGATTAAAAGCTCTACAGATTATCTACTTCATATTGATATTTCTTTTTGAAAAACTATTTTTCTTATTTTCTCTCCATAATGCCCTGGCCTTGTCCAATTAGCCAGGATTACTGATGATTAGGACAAGAATGGAACCAATGATGATTAGTTCACATGAATAGAACATGTAGGTGATGCATTTGCTGGCTGAGACAAGGCAATTGAAATATGGTAAAGCAGTAAGCAGGCTGAGAGCAGTTGTATACTAAGCAGTGGTGTCAGATTCATCTCCTTGTTCGGTCATTTTAGGAAGGACTTAATTATATTATTTAATTTTGGATGTAGCTCTCTTTGAAGCGGTTTAGAAGTTAACAATTTTCAGGGTAATATGACTCATGTAACACCTAATTTTATTACATAGTTTTGTTGGAACATGGATTAATAACAATAATGCAGAGATCAGGGGAACATCTGCTTTCTTTGCTCATGAAGTATTTATAAGAGAAATAGTTTAATTCATATTTGGTTTTTGGTCCACTTTTCATTATGTGAAGAATGTGATACAGTTTTATAGGTCAGAAAATAATGAGGTATCCTCAATTATTTAAAAGTAGTCTGGGATTTTTTTGCACTGATTATCTTGTGTAACCAGTTTGTTAAGCAGATTGAAGGGGTAACTTTAAAGATCAGATAAACTATGATCTATATCACTCTTTCCTCTCCTTCCATATTACTATCTCATTCATATGAAAGAGCAATATCAATATTGCTCCACTTCCTTAGTTGATTATTTAAGTTAGAGACATATGTTGTAGAAATCTCATATATGTTTTTATTTTATTTCTCCTTGAAATTCTGTCTAGAAATTGTTTGACAATTGGGCTTCTTTTAAAAACTGGCATAAGAAACAACCACTTTGGGAAATCAAAACCTATTATGGAGACAAAGTAGGTTTATACTTTGCATGGTTGGGATTTTACACAAAAATGTTAGTGCCTGCATCCTGTGTTGGATTTCTCTGCTTTATTTATGGTATTGCTTCCTTTTATGCAAATGCTGATGACAAACGCCCAAGGTAAGACCAGCAAATATATATTTTCCATTTTCTATTATTCGTGTATGATATACACCAATGATTGGTTTAATATAAATTTTGAAATTGATCAATTGTACTTTATTGAAGGAGAGTTTAGAACAGTCAGGGTGGCGTGAGAACACTGAAATTAAAGATGTGCCACACTTTTTTTATATAGCTGATGTCTTAGCAACAGCGGTGAATGAGTAAAATGGAGTCACGCGCATTCTGTGAGATAGAATATGAGTCATATTCCCATTGTTGAAACCTTGTGTAGGGGGTGAATTTGGGAAGTATAAAAGAAGTCGAGAGATGTGGTCGTTGGTCGGTTTGACCAGAAATATAGCCAAGGAAGTGAAGCACAGGGCTGCCAAGAGCAGGCGGCACTTCATGGGGGCGGAAAACACAGCAATTTTGTCCTTGATCTCATTTTCTTCATTTCTACCTATGTTTTTTTTATCAAATCATAACAACATCATCTATTAAGAATGAATCCAAAACGTATGCAGATTCAAACCATTTAAGAGGATCGATCATTGACAAATAACGGTTAAATTTATTTTGTAAATAAAAATTGTCATTCTAATTTGATTATTAAGAGAATTTTAAAGAATTTTGAAGTCTATATATTGTAATGGGTATTTGATTATTTTATTTCAAGGTATTTAAATTAATTGCAAAGTGATGTGGGCACCAGTGACTAAGTTAAGTGTTTAATTGTACCACTTAATTCACAAAAGAAATGAAATTTTAACAAAATTATTAAAATGTAATTTACTATGTCAGGGGGGTATTACGTGTTTTTCGCATGATGTATCTTAATAAAACAAGAAATACTTTATTAATTCACTGCTATGAGTTTCTTAACAGTTTTAAAGTAGACATATTAAACTCTTATGACACAATAAAAGGACAAATAAATGAATTTTTAGAAAGTCATTATTAATAAATACATGTGACACAATTACCATGGTCTCACAGATACATGTGAATAGATTCCTAATTAAATAATAATCAGTATGGATTTAGGGATGTGGATGCTAATACAGAATTTGTGCATACCATTTTAAGGAAATTAGATATAAAATCATTGGCTTTGCATTAAAACTTTTTAAATCATATATTTCTAATTGTTGGTAATATACCAAAATTATCTTTAGTGATTTTTAATATTCATAAGATTTAGACCTAAATTAGGTGAAGTTCCTAATGGTGTCCCATAAAGTTACATTTTGATACCTCTATTTTTATATTATATATCAAAGATATACCTTCAATTAGCAAGGAAAGTTTGGTGTCATATGCTGATGACAGTACTTAAATTAACTGAAATAATGACGTTAAGTCATTGCTAGTTGAAAATAAAATAAACTTTAATACTGTCATGAATTATTTACATGCAAATGGTCTTTAAGTAAATGCTTCAAAAATTAATATACTTTCCTTTAACTTTACACCCACATCCCATGATAGCACTAACTTAGTCAGATCCACTAAAATCCTTGGAATTCATGTGAATCAAGATATGTCCTGGGATGTTCAAATAAATGCTGTTTGCAAAAAAAACCTGTAATTCGTATGTCTTGAAGAGGAAGTCAATTCTTCTTACAGACGAATTCTTTCTAAACATATACTATGGTGTAATATATTCACACTTAAATTATTGCATAGGGATATGGGGCTGTGCTGCTGCCAAATTCATGAACAAATTACTGGCCATTCAGCAAAAGGCTTTAAGGTTTATTTTCAGAATGAAGCTGCACAATTCCTGTAAGCCAATATTAAAAAATATAATATTATAACTGCGTACACACTTTATATTTACAAAGTAAAAAAAATGAAACATAATCGCCCTCTCATAAAAGGCTAATTGGTTTTCAATAAATTACCCGATAATATTAAACAACGTTTTACAATTTAAGTGAATTCTAAATGCATATTAGTCTTTAATTATCAATTTTGTTTTTTTCTCTTTATAATTCTGTAAAACAGGTTCAATTATCTTTTCTTATATATATATAATATTAGGAGAATCCATTAAGGAACTAATTCACATTCAAACTTTGATAGTGAGGAAGGATAGAAATAAATAGGAGAAATAGGAGGATTGCGCTTTATTTGAATTCATATGCTCGGGCGAAGAATTACGCACATAGAAAAGCATATGTTCAAAGCAGAGAGAAGGATGGAAGAAGAAGGAAAGACTGAAAATATTTGACCCAGGCGGGACTTGAACCCACGTATTCTGCTTAGTACATATATATATATATATTAGTTATTAATTCTTGACATTTTCCCATATTGTATTTGGAAATTTTGGAAATAAAAGTACTTACATATTTAATAACTTACTAATACCCGACAAGCTGACTTAAATATTGACTTGCATCTTGTGCAACATTAATATCATTTTCATATACTATGATTTAATTCAGATACATTTTTATCACAATGTGTAATACCACTTAGCAGATAGATCTACTGAAATTTGTTTTATATTTCAGTGATGATATATGTGATGAACAAGGCATGGGAAACACTACCTTGTGCCCTCTGTGTGATAACGTGTGCAACTATATGAAACTTTCTGATTCTTGTCATTATAGTAAATTGTCGTATGTATTTGACAATCCAGCAACTGTGATATTTGCTGTTTTCATGTCATTTTGGGGTAAATAAACATAACTGTTGTAAATAAAATTTTATAAAGTCATGATAATTTCTATATTCTTAAAAACCAGTTGAATTAATTTTTGTACAAAGAGGCAAAACAAACAAATACTCATTGCTCATTAACAGCAAATTAGAATTAATTTAATTGAAATATATTTTTGTACTATCTAAATTGGATATATAACAAATTTCTAATGTAGCTTTAACTATACATTTTCCTTTATCACAAATTATGTACATTTATATTCCAGCAACTATATTTCTTGAATTATGGCAGCGTAAACAAATTGTGCTGAAGTGGCACTGGGAGCTCAGTAAAGCAGATGAAGACTTAGATACCCGACCAGAATATGAAGCTTCAGTTAAAACAACTCGAATAAGCCCTGTTACAGGTATCACAGAACCTTACGTCACTACTTGGAATAAAACCATGCGAATGACAGCATCCATATCTTCTGTTTTGTTTCTTGTAAGTGAAATTAATAGATGCATTTTGATTTATGGTTTAAATTTAAATTTTATATCATGTTACTATAATTTGTATTAAGTATTCTGTTTCACATCACGTCTAAGGACTTGTTTTGAAAATTTATCTCTACATTTAATTCTGTATTTAGATTTAATATAAAATTCTGTTGTATTTCCTTCAAATCTTTGGAATGTCCTCATTCTTCCAGGTAATGATAATCTTGTAATAAATCAATTTCGGTAGCAATGATATAGTTTACAATAATTATGGATAATTTTGATGAATTCAAATAAGGCTGATTCACAAAACAGAAACACTACCACCAATAGTTCATCTTGAGTTAAACTGATGCCGATGAGGAATGTCCAAGACTAGAACATTTGTGTGGATGAGATAAGTAGACAATTTTTTAGTTCACTGTTTGATTTTGATGCTTCATTATGATATACATCAGTAGACTCACTTATTAGTAGTTTAATTCCCAGGTTCACGGTTGTTAGTTAGTTTATTAATTTCAGAAAATCACCCCCCCTGGTTTCACATAACCAGAAGCTGATAAATTGGTATCCAGTAGTTCAATAATTTTTTCTAAATATTTTGTTTAAGGCTATCTCCAAGTATGAACAATTTCTGAGAGGACATGTGATGTGAGGAGATAATATTGTTAGTCATACTATGTTTAGGATGAGTCTGTTTTCCATAATTTCCATAATCATAAGAAATGATGCTGTTCAGAGCTTCAAATCTATTTCTTAGTGGCACTGTTTCACTTGCAACAGTCCATATCATATCTTTAAGGTTAGGCTAAGAAAAAGATTTTCGTGATAATTCCTCAGGCCATTTGTCTTCAGAATGTTTTAGTTTTCTGTTCCATTTCATTCTTTAGTTTCAATAAGTCTTTTTGTAACAAAGCAATAACTTTGTCACGGTTTTCCAGTTCTGAAATAAAGTTAAAGAAGCAGACACATGCACAGATTGGCAGGAATTTCCTTGCTCCCTCTATTTTACCTGTTTTGGATCTTGTGTAACAATATTTTTATTCTTGATGAAGAGATAATGCAAAAATACAACAGTACTGAAATTAAAACTAGGCAAATTGAGTTCAGCTGATGTTATGTACTCAACAGGTACATAAGAAGAAATTAATTAGACAAAAAAGTAGCCAAATAACAGACAAAATTAAGTGATAAAATAAATACCAGTCGAAGGTTTCTACAGTGCTTGTTCAAAAAATGCAAGAGTGACACACTGCACTAACGAAGTGTCAAACTAAATAGCTACTTTATCTAATTAGTATACTATTAATACAGACATTTTATATTATATAAGTAAACTGACAATTTAATTTTTGCCTTTCAGTTAGCAATAGTGGTGATTGCAGTTTTAGCTGTAATTGTCTATAGGATATCTGTAACTGTCAATATTCATGCAAGTGGCTACTCCCGAGATAATGCAAAAATTATCACATCTGTTACAGCATCGATTATAAATCTTTGCATCATTATGATCCTTATGCAGGTAAAAATGTATTTTATTTATTTGAATTAGTGTTTTTTTTATATGATGACTATTCCTTACTATAAGAATTATTTGTATATATTAATTATGGTCACTGTATACTCATACTCCTGTTTTTATCTTTTAATTTAAATTATTGTTCATGAGCGAATCCTCAAGGTTTATCTTAGTGAGAGCAATGATGATGAACACATAACATTCAAATATGAGTGATAACTACCAAAGTGTTAACTACAGAAGTGATAACTGTTAAGTTAATTGATAAAAATAAGTGATTATGTAAGCGTCGTAATTCAGGCCAGCAGTCTTGGCCGCCAACTTCAACTTGTAATTAGACATGGTTCAGCAGAATAATAGTGTCATACAATCAGCACAAGCAGCAAAAATACCAGGGCAGACAATTAGTCAACTTCATCATCAATTGCAGCAGGCTTTGAATGAAATCAGACTACTCTCAGAATATGTAAGTTCTTAGCACAAACTACTGAGAGTAAACCTTTGCCCAGAAAAATCTGAAGAAGAGGAAAAAATCATAGCCACAGAAAGAGCTGTGAGTCAGCTTCCATTGAAAGATTTCTTCTGTTCTTGAATTAATTCATTGGACCTTTGGTCAACTTATGAACAATATTCAATATTAATCCTGGGGCAATGTATTGTTCAACAGATTGAAGATGCATTCTACAAGCAGGGTAGGTAGACAGGGTCGCCATGGGAACACTATTATGGCTGAGAATTCTAATTTCTATATGAAGCCTTTGAAGAAAAAGCAACTGAACCCTAAATGTTTCTTCTGCTATGTGGATGATATATTTGTGTGGTATTATTAGTTGCGACACCACACACGGGTAGAAAATTTAATATATATTATTTGTTTGTGTGATAGCACGGGATGCGATTAATTACGAGACTTGGTATTTTTTCAATATTTTATTTCTCTCTTTTCTAAATCATGTTCACTGGTCAATTCCTCGAAACGAACTGAACTCAAATTGTTTTTTTTTTACTCCGTAAGAAAATAATCTCAATATATTGTTCTCGGAGTTCAACCGGGTTTTGCATAATTGTACAACGCAACGTTTCGACGACTAAAAGCTCTGTCGTCATCTTCTAGGCGAAGTGTCAGAACCATTCTATTGCATATTATATATATCCTCCACTGAATCATCACGCTGTGAGAGCCAATCAGCGCTCAGTCAACAGTCCGCCTCCGCCATGTCAACATCAGTCAAAAGACTGGCCACTCGCCGAGGTACATTACCCTCAGCAACCCCAGCCACAATAGAGCTCCGGACCCCTCGTCTTAACAATGTTATAGCTGGGTCCCAAGTCTTGCTCAATTGAAACCCGGTGTCCCGGTTTAGCAGGTTGTCTTGTGTCCTAATATGTATGGCCTCTTTGATTATGCTGCTCCAGAAACCATTGACACGATCCAAGATTTTGGTTTTATTGAACTTTATGTCATGGCCGGATTCTATGGCATGTTCTGCAACCGCTGACTTATTTGGTTGTTTTAGTTTCAGATGTCTTTGATGTTCTGTGCATCTGTCCATTACTGTGCGAATAGTTTGAACCTTGTATGTATAAAAAGGTCTATGGAGAAGATAAGACCCTACTTGGAATTTATGTTGACGATATAATTGTCTGTTGCAGCAATAGAAATAAATTAAATCTATTGAAGAAAGAACTAATTGCATTATTCAAAATGAGAGACTTAGACAGTTACAGAACTATTTAGGAATAAAGTTAAATAAAAATAATAATACTCTTCATGCTTCACGAAAAAATATATTGATGAATTACTTTTAAAATTTAAAATGAACTCCCATGGTTGCAGGTCTTCAATTGAAAAGAAATTAAGATAAAAATTTGCCAGATCTGCCATGTCAGAACTTTATTGGCAGACTCATGTACCTTTAAGTTGCTATGTGCCCAGATATTAGCCACAAAGTGAGCTTTCTAAACCAATTAATACATGTTTTGGTGAATCACACTGGCTTGCAGCAAAAAGCGACTTACATTATTTAAAGGCCACACAAGATTTTGTTCTTGTTTTTAAAAAATTTGAGCAACCCATAATTGAATACGCTGACACAAATTGGGCTTCATGTACTGAAGACAGAAGATCATATACTGGATTTTGCTTTAAATTTGCTGGAACTCTTGTTAGCTGGGGATCAAGGAAACAAAGAACAGTTGCTCTGTCCACTCAATAATCAGAGTGCATGGCTCTGATAGTGCTTGCAAAAGAGGCTCAACAGATTAAGCAACTGCTGTCAGACATGTGCAGACCACTACAACAGATTTCAATTTATAATGACAATACTTCTGCTCAAAATTTGACTAGAAATCAAATAATAAATTCTCGATCATAACATATTGATATAAAAGAACATTTCTTTAGAGAAAAGATGCTAAATGGAGAAATTGCAGTCTATTACAAACTCAGGAGTTGGAAGCAGGTATATTCTCAAAAGGATAGCCAGGTCCATGTCACAATAGCTTATGCAAATGTATTAGACTCTGCAAGATATTGAAGTGAGGGGACATTTGCACTTTCAATATTTAGTCATATGTTTCTTAAACTTTCTTAATTTTGTTATATTTGATAAAGTTGTAACTTTACTTGTTTTGTCAATACCATAGTGAACATGTGTGAAATTTAAAAAAACATGGAATCATAAAATGTTCAAAACTAACCATTACTGCAAAAAAAATGTTATTGCCTCTCCTTTCTACCTTGTTGCTCATCTCTTTATTATCATTCCTGTGCATTTCCTCCTGCCTTTTACAGATAGACTAACTTACTTTGCATATTTTAAATTTATTTATATCCTCAGTGTAATCATATCTTTTGCAACTATTCTATTCACATATCCTTTTATGTTTCATGGTAGGTATTCTCCCTTAACCTTTATATAGGTGAATCAAGAGTTAATAGTCTGTGTCATATTTAACTACTTGTCTAGGTAACACTTTTGTATAATTATTAGATTATTGAAATTGCTGTATTTATGTGTCTAACATACAATGAACATAAAATTAGTTATTAGACTTACTATATGCAAAATGCGCATGCACCTAAATCACAGAAAAGGTACTATTACTTATTGATTATAAAACATAATATAAAATACTGAATTGGTACACCTAAATAAAAAAATAATTTATAATATAATTGTACTATATATCGCCAGCAATTATAAAAATTCAAAACAGGAACAAAAATAAACTGTCATGAAAAAATATTTGTTGAATTGTTACAGCTATATGAAGCTATCTCAACAAAGTTAACTGACATGGAGAATCCTCGAACACAAGATGAATTTGAAAAAAGTCAAACATTCAAAATATTTATTTTTCAAGCATCTAACTTTTATTCTTCATTATTTTACATAGCATTTTTCAAGGTAAATTATTTCATTTAAAATTAAATAGATAATATATAACACTTAAGGAAAATGTTATGAGGTCAAATTAAATAACACAATTAGATAGGAAGGAGAGACAGTGAAGTTGACTTACCTATAATCAACAGTTGGTTCAGTCAAGCATACATATATATATATATCGGGTTGAGACATGTCCCTACCTGTGGAAAAAATTAAAAAATTAATTTTTTTTAACATTTGAGAAAATAATATAAAAATGCCTGTAACTCCTATACCGTAAGAGATACAGCGTTAAATATATATATATATATATATATATATATATATATATATATATATATATATATATATATATATATATATGTATAAGATTAAATCTGCTGTTTTTAGTCAGAAAAAACACACCTTATTTCACAGAAAGTAAAAAAAAAATATTCAAAGTACCAGCCTTCACCAGCTACACATTTTTCCCATGTCTTGGGCAACATGTGGATACCACACAAAAAAAAAAAATTTCTTTTGAGGCAAACCACTCATCAAGCCATTTTTAGTCATATTAATAAGAATTGAAGTGCTGCTCAATCGGTGTGTGGCCTGTCAACAAAAACAGGAGGTAGTTAGAAGAGACCAGGTCTGGTGAATAAGGGGTGAATGGGGTAGCTCCTCTCAGTTGAGTACCTCCAAATAGTTTTGGACCATTGTTGAAATATGTGATGGTGCATTGTCATGGAAGAAAAGTAGCTTGCTGATAGTATAACCTATTTTCACACAGAGCACGAGCAATTTGATCAGTTGTTGGTGGTAACAGTGGGCATTGACAGTTTCACCAGTTCATAGCAGGCAATACCCTAATGATCCCATCAAACCCACAGCATCATCTTCTATCTGGCATGCAGTTCAGACCTATCCTGATGAAATGGACTCAGGGTCTTGAAAATATATTATTTCTGCACAAACTGAATTGACTAACTGACAATTTCAGGTGTCTCTCTTTCCTATCTAAATGTGTTAAATTTAACCTTGTAACATTTTCCTTAATCCAATTATATATATTGTAATAAACAAACGTGGGTCGAAATAAAAAAATTAGATTCATATTTTAACAAACAAACAATTTATTAAAAATTATCAGAATTTACAGCTGAATTTAATATTATAAAAAGATCTCTTTCTCTCATGGGTCTTTACTGGGTTTGATAACGAACAGAACACTTAAATAATCAAAGAACCCAACATTTATCTTTAAATTAAACAGAAATATTTAATCGTCTAGACATCGACGAAACTTATTAACGAACTTAGAATTACCAGATTGCTTCTAAATTCAAAAGAGTTTATTTTATTATCAAAAGAAGAGAACAATATCTGACTGTATCTTTTAATTCCGTTTACACATATTAATACCATAAATTTCAACTCACGATTACTGAGGATCATTTGGCTCGTTCATTACACACACACTTTATAGACTGGACATTTACACACACTGACTCTAACATATTATTGGTTCGACGATAGCTGATTCTCCATACTCAGTGAAGGACATCCCAGTTGCTCGTGCTGAAACTTCTCGACGCTGGATGCTGTGTCCTGGTATCCTACCATCGAAGACAGTGGTCAAATTTTGATATTACTACAGATTGAACTTCTGCATATGAAAATGTTTATAGTTGAATAATTTTCTATTTCTCTCGCAGAAATTTTCTCCATCCTCCGTGCTCGCCGTATGCCTCCACACTCAACTGACTCAACTCCTCGACGCTAATTCCTCGACTCACTAACTAATTCTTATCCTTCCTTTATATATGACCGTCCCCTCTATCTTCTGCTCTGTTCCAAGACCACGTCGCAATTGCATTGACAGTTTCTCCATTACTCAGAGATTTACACTCTGCAGCTGCTATTCCCCCAGCTGGTAAAATATCTAGCCGTTCCGTCTTGTCACATCGAGACAGGACCCGTAATGACTTTGCACTTGTATTCTCACCCCCACATGTGCGGTGTCCCAAGATCCTTCAGACCGCTTTGCTCCCAAGTCAACAAGTTAATGGTCAAGCCCATTAACCAGACACAATGCCTTTCCTAAACCGATACATCTTGTGACCGGCCACCGCGCGTGTCCCTTACCCTGCTTTACAAATCCTAAGTACACATTGTCACTTCCTGTGCCGGCCAAGACAATTAATCCGAAACAAATATCTTGCCGCTCTGTCTTGTCACATCGAGACAGGACCCGTAATTACTTTGCACTTGCATCCTCACCCCCACATGGGCGCTTGTTCAGAAAATTCTTCAGCCGCTCTGCTCCCAAGTCAACAAGTTAATTAACCATACACAATGCCTTTCCTAAACTGATACATCTTGCGACCGGCCACCCGCGCGTGTCCCGAAACAATGCATTCCCTCAATGCATTACAATATATATATATATATATATATATATAATTTATTTCTATCCTTCCTCACTATCCAAGTTCAAATGTGGCTTTGTCACCAAAATTAGTTCCAATTCCTTAATGGATTCTCCTAATATTGTATATATATATATATATATATATATATATATATATATATATATATATATATATATAAAACAAGTAAAGGTAATGTGACATTGTAAAAATAATTGAATTGGATAGGAAAGAAGGACAGAAAGCCTTAGACTTACCTTAAAACTAAAGTTGGAGTTTACATTTGGGTAATGAGTAACAAATTTTTGAGAGCCTGAACCCCTTTAAACAGGAGAGTAGGTCTGAATGTTTTGCTGAGGTCACTGAGTCAGTCTTTTCAAGGACATGGACAAATTTAGAAATTATCCCTCAATTCTATTGAACTTTTCATGACAAAATAATCAGAACATCTGTCTCATGTCTATTACTATTAATTCTGGGTCACCCAATCATTGTTCATTTAATACAATGAATGAAATAATAACAACCTGTACATGAGAAACTACCGTGCTTCAAGAAAGATATGAAGCATTTTCTCCACCACCTCTAGGAATTCCCAAAACCATTTTGATCATTCACTAAGGGGGTTACTATAGATACATTTTATTTTATTTATTTCTTACAGACCACTATATTCCTTCTCCTCCATATATTTCCCGATTGCCCTCGCCAAATTTATCCACAAATAGAGTCTTTTCTTTTAAAGTCAATCTTCACTCACAATTTGTACATTTCACCAGGTGGTGATGACACCAAATACTCTGTCCTAGCAATTAGGAGAGCACACATTTACTCCACCTCTAGCCACATACATAAAATAAATTCTGAATGCCTGTATATACAGAAAATGGCATGGAGTCCTTTAATAACATATATGCCTCATCTTATCCTATATATGACTATCCAAACTCACTCTTGACCTCAACTAAAAGATGGAGGCTTCCTCTTGCTACCACTGACTTTCCTGGGCTACAAAACCTACACATTCTCTGTCTTGCCTACACTCAACTACAATCCACCCGAGAAATAAAAACATCCTCACCACAACTCTGCCAACCTGTCCAAGGGTCACATTCATATGCCATCTTAATCTTTGCAACATGCTTGTTCATCCATCAAAACAGGGTTTTCTGCCATGCAGTAGGAACAGGTGCCTTGCCTGCTTCATCGTTCAATATAATGAAACCCTTAAGAAAAATTCATTAAACTTATCCACAAAATGTAAGAAAACATTACCTGATTCTTCCCTACATCATTTATCAGATCAATTTTAGACATACAATATTGCCACCATGCATAGTTTGTTCCTAATATTAACATTTAAAAAATATTTACAAAGGTAAATTCTTTTGTGTTATTAATGTTTGTCAACTTTGTGCTTAATTATTCCATTCTTAAAAGTTTGACACTATAGGAAACTATGTAGATTGAATTATAAATAGAAATAGCATATTATGGGTCAGGACATTTGGTATTGGTACTGTTGTAGTATTGTTAGTATTTTCCACAGTTATACTCTTAAAATTGTAATTGCTTGGGGTAAAGTAGCACATAACTTAAAAAACTCATCAACTGTCATTGATTACCTGGGTATTTAATCATCCCAATTTAATTAGAGAGAAATGATATATTCTCAAATTTCAAAATAATTTGAAATATTTTATAAGTAACCTGAACATGTAATGTAAATTGAATCAATGATAATTTCAGTGACTGCAAAATGTATGAATTTCACTCCAATATTGCTGAATTTGGTAATCATTTGAATATTGTTCTGTTCTCCCTCCCCACTCCTTAGTTGATCAGGGCTTTAATGTCATTGGGACTTTCACAAATAAACTCATTGGCTCTCAAATCTATGGAATTGATGCAAATCTCAGTAATTTTGGGTATTTTATAATTATCCTCCTTTCATTCTCTCCTGTGGTGATAAGGGTTTATACCACAAAGGAAGTATCCATACTAATCAACAATTGAGAAAAATATTAAGTAGATGCTAATATTGGTAGAATTCACCATATATTTGTCACTCCCATTGATCCCCATGCCTTAGGATTTAAGGTAAGTCAACTGTCCTCAGTCTCTCTTTCCTATTTCTCTTTCTTAGCATTCTTAAATGTAAAATAAATTTAGCACTTAGGTAATAAACTTTTACATTTATAGGGACAGTTCTACACATATCCAGGAGATGAATCTGCAAGATCAAACTTTTTTCAGCGCCTTAAAGCAGATATTTGTGACCCAGCTGGTTGCCTATCAGAATTATTTATCCAGCTAGTCATCATAATGATAGGAAAACAAATTTATAACAATGTTATGGAAATTATTTTGCCGTAAGTGTTTACAAGATACATTGCATTATCTAAACTCACATTTCAGTCTTTAATGTATAGGAAAGAGAATGATTACAATTTTAGTGATATTTGAACAGCTAAGATTGATGTCATATGCTAAATGAAAACTTAATTTACAATACCAATCTATTAGTGTTTTTCCAGAGAATAAATTTATTTCATTTATAGTCCCATAAAAAAATTGTCATTAGCACCTTATATATTTCTTGTTTTACATTTCAGGGTACAGATTGATTATTATTAAGAATTTAATGATTTTTCCTATGCTTTGGTGTTTTTTGTATTCTTGTTGATGTCATCTTCTTTCAATGTTTGTTTCATCTCTTTGGTTTATTTGGTACAGAACTTGATGATGTGTTCTACTGTGATCAGGGTATTGCACTGATCACATATCAGAGGGGTGTTTTTTGTTATGATGTGGAGATGTCAACCTGGTGTGTCCTGTCCTCATTCACATTAGTTTTATTTGGTCTCTTCTATTAGTATTTGGGTTGAAGTTTATTGCATTTAAAGTCATTGGCTTCATTATGGGTCTTGCTTGATAATGGCATTATTAAAAATCAAATAAAGCATTACCTTCCTCTCCTCCCACACCACTTAACAGATTAATTGCAGTCTCTGACACACTTTCTATATTGTCCAAATAAATTGTCCTCTTCCTGAATGAATTCATAATCACTACAGAACTGTAAGCTTTTCCAAAACCCTATTCCCAATAGCTGGTCATTCCTAAAGCCACAGCAACAACAATTTTGACCAATACTCTGACCCTCCTTAAAGCCTTATCCCATGATTCATCAGATGCTGAACTCCATCTTTGGGAACTCTCTTTCCAACACATCTTACAGTCCAGCAAAAGTCCTGGACTCAACATCCAGTAACAACTGCCTTTCCCCTATCACACTCACTTACTTAAATGTTTACCTTTCACTTCTAGTTTGTGTGTGTGTTTTTGTGTGACCTTTCCTTGAGAGAGAGATGTTGGTATTGTTAGGTGTCAATTGTTGCTGTCTAACAGCTGGCCTTCCATGACTTGAATTTGACACTGAATGGCCAGCTCGCATGACATTCAGTCCTACTGCACTGTACAATCGAAAATTAGACACATTATTTAAATGAGCAATGAGACAATAATTATCAGTAGGATGTTGTTTTATACTTCAAATATTCATAATACAGAGTGTCTACAGACTTCTTATTGGTGTAATAGGGAATGAACCTTATATCCAAATTAAAACAGGTGAAAAATTCAATGCTAAAATTAACCTTTAATCTTGTCAATATATAAAATTTCATAGATATAAGATATCCATTGTTCAAATTATTTACAGAGTTTTCATTGATTTTCTTCCACATAATCATCTGCATTGAGGCTGATGGCCACCTAAAAACACGTATTTTTGTCATCTTTTGTCTCAACCTGTAAAACTTGCAAAAAATATTCTAAATCCTACCAGATCCATTTTCAGTGAACTTGGAATACTTCCCGTCTGTAGTGTATATATAATGGAAACGGTCTGCTTTATTAATAAAAACCATTTCATACATGAGTGTCCGATTGCCATTCTCCATTAACTTTAAATGTGAATGTGTGTATTTCTTTAACTGAATCTGTAATTATGTAGTTTAAAATATAAATGTCATTTTTGTTATTTAATATGTCTCATATTTAGATGTATATGGAGTTATATTTTTTTTAATTATTACTATATTCGTCTTTTATATTTAACATTCATATAGTTAGCAATTAAGTTATTACTTGACTTGTCCTATTCTTGTATATCAAGATTTGTTGGTTAAATAAATTAAATTGAAAATGAATTAAATAATAAATGTATAAATTTCACAATTTAATATAAATTCATAGACATATACATAAAAATCTGACATGTTTTAGGCTTGCAAAGAATTGGTGGGCAAGAAGAAAATCAAATGAATCAAATCTGCAGCAGGAATCTGTTCAGATATGGGCAAATGATTTTAAACTTGTTGAAGTTGGCTCTCTAACTCTGTTCAAAGAGTACTTGGAAATGGGTAAGAAAATATAAACTGTTAGGTTGATTTGAACTAGACTATACAACTGAAGTAATGAACAACAGACAGTAATTAAAACATAAATTATTTAATGAACCTATGTGTTTCAGTACTTATGAGAACCCTAATTAAGCATATAAATAAATAAAACTGATTTGTAGATATTAAACCAATTATCATAGATTAAATGGTAACAAAATAAATAAAAATTGAAACCTATAGACTACTATAAATTAGCTTAATTTTTAAATAAGTGGTTATGAATCCTGTATAAGGTTGTCAGTCAATATTGTATAATTAATTCTTGTTGGTTTTAACATTAAGTGAATATACATCATGTTTGGCATGTAACATTTAGAAACCAATAAATTACACAAATAAAATAACCCAGATTATACAACTTAAAATAAATAACTTTTACTACTTTAAATATGAGTCTCTGAGATGAGGCATACATCAATGTATTGAGTGTTTAAGAAAGATTTAAGGTCAAGTTTTTTTGTTTAGAATGCCATTGGTATTCCAGACTGAAATAGCATAGGTAATATGATATGTAAACTTTTTTGCTTTAGGTATGCTACCAAGGTGTTCTCTCAAGCCTTTCATCTATTCCCTTCATAATATTCTGTTTAAGTGACATCATACAAGGTTGAGGTGCTGGCTTTGCTGTTTATAATGGGTGACTTTGGCATAAGACACCTGTTATAGTCAGATTAGGAACAACTAAACTTGATTGAAGATAAGCTTTCTTGGTCTTGTTGGCATTGATTTGCCTGTTCTGTATCCTACATAGCAATATTGACACAATAATTTAAATTGGATTGTGTATGAGGGTACAAAGTGGAAAAGAAAGTATGTGGTAAGAGGCTAAGAAATGGAGTGCTGAGAGATGGTGCAGAGCAGAATGGCTGGAAGGAAGAGCACAGGAAAGGGATAGAAGGAAAGGAAAGACAATGAAGTTAATTAATTTGTTGAATTAAATGTTCATTTTAGGAGCTATTTAAATAACTGTACTCATTAATTATTTGAATTGTTATGTATTAACTACAATTTACTTGCATTGAAAATGTATTAGTTAAGGTTTAAGAAAAACTTCTTGAAATTACATTTGGGTCATGTCTGTAGAAAATGATGTTTCAGTGACTAGCACACTTTTTACAGGCCTGTGTTTTCACTGTTCAAATGCATGTTTATATACCCTCCTGGGCAGTTGACATCTAGAATCCATATTGCACAATTAGTAGGCTGTCATACATAAGTGGGTGTGCCACTACCCCTGGTCTTCTGATTCTGGCAGTTTACTTTTATTTAAAAAGTTATGAATTATATATTACATTAGAATATAAAAATATTAAAATCAGTGAAAGTTTACAGCTGAAGTTGTAAAAAAAATTCCTCATAACTCTTACAAAACCAAGAGTTCAGAATTCAAAAACGTAGGTTTTTTAATAAATTGGTTTTTGTAGGGTAAACTGACAGAAGTATACTAAACTATCTATTTGAATAAGAGTAATTTTATTTGATATGCATTTATGTTTATATATACAGGATGATTCTACAGTCATGGGGCAAACTTTAAGGGGTGATAAAGCTTCCTAAACCATACTTTTTTGTATAGGAATATATGGTTGGAAGTGACATGTTGAGGCACAAACACAAAAACTGAGACATGAAAAGAAAAAAATGTTTATTTACATTATAACTAAGTGCTTCTTTCCAGAAATGTTTACAATAAATGTTCACAATTGTGACTACTAACATCTGAAGGCCATCATTTACAAGACTCCAGTTGACTCAACTGATATTTTGTTGCTCAACTATCAATTGTGGCTGCAAGCATGAGCAAAATACCTGGCATATTTGTTCACCAATCACTCCTATGCTACCAAGCATGTATTACTGTTGAGGATTACAGTTTTCAACACATATTGTAAACATTGATGGAAAGAAGCACTTTGTGATGACATTGTTAATAAGTGATATTTTTCTTATCAAGTCTCATTATGCATATATACAATGTTGGGAACAAAATTTGGTGATGAAGTCAGAATGGATCTTGGATAGTGAGGTAGGATAGAAATCAATAGGAGAAATAGAAGAAATATGCTTTATATGAATGCATTGTCTTGGGTGTAGAATCATACAAAAGAAAAGCATATCTTCAAAGCATGGTGAAGGAAGGAATAAGAAGGAAAGACTAAAAATATTTGACCTAGACAGGACTTCAATGTGTGTAATCTACTCAGGCATGTAGATAATGGATTGTTAAATCAACAGTTGGTCCAGTCAGGCTTAGCAGAAATAAATATTTTGGAGGAACTGAGCCCCCTTCATCAGTTTAGTAGACCTGAGCTGCATTTGAATCTTTTTTTTCTGCAAAACCTGATTGGACCAACTGTTGATTTACGGTAAGGTTATTTAAGGTAAGTTGGCTACCCTGTCTCTTGTTCCTATCCAAATATGTTAATTGATTTGACCTTGTCACATTTCCCTTAAGCATTTTAAATAAAAAAGAAACTCTTTCTTTGATTTTCTTTTGTTTCAGTTGTCCAGTATGGATTTGTAACAATGTTTGTTGCAGCATTTCCTCTTGCTCCAATATTTGCATTGCTGAATAATATTGTGGAAATTAGAGTAGATGCATTTAAATTTATCACTCAAATGAGACGACCCATACCTGACTGTGCTGAAGATATTGGTGCCTGGTTTGGAATTTTGAGAATTATTACATACATTTCTGTTGTTACAAATGTAAGTAAAAAGAGAATATATAAAATAAAGAAAATTAAATACTTCAATTATTAGAAAACAACAAACCAAATATAAGATTACATGTCACCAAAGCATGATAGCAGATTAAACTATAATTTAAAATTCATGGCTTTTATTAATACTATTCCAGAACAAACAGTATATTTTTATTTTATTCAGTTGATTAATTAAATTCAGTAATAATTAATTAATTAAAAAAATAATAAGTGCTTATCATATGAACTACTTGTATTTTATGTATTTAATTTCAGGCCTTTGTAATTGCCTTCACAACGGATTTTATTCCACGATTAGTTTATCGCTATGTATTTTCTAAAGATGGGACTTTACACGGTTATATAAATTTCACCCTCTCAGGTAAACACTAAAAAATATTTTAATGATTGTCTATTCTGACAATCAGTTCCCAGGAATTAACTGTCAAATAAAATCTGAAAGGTTTGTGATAAAAGTATACTAATTAAGTAAATAAATTTATGAAAAAACAAACAAAATTAAGTGATAAAATAAATACCTTTTGTCAGCTGATACAAAAATGCAAAAGCCATAAGAATGATTCTTGCGTAATGGCTTTTGCATTTTTGCATCAGTTGACGAAAGCAACAGGAATTGCAGAGACATTGTGTGGTATTTATTCGATCAGTTAATTTTGTTTGTTATATAGCAATGTATTTATCTAATTAGTATTTGTCATATATTTAACCAACTCATTAAATATGTTTCTTGCTTTCTTCTAAAGTTATTTGTTATCGCTTCTAGGTTTCTAACTAAGTTTTGTAAACATTAAATCTGTCTGATACTATTTCAGTTTAATAAATAAAATTTTACATTAATTTAATATGAATTCGAAAAAAATATTTGAAGTAAACTTTTGTTTCTTTAGAATTCAATACATCAGATTATAAAAGTGACATGGGTCCAATCTTAGATCCAGGAGAAATCTCCCCAGCCACATGCTTCTATCGAGCATACAGGAATGGTCCTGGTACAGTGAATGAATATGAATTATCATATGAATACTGGTACATTTTTTGTATAAGAATAATTTTTATTGTGATATTTGAGGTGAGTTAATGAGAAATAACTAATTTAAAATACTAGCCATATTACAATTTTAATCATAAAAAACATTACTTATTATTGGCAGTCCTATTAATTAGTTTATTGTTTTTGTGTACAAGTTGTGAACTTCTGCTTTCAATAAATTATGGATTCACTGTATGATCGACAAACAAACAATTGAGGTGTACTGCTATGATGAAGTATCTTGGCACCTCCAAAAATTGAATCATTTTCTGTCAATCATGGTATTAGTGTTTTTCAGTTTCATATATAAAGCAAGAAAAGATAAGCAAGTAAAATACATTTTCCAATTAATTAACTCATTAGGATAGGAAAGTGGCTGATTTGTCTTAAATAGACAGTTAACATTGCCAGGCTGGGAAGCAATAACATGTTTAATTTTCATGTGTAAAAAACTTCTGAGATTTGTTAAACTGATTAGAAATACAAAAGAAATGGCACATGTGAATTTCTTATACAATATACTAATATGGAGTAATATAAAGAACAGAGGTAAACTATAAAATTTTGTTTGGAATCAGAAACAGTGGAAGTTTTGGAAAATACTAGCTGTAGATAAAATTGGACATGGAAAATGCATATCTACTAAATTCATACTTCATTTCAGTATTCAACATAAGTAGTTACAATTTTGATAAACTGGACAATGGTAGGATATTATTGTTACAACATTCCTAGTGCACAAAAATTAATAACCGTAACACTAATTTTGTTAATACTTCAACTCTAAATTTGTCAGGAAAAATTTACATTATCCATTTCAAATAGCTTCATCATGCACTACAATTATTAATAAACTTTTTGCAGTTAAGCACCAGGTTCAGATTTCTCAATGTTGATGTTTCTGCAGTCTTCTGAAGACAGTGGTAGAGAATGACTGCAGAACCGTCAATATAGAGATATCTGAACCTGGTGCTCAACCACAAAAAAATTATGAATAACTTACACTGGGAAAGCTTGCATTCATTAATGATCTACAATGATCATAAATTATCATTGCCTTCATTTTGATTAAATAAAGTAGTTATCATTTTTTGCTCTATATAAGATACTATATAAGTAATTTCACTAAGAAAATTAAATTGCTACTGACATTTAATCTCACAAAAATTTTAATATTTTTTGGATTTTATAGCATGTGGTGTTAAGCTTGACAGGATTGTTGGCTTACGCAATACCAGATATGCCCCAAAAAATTAAATATCTCATGCTTCGTGAAAAGTTAATTTCAAGAGAGAAGAAACTGAAGAAGAATGTGAAAAAGTATTTATACAAGTAAAATACAGTGCTTATGCATAAAACAGTGTTGTGTTAAACTCAAATTTAAAGAGTGAATTAAAGAAAACTTCCCACTGAAAAAAATCCTGTGTGTCTTTGACTGCATATTATGTGAATAAAATATTAACTTATGTTACCATTTATGTTCTATGTGTGAAGATAAGAGTTAATAAAAAACTTTTGTTCAATAATGAAATATAATTAAAATATGTTTAAACAGAATTGTGTGAAGTGCTTGTTCTTATTTGTAATTTCTTCCTAAACCTGAGCACCAATTACCCACTTATGTTCACATGAAATTAAATTACTGCCCCACTAACATCACCTTCATTATGAAACACTTTAATTTTGTAAAAAACCACCACTTCAGTCCACATCAAACTTTCCAACACCTAACAAAACATCTGCTACTCCAGTTGTCTTCCTAACAATATTAACTGCTTCCTCCCAGTAAGCCTAGCCCTTAGGCTCAACTTGATATAGTTTGGTCACCTACACCAACTGAAGCCGCAATGCCTTCATCAATAGAAAATACCTCCTCCAAAACAAATCCCTTGACCAATATAAAAAACGTAGTCCACCCCTCACCATGACCTACTTTTCTTTAATGCAAAAACTGAACGCCATTCTCTGCATGGCCTGCAATCCAACCCATATATAAAAACATCCTTCCCACCTGAAACAGGATTGTATTCAGTTGATGCCCTCCCAACCACCAAAACATCCCCATACAACCAAAGCCAGGTTGTCAGCCTTAGGAGCAGGAGCCATGTCTGCCCTGAAGCTCTGGTAAAAAGACTAGGAAGGTGAACATTAATGAAAGTATGTTATACTGCTTCACAGTCAAGTATAAATCAAGAACCAGAAAGGAAAACATTTGTAAATAAGAGATTTTTATTATTATGCTTTTGATGTCCAAGGTCACATTTCATCCTAAGCGAAATAAGGCTGAAAATGAAAGTGGATCTACTCCATCTGTAGAATAAAGGTAACATAAAAGTACGTTTACGAACAACATGTTTGACTCCTGAATTGTGGTGCATCAGATAACATGGTTAATGGAAGGGATATGGTAACGTGGCATTACTTTCCTTATGAAACACTTTAATTTAATGTAGAATACACATTAAAAATTATGGAAATAATGAATACAGATATTTTGAGGAGTGTAGTAGAAAATGCATTGAATTGAAAGATGTTTTGTATGTACCAGATGTGAAGAACAATTTTATTTTCCGAGGACAAATAGAAGAGATGAACCATTCCAAGAAAAGTTTAAGATAATTTTGAGGAATAAACTGTTATTTCAGGAGATTGCAAGAATGTTTTTTGTAGCTACTGTTAATTGTATATCTATTAGGTACACCAGTTTTTAAGTTACCTCAGTCAGTATGACACAGAAAATTTGGACACATTAATAATAAATTCATTAGTAAGTTGGAGCATTTAAAGAATATCTCAGAGAGCAGTGCCATAGTAGATATATGCCAACATTGTATACAAGGAAAATTGAAAAGAGAACCATTTCCAGGTAGAGAAGAGTAGAAAACAGAACAATTTATTAATTGCATACATTCTGAAATCATTGGTCATCATACAAGGGTAGTACCAGAAGTACCTGACCTGACGTATAGGTAGAAGGCTGTTATTTGAAAAACAAAATTGGTCTAAAGTACCAATCTCAAAAGTTGGTAGATGCTAAATGTTTAGTGTTTTTTGCTCTCAGTGAATTTGTAAACATGAATAAAATTGGACAGGCTTTTGTGATACAACACTTTGATTTGAAGGTCTCAGTCTCAATATCAAAGTTGAGCTAGACTCTACTCTCAGGGAATCTGATACTTTGTTTACCACAATAAAAATATTAAGTGGCAAGGTTAAATTAGGCTGTATGAGCCGCCAAGACAAACACATCAATGGTCCACCAAATGAAGTGTCCACATCAGAAATGTTGATGAAAATCCACAAAATGGTATTGGATGACAATTGACTGACAGCACTTTGGGCTAGCAGAGAAATCTATACAGAAGATGGGTGCTGCATTGCTTACAATGGAACAAACACATCGTTGTGAGGTAGCGATGGGAAGATATATTCTTTTTGACAAGTCATTCCGAGTCGATTCACTCATTGGTACGAGTTGCTTCTTTTAAACAACTCTTTGCCTCTCCGAATCCCATACAATTCTATTCTCAAGGTTAAATATTAATAACTTGAGTAAGGGGACAGGGGATGAATACACACAATAATTAAGAAAAACAATGGAATAATTATTAAGTAATTTATATATGTAAATTAATATAAATATATTTCTACAACTATTTTACAAAGCTAATATTTCTATTTAGATAAAGCATTTTGGAAGTGAGCTGACTCCTATTTTTCATGAAGATCTATCTCTCTAAGTAAATTCTCCAATTGTACATTCCGGAAAAACCAGCAGTTACTTCTAAATATAGATTGGCGACCACATGGCTTCACAGTTCTTGAGAACAAGGGCTAATCTCAGGATTCCCTGGTTTAGGGCGTTGATCTCATCCTAGATGACCTACTGGGATTTATTGAAACTAAACATTCAATGTAAGTAATGCATGGAATAATTTGCAATCTTATCTACACTGCAACCTACAAAACTGGATACAATTTATTATGCATATTCAATGTACATAATCTTGTAAATTAAAGCTATGAATGTTTATATGTGAGTGTTTGAGAACATTAAACAATTAATCAAGGGGTTGAACAAAACTACTTACAGTGAAAGGACAATAAAATGCTGGGAGTAATATGTTATCAACGTATGTAGAGAAGTGATAAGAATAAACAATTAAATTAAGTTTCTGCCTTGATATATTTTAGCAATAATTAAGACATTACTATACTGCCTGTTAAGGGATCTAACCCTATCACTTCAAAATTTATTATGAGAGTTATTGTTTATTAATTCTTGAAGAGTGCCGCTCATAACTTTTTCGATTCAGAACCCGAGTCAAATCTTTCTTCAAGTCAACGACTCAACTTTTAAATCACTCTCCAAGAGTTCTTCAGTGACTCAAGTAACTCACTCAAAAGCAGATATTCTCACGATTCTACGGCCCAAGTAACTTGCTCACAAATCTATGACTCAAAGTGTGAGCCATAACTCTATCTCCTAAGTTATTTTAGAGAATGGATCATTTATAAGAATACTCTTTTACTTGATTCTAGCTTCTTTTGCCCACCTCTATAGTGAGGATGTATCAATTGAATATTTGTCAATGTTTAACAGCAATACGGCTGTGTTTTTGTGTTGATGCATAGCCATGGATGAAACATGGGCCCATCACTTTACACTTGAAATGAAGGAACAGCCAAACAATCGATTGAAAGGTAAAAATCAGCTCCAATGAAAGCAGAATCAGTTCCATCTGCTGGCACAGTCAGTTTTTTTTAGGATGTGCATGGAACAATTTTAATGGTCTATATTCAAAAAGGATAAAAAATCAATAGCGAGTATTATGCAAACTTATTGCAGTGATTGAGAAATCAAGAGAAAATAGCCAAAAAGTTTTATTATGACAATGCAACAGTTAACACATTCATTATGGTAATTTAGAAATCAATTAGTTACATTGTATATATTGATAAATTAGTTAAAGGTTGAATTGCTTCCTCGTGCACACTATTTAGCAGATAACCTGTGGATTATTTTCTCTTTCCATTCTTGAATAAATGGCTTGGTGGTAAAAGATTTTCCAACAATGAAGATGTAGGGACTGCAGTTGATGGATATTTTGAGTAGTTCAGTGGATCTCACTTTAAAAAGGGTATCAAGGTAATGACACTAAATTGGTGGTGACCTGGCACACGAGCTAGATCTTCAGGTTGAATTTATTTGTTTAGTCTGAATGTGAATAAATGTGTTTGTGTGATTCTTTGACTTTTCTGTTTGTTTTAAAAAATAGTGCCCTCTGTCATGCCCTACTGCCCAAGTCATTTCATAACCCTGTGGAATGAACTATAATGTATTCCGTTAGAATATATATATATATATATATATATATATATATATATATATATATATATATACTTACTATTGAAAATTGGTATAAATTTAACAATAGACAAAAAACATCATATTTACAAAATAACAATAAAAGGTGTAATAAAAATGCTATATAGTTGGTATTATTTTGTATAATAATTTACCAAATAACACAAAACACATAAAATTATGAACTTTAGCTGTTGGTATAAAGACCTTTCTTTGTAATAAAGCCTAATACAATATAAATTAATTATATTTATGGCATATATTGAAAATATTGTAGTGTTTTTGGGGGATAATTAATTATACATATACATGTTTTCATAAGTTTTTTTATTATCATCAGTTCATTCTATTATGAATAAAAAATGTAACAAGATAAATTTTTTAGAAATTAAACTTAATTTAAATGATTATAAATGGTATTAGAAAATTTTTTAAGGTTTCTTAAATTCTTGCTAAATTTTCTGTGTTAATTTAATTAAGAAATTCTCGTTTTTAAAGTATTAAAAATTAACAGTTGTATTTTATTAAAACTTATTACTTATACAACTTTTATTGATTCAATCATTGACAAGAAGAATGCTATGTAAATCATTTTTACCAAAATAGCTAGTTTCTCAATATTAATGTCAACTATTTATCAAAGTTTTTTGGACTAGTTAGATTTTATTTACATCAAAACTTTAGGTGTGAAATATCTAAAATGCCAATAATTTTTGTTTAAAATACATTAATTTTTGTGGCATAAAAGATATTCTAATAAATTATTTAAGTTATGTCTATTAAATATTTATAAATTTATAACAAAACATTTTCTTACAAAGTTTCTGCTGATATAGGTTTTAGTATATATCTAAAAGATGCATAACAAAAGGATATTTACAACATATGCATATTTACATTTCAGACATAAATTACATTAAACTGATTAAGTATTTTATCAAAAGCTTCTTAGTGTCTCTTTAAAATATACTAATAGCAAAGTATCTCCTAAAATACTGGCATATGAAATCATATCTCCATTTTTACATTAATATAATTATATCTAAATTTGAATAACAGCTTTGTAACACTTAAATACTAAACATATATGTATGTCTATACATATGTACTTATTTATATTTATACCTGAGTAAAACCCATTATGGGCAATTAAGAGCAAAGAATTGAAATTTACTTAGCAAAATATAATGTTATGACTAGTAGAAATAGATTTCTTGCAGTTCATTGCCATTGTTAATATTTTAATACTGTGAAATTTAAAGCCTTTTAAGACAAACCCAGTCTACACCATAGTTATATCTGAATGCAAATATGACTCAATTATCACAGACATATCTATCAGTGTTTGATAATGTATTACTACACATATTTTCCTGTTATAATCTTGTGACAATTACTGCTGATAAAATCATTTAACATCTTTATCACTTCAAATGTTTTTTCAAACAGAAACATAATAATTAAGAAACATTATGTTATATCCTCACCAAAGTTAATTAGCAGTAGAAAAGTATACATTTTTCTGTATTTGATAATTAGATAAAATAGCAAAATGACAGACACAATGAAGTGATGATATAAATACCACATAATGTTTCTGGAAACAATCCAGTTGACCAACTCAAAAGCCTTTCTGTATTTGTTGCAAAGTTTGTAAAATAATTTAACCTGGTGGGAACAAACATGATAGCATATTTATAACTGAAGAATCTGCTCATGAAGTGTTCAGGATTAAAGTGTTCTGTTTAATTTATAGCTGATAGAAATTTCAAATTAATATGTAAATTTCTTGCCAAATAATTCAAAATAGTAACATATACCATGATTTTATTACAAATATCAGTATTGAATGTTTTCTGTTGCAAAATGTCACAATAAAAATGCTATTTCTTGCAGTGTAAGCAGTTCATGAAGAATATGTGGTGACAGTAGAACACAATCACAAATATACATAACAAACACAAAGTATAAGTTATGTTTTATAATAACATTAAGCATATGAAAAGAGTCACAAGAATTTCACAAGGAAATGCTATTTTTCAAATATACTTTATCTGCTTTGTATTTTAATGTCATTTAATCCAAGTAGTTTTTCTTTAAGAAATTATTTGTAATCAATCCATATTAATAATTATGGAGTGTTTGTGTAGACTGGTTACATTATTTTCATATTGGCTTTAAGAATGAATGTTTCAAACTGCAGTCTCACATTAAAATATGGCATTTTGGTCAAAAGAGATCTAACCAAGTCTTCTTTGTTTACAATAAATCATGAAAAAAATATCTTAAGACAAATTTAATTTCATAATTATATTTTTCACTGTAATGAGGATAAGTACTTTATATTTGCAAAATAATAATTCATAGGTGTCATTTGACACTAAATAGAATTGTCACAAATGAGAATAATGTGAGCAACATCAGAAACCTATAACAGTAAATTTTTAAGACAAATTATTTTCAATATTTCAAATAAACCAGCATATTAAATGGTAATGAAGTTGCTTAAAGAATTAGTGTAATTTAATTATACTCAATGTCAGAATTTTAAATCAGAATTAAGGAGAATACCAATTATTTTTCAGTTATCACAAATAAGTGTATGTGAATCTTTAACTGTGTTATATGATACATGGTGTATTCTTGTAGATTGTACATACAGAATATTTTAAATTTATCAAATAAAAAAAGAATAGTTTTACCACCTGGATGTTAACAAATATTATAATAAAATAATGATCTCCTTCCATCTCTCCCATCAAAAGACATCATATTAAAATAAAGAAAACATATTTACTTTACTTTTAGTAAATAAAAATGCCAACACACAATAAAAATGAAAATGTAATTTTGAGTAGTATGACATATCATAAATAACTGAGAAGTTTACATAATTGTTAAAATATTTGTTTTTACTTGTTTAATTGGTATTCTAATTCATTTTATTGTATTTAAAACCAAGATTTACTAATTAAACACTGCTTTCACCTTTGCCAATGGATGTAATGGGATAAACATACTTCTTTTGACTATATGATGCTATTTCTTTGACTTCACCAATATTGGACAGGAGTGGTAATGATTCTGCAGTAGAAGTACATTCCCTGATTCTGATACCCTTTTTATGTTGTTGAACATCATACTTCTTTGCTCTGTGATCCTTCTCATAAGGAAGTTTCTGAAAATTATTGTTTCCTGAACCTCTGTAAAAACAATTATCATCAGTTCCAGAAGATCTAACATAATACTTTTCATTCCTGTTCAAATAAGAATGAGTTGAGTCATGTCCAAGATCATTTAATGTGAAATTGTATAATATTACATTACCATCTGTGGAATGACTTTTAACACTAGCAGTACTAAGATCTGAATCATGTTGATCACATGATATTTCTGAACAATTACTAGAAACAGATTTGATTGACTTAAGTGTCCTAGTATACTTGTTTTGAGAACTTGTACTCTTGTCTGACTTTGAAAACTTTACTTGTTTAGAATTTGGAGTTAAATCTGCTGCTATATTTGCTATGGATGCTGGTCTTTGAATGTCTACTTTCATAACTTGTGTACCTTTACAGGGCAATGAAGCAGGAGAATCAGAAACATCAGGTAAAAGGCAATGAATATCAGCATTTACTGTTACAGAATCTGATGAGGAGAAAGGCGTGCCTTTAACACTCACAAACACATCACTGGAAGCTCCGTTGTTAGGAGATGATTCATTTAGATTACAATCATCACTGCAAGTTTGCATTGCTGACATGAAACTCAAATCATCACCCGATGAATTAACTTGTCTTGACTCATCTGTAACAGTTGTAATTTTGTCAGGAACTGTTCCACATAGTAAAGTTTTTCCATCTTCATTTCTTGAAATCCAATATTGATTAGAGTCTTTCCAAACTTTATCTAAATTATTACTTGCCCGAGAACTGATACTTGAAACTTCTGATAGTGACTCTGGAGTAGCTAGTGGGGCTAAACCAAACCACTCATCATGAACAAAGTCAACAACAGTGGAATCAGGTATTTCTGAACCAGTTGGTTGTTCATCAAGAAGAGATGGATATTCCCAACATAATACTGGATGTAATAAAGCAAAGGGAGATGGCCTGCGTGCTGATCCATTCTGGTGGCTACAGATTGATGAGTCCAAGCTGGCTGGAGCATTTGGTTGTGCAATTTCTGATGATGGACTTTGAAGAGATGTGAAACTAGTTTCAAGGCAAAGCCTGTGAGGTGGTGTTGCAACTTTAGGGGATCCAGAGCCACCAGCACTTTGGGTGGGCGCAGAATTTAACAGATGGCTCTGTTCTTCAGATTCAAGATGTTCAGCTGATGTGAGTGTTGAGTTATTGTTTGAGAGAGTTCTCTGTGGTTTTGCTGGACCAATTGTTGTTACAACCTGAAATACCATAAAATTTTTTGTAGAGGAATTATGGATATGATTTGTAGATGAAATGTTGAAAAATGTTCATTCAGTATAAATGATATAACAGTGAGTAATTAATTGTAATATAATTAAACTTTCAACATGTTACAAATTTTAATTCCAAAGAAAATGTGTTATCTGCCAAAGAATTCATAATAAATTCTAAACTTTATTTTTGACTTCCAAAACATTTTAGACTCACTGGTGTCTGTTATATTATACACATTACTCATAAAATTTTCCTTAATACTGCAGCTAAAATGGGGTATGGGAAAGAAAAATTGTTAAAATTACTGAAAAAATAGTTTTCAATTTAATTAGTTAAATTAGTGGAAGTGAAAATTTACATACTTTCATACCTCAATAGAAAAAAGAATTCTTCAACTGGCATCATGCAATCAGAGACAGCACAGGAATGATTTAGTTGCATTTTGAACTCGCAAATGATTGTTGGCCTGTTACAAAAGCTTACTAAAATCTACAATATTTAAGAACATGCACAACATTTTAAGCAATTTATAGCATTACATTTATTTGACAACAAAACTAATAAATAATTTTCTACAATTTAATCAACATAACATAAACATTACAGATATGATAATGGAAATATAAAAAAATATTTAAATACAATCAATCAGGTACTTGCTTAAATAGGGAGAGTATGTTTATGAAATAAATGGCTTTACTTTATGAAGTATTCATGCGTTAAAATCAAATAAGCTAAAGTGGAGAGACTAATTAAAAGTTGGTTGCTAACAGAGCAAGAAAAGATGAACTGGCATTGGATCTTACACATGGAAGACAAAGATATCTGAAACAACAGAGCAACAGTTTGATGATTTATATGAAACAACATACAATAAGAAAAGTGTGGAGGGATGCCTCAATTGACAGAGAAAGTAACTGTACCTTGTATCATTATAATCGGGATAAATCACATCTGATTGAATGCAATTTGCATTGGTCCGAACAATGTCAGCATTGAAACGCTTGGAGTGAGAAACAACCTACAGGCAAACAATCTTTGACATTATAAGTATTATCACACCTGACTGAAAACAGAGATGACTGGATTTTGTTCTAACTGAATTTGTATTTTATAAGTGTAATTTATGAGACTACTAAAATGAACTGTAACATATTTTGAAATAATTTGATTCATTCAAATTATTGAAATTTAATTTATTACATTATTTAGTTCAGTTTTAAATAAATTTAAGTGAGTAAAAAATATAAACTAAAAAAAAACACCATAAAAAATATTTATGAAAAGTGAGCCAATGGAATAGCTGTGGAAACTGCATAATGTGGCATGGTCAAAACAATTGATGTGGACAGGAATAAGAGCTTACCTGAAATTGAGAACCTTTGTTGCCATGTTGGACAGAAAACAGTTGAGTCTTTAGAGGTTCAATCCTCCATCACCAGGACCTAGAAGGTCTATCTATACCTATCTATACTGGGCAATTGCAAACTGTTGTATTATCCAAACTCTGGTGTCACCAGCTATTTGGCAGTAATGATCCACTAAAACTGATATGTATATATAAAGGAGAGAGAGAAAATTATTGGCCTACCAAAGCTGAAAGTTGGTGTCGTGAAAACTTCAGCCTTCAATTTCAGGTAAGCCATAATTTTTCTATATCTTTCCTGGTCATATAATTCATTTTGACATATCATATTGATATACTTGGATAGGAAAGAGAGCAGTTGACTTACCTCTCAAATTGACAGGTTGTATACTCAGATGGGACAAAATAAAATTTCAAATTTTTGAGAGTCTGAACCCTTTTCTTTAGAATTTGAGGTCTGAACTTCATGCCAGTGGGGAATGAATTATCAAATTCAAATCCTGCCCCACTAGCCATCAGACAGCAATAATTAACACCCAACAAAGCCAAAAACACAATCTCTCTCTTCAGTTAAGGTTCTTTCCTTTCTATGCATATTGAACATAGGCTTTCTTTTGAGCGTATTACCACATTTCCTTCTTTATTTGTATCTTTCCTCACTATCCAAGATATATACAATTGTGAAAGGAAAGAGATATAGCTTGTGTCTTACCTGAAAGTGAAGCATACAACAGATGAAAGAAGGAGTGGAAAATGAACCAAAGAGAAGAGAATATGAGGATTATAATTAGAGACTGTTGAATCCAAGACTGGACTTAAGGACATGATGTATTCTGTCTGACATGGCAACCTTTCTTCATTCTCAGATATGCCTGGTGATGATTCTAGAGCTAAACATTGAAATGTTGTAAGTTTATCCAAAGACTGTTGAGATTATAACATTTGAACTTTTTATTCAAGAAGATTTCTTGAAGAAAAGACTTAAGAAATCTTAACATTTTGGAATCCATTTTATGCACTGTGTTGTGTTTGTTACAAATAGACAAGCCACACAAGTCTCATTTGCTTATCTACCCTTTTATATAATTTATTCACAAATCCATAGAAAATTTTATTTATTTTTAATTCCAATGGCTCAAATTAAATATTAGCAAATCTATAAAATAGCTAACTTATTAATAAAATAATAAATAATGTTTTAAATACTACAGATATATTACACTGGTCAAGGCATGCTTTGAATACTAATACTTGGAATAAAAATAATATTCATATCATATAGAATTGTATTAACATGCTGGGCTGTCATGCTATATATTGTAGAATATATATTTTAGAGTATTTATAGAGACATTTTCAGAGTATCATTAATTTATTTTCTTCTAAGTTATAATTTTGATAAACACAACATTATAAGTGAAGAACATTGGTATTTTTTGAATTTCTGATAAGAATTGTATACAGTGACACCATTGATCATAGTTAGGTGACTTATAAGTAGGACATAAAGTTTTAGCAGATATTTGTTGAACAGATGTTAGGACAAAACAAAAATTTACATATACTCATAAACATTCGGAAACAAGACAAAACTTTATTAGGAAGATATGTGTAATGAAGAAAGCTCACATGAAATCATAAAATATAATAGTTCATGACACACTGTACTTGTAAAATGGTTTATATTTACATAGAAACATCAATGAAATTATAGGGGCTGTTTGTCAGTAATTTCTCTTTAGAGGGTTGAAACTACAAAACATGTCACAACTATGAAAAGTTTTGTTGGTTAGCAATTTACCATGCTCTGAGGTACAAATAAAACCATAAAACTGTGGAATAATCTGCTCAACATTAATAAATAATTCCATTATTGAATGTATAGTTCCTAGAGTAGAATTAGTACAAATGGCTATATAATTAAACAGTATAAAATCATCAGCAATATTTTATCCTTAACGGTAATTTCTGAACTTATAGGAGAAAATTAGGTCACTAGCTGGTTCACCAAATTGGCAACTTTTTCTAAAAGCTATGAAAGTCTGCTATATTTTAATTAAATATTTTTTGGCATTTGTGAATTTCATCTTAAATAATACATTTAGATAGGATAGATACAAGTGAAGTTAAAATAAAAAATAAAAATTTCGAGGGCCCAAGCCCTTCCATCAGGAGAAGGTCTGAACTGCGAAATAGCCGGGCAAGTAATTGAGTAATTCAAACAATGTGCACCAGCTATTAGACAGCAAAATTGACACAAAACAATGTCAAACACTCTCCCTTTCAATGAAAGTTTACAACAATGGAAAAAATACATGCACACATACATACACATATACAAATCATTATAATAATAATAATTATTATAATATTATATTGATACAAGATTTCTTCATACTATTATAACTTCTGTAGCATTGACTATTATAATAATATTAGAGGATCTCATAATGTGTTTGTTTGTATGTGTGTATGCATGTGTTTTTCTATTATTTTTCCATTTTTGTAACATTTTCTTGAAAGGGAGACAGAGACTTTATTGGATGTCGATTGTTGCTGTCTAATGGCTGGTGCATCTTAAATTGAATTACTCAATTCTTGCCGGCCGTCACACAGTTCACATCTTCTCCTGACAAAACGGACTAGGGCCCTCTAAATTTTGCTTTTTTTAAACCTCTTCAGCACATGTGGACTGACTGTTGATTACAGGTAAGTCGACTCCACTGTCTTTCTTTCCTATATGTTATATATATATATATATATATATATATATATATATATATATATATATATAAATAAATGTTAAGGATTTTATTATTAATTGACAAAAAGTCACATTTGATTATTGTTATGGATTAATGTGTGTATACATATATATATAGTAAGGATGTGACATTGTCAAAAATAATTTCAATATTGGTATGGAAAGGACAGAGAGATAGGTTGTGGCTTATCTGAAAGTGAAGTGCGGTGTCGCCATGAGGAACGGAAGGTTGTTCTTCAAATTTTTGGAGGCTGTCAGCCTCCTTCTTCAGGAAGGAGGCTGAGAGCCTCTGAAAAATTGAAGAACAACCTTCAGTTCCTCATGGCGACACCGCACTTCACTTTCAGATAAGCCACAACCTATCTCTCTGTCCTTTCCATACCAATATTGCAATTATATATATATGAATAACGGCCTGCAAGGATAAGCCCATGCTCATGATGAATGTAAAATTCATCAGGTAGAAGCCATTGTTGAGCATATAAGGGAATTTAAAGTTATTAAGAAACTGTAGCTAGTAGCTATCATTTGGGAATATGCTTGTTTAATATGAAAATGTGTTTAACATTATTTTTAAAAATGGTAACATCTCTTAATTATTCTGATTTTTATTAAGAAAAATTGTTTGTGTTGATAATTTTTTAACCTATACATATTTTTAATGTACGTATTTGACAGAATAAAATGTAAAGATACTGGAAGATTCTGAAAGAAGTATTTTTAAATTCTTATGTGCACAAAGTGTCAAATTTGTGTAAATTGGATGGACAAGTAAATAAAATAATAATAGAAATAATTTTGTATAGAAATGGTGGATTAAAATTAATTTTTTTTGTAAAATTTGGTTTGTGAATAACTTAAAAATAAGATTATCCCTGGAACCAAACATGAACAAAATCCAGTGTAATATTGATATGCGATTATATAATGCAACAAGTTGCAGAAGCATAAGTCAAACAAGAAAATTGTTCATTCTATCTTATTTATAGTGTTGTTCTTGAAATTGATTTCATAACAGTTGCTGAGACAATTATATGATCACATCTAAGGATAAAATTAAAATATTTCATGCCTTCTTCTTAGTTTACAATGTGTAAAAAACTTAAATATATGCCATTATTCTCATTTCTTGCACTATTACTTAAAAATGCTCAAATTATTTCATTTAAATGTTCACTTCTGTATTTAATTCATTATAATTAAAATAAATGGTCCATTTATGTAATATGATATAATTTCACTAATCTAATTACAATTTATTTCTATATAAATAAAAAAATTAACAGAAAAATGTAAGAAATAACTTAAAAACATACTATCAAAATACCGACAAAAATTTCATTCAGATTACAGTACCTTATTTAGAGCTTCTAATACATTGTCTGGCATATGATCCTGAATCATTACAGGTGAAATAAGAACTTCATCAAAATCTGTTGTGTTTGCCCAAACTGCTTGATACACTGGTTCATGTTTATTCAATATTTGTCTGAAACAAATAAATGGTATCCAGATTCAAATAATTTAAAATATTTTGTATTTTTTTTACAAATGCACTTGGACCAATTTCACTAAAAAATTAACATATTAGTCACAGAGACACATCAAGTTCACATAGAATATATAAAAGGTCTGCCAATAAGAGTATCAGACCTTTAAATGGTCACATTGAATTTTTGAACAAAAGATTTAAAGAAAAGATTATTTCATGGAATGGAGAAGTGAATTGTTCATCCAAATAGTGTGGTCTCTCCCATTTAGACATTTTCAGTGAGGTTATGTGAATTTGCAGTTTTTCAAAAATAAGCCATGAATGAACCTTCAACAGAACATCACACACACTATTCCAAATTTACCACATGATATGTGTGAAAGAGTGGTCTATCATTAAAAGGATATTTGAATGATGTTATTTTCTAAATACAAATGACAAAAATTGCTTTTTATTATAATAAAGAAATATTAATTATTAAATGTAGTTTTTATTGTATTGTAAATTTTCCTGGCACTCTTATTTAAATACCCTTTGTCTTAAAATTAATTAACGATAATCTCTTGAGAAAATATTTAAAGATATACACTAGTTTCATTTTACTGCATTAAATAAATTCCTTTAGTCATAGATGTCACTGATAATAGTCAAGAAATGATCAAAGAAAACTTATTTATTGGTTATGACTGATTTTAAAATTATTACAAAACTAAATAAGAAACAAATAGTAAGCAATATGGAAAATGCAATATTAAATCACAATTTAAGTTAAAATTACTTTGTATACACATATTATGTATAGAATTTTTATGTCAAATTGTACTTATCTTTAATAATTATATACAACTTCCTCAGTATCCTTAAAATTATTCATGATAATATGTATGAAATTAACACTCTTGATATGGTTGCAAAGTTGAAGATTAGTTATTTTAAATATTAAGGTTTAAATTTAAAAAATATGACTTCTTGAAGAAAAAAAATATTTAGGGGAATTATTATTTTAAAATAATTAGTGGCCATATTTACGACAGATGTCTTCCAATATTACAATTTTATTTCTTCTACCCCTTTTAGTCAATTTTCCCATATATAAACATGCAGATGAGCTTTGTTAAAAATTAAAATTGTTTGCTAAGAATCTCCCACATTTATTCTGTAGTGAAACATGCATAACATAATGATAAAGTTTAAATATTATATTATAAATCTTACTTTTTCCCATATTAACTAATTGTGTTAATAGTCTTCTATAGCACAAAATGTAAATGAAAAGCATGACAATTAACAATTCTATCATTAGGTAGGCAGAATAAAGGTTATGCCACCATTTTATTTAACTTTAAGGATAAGGCTGCACACATTATATTACTGCACAATTAATTTACTTAATAATTTATATTTTACTTATTATAATGCTTTCTATGAATACCTTGCTTATATAAAAATCAACTGCAGTTGGTTAAGAATTGATTTTAAAATATTAATAGGTACTAGAAAATTTTCCTGACAATTTGAAATATAATAATACATAGATTTTTGACTTGGTTTATCTGATTACACTAAAAATAAATATTATTAATAACCATTTATAATATACACAATATATAATCACATAAGTAAATGTGACAAAGTCTTAACTCATTTGGGTAAGAAAGAGGCACAGAGAGCAGCTGACTTACCTTGAATCAACAGTTGGTCCAATCAGACTGCGGATAAATAGTATTTCAAATTTTTGAGAACCTGAGCCTCCTTCTACAGGACATTAGGTCTGAATGTTGAGCTGGGTGGCACTCAGTGTTAAATTCAATCCCTGAAGCATCAGCTCTTAGACAGCAACAATTGACACCCAACAATCCAACAATTCTCTCACTCTCAAAGTAAAGGTCATGGCAATGGAAAATAAAAGAATAATACACACATACATACAAACATGCATACAACACACACACAGACTAGTGGTGGAACAGAACATTGAAGAAAATGGAAGTTATAAAGTATTTAACAGAAAAAAGGGACAAGGTCAAAAAATGAAATAACACATTCAGATAGGAACAAAGTTCACTTATCTGAAATCAACAGTTGGTCCAGTCGGGCTGAGAACTGAAAATCTTCAAATTATCAAGGCCTGAGCCCCCTTTGTCATTAGAGAAGCTCTGAACTGTGTGTGGGCAGGGCATGAATTGAAATCATTTTACTTTACAATCTAAATGTGATATATGCAGTTCAGACCTTCCATCTTGACAAAAGATACTCAGGCCCTCAAAAAATTGAAATATTTTCAGTTCTCAGACCTACTTGACCAACTGTTGATTTCAGGTAAGTCAACTTCGCTGACCCTCTTTCCTAACTAAATGTGTTATTTAATTTGCCAAAGTCACTTTCTATAATTGGATAGCGAGGAAAGTTAGAAATTTAGGAGAAAGGTGGGAATATGCTCTAAAGAAAGCATATGCTTGGGCATAGGAATTCTGCCCAAGGAAAGCATATGTTCATGGGTACATTTGCTCTGTACAAAAACTGCCACAAGATACCCTGCCAATAGACCATCCTGGCAAATACAGTCAGTCTTATGTCAGTGTAGTGGGGGAATGGATAGACTAGAGGAAGTGAAGAGTTTGGGGCATTCATTAAGTAATTATTACAATGTTAAGGATTTATATATTTGTGAAGTATATATATATTTTAATATACATCAATGTCTCCATTAGCATATAAATTTCAAAATTGTTCAATTATAGACTTTGTTATGTAATATTATGGACATGATATTAAAGGAATATTTTTGAACAGTCAGTGTGGCATAGTGAAATTAGTGTGTTGCCAAACTTTTTTTTTTATCACTGTTGACCTGGCAACAGTATGAAGCATCAAATGTGACAGACCAAAAATCTGTGGGAATGCAGAGTGGATTATTTTCTCATCACCTGATAGTGCTAGTGTGAATGGAGAAGGGATGAATTTGATGTGTAAAATTCATCAGGAGAGAGGCCGTCATTAGGTGAGGTCGGCGAAATTGGGTCCAGTAGTGTTAAAAAAGTAAAGGAGTTTTAGATGTAGTAAAATTAAAAGTCTGTTGGAAGAATTTGTCAGAGTTTGTGGTAAGAGTTCATTGTGTGTGAAGGTCAGAGGGCAGAAGGCCCTAATGGAGGACAATGTCATCCGAAGTGGGACAGTACTATTGAATTTATTAAAAATGTAAAGTATAATTGAAATTATGGAGAAAGTATAGCGCTACAAGATAATAGTCTCCTCATCATTGTTTAAAAAGGAAATATCTGTAGTGCAAAGTTGTCCAGAATCCTACTAGGAGACATTAAAATTTGATAAAATATTTGGAACTTTGGAACTATATGGTGGTTAGAGATGAACTATTCTGTACTCCATGTACAGTTTGATCACTATTGTACTGAATGGTTCCCATTATGTTTGTTTATGTATAAATATAATGTCTAATAATTGATATGGATAGCAAAGAGACAGGGAACTAATGTGGCTTTTACTTTTTGTGAAACGAAAAAAAGCACAGAGTTTGGAATTCAAATTTTTAATGGTGTTATCCTAGTATATTTTTTTGACTTAACAATATCCACCAAACAAAGCTACACAATTCTATCAAGGTAAGGCCACAACAATGGTAAAACCTTATCAAAGGCAAATAGTGGAATAAAAAAGGAAAGAAAAAATGGAGCCAGCAGATGAAAATGTTTTAAGTGCATGCACAAAACAACAACCACACACACACACACTCTCTAACAAATGCAGTAGCATTCCACCCCACACAAAACAAACATATATAGACACATAAACTCTTTGATAACAGCATATTCAAACTTTTCTTTATGATTTAAACATATATTTCAAATTCTTAATTAGGGTAACACATGTTCCTCATTTCAATCTCGGTTGTCTTTAGACTTTCTCATGACACAAAGAAATGAAGAAAATTTATTCTTAAAGACAGTAGGTATGAACTGCATGCCAGCCAGGACACATTCAGGCCTACTTTCCTGAAGTAGGGGACTCACACCTCAAAAATGAGATAATTTCGCCACAGCTGATTTCGCCACCAGTCGATTTAAGGTAAGTCAACTGCCATCTGTCTCTCTTTCTTATCTATATGAGTTAATCAATTTGACAGTCATATTTCTCCATAGACCTTTAAATTGGATGACTTTCATCCAGTCAGTTGCTACTATCTTCTTGATATCATTGTCTAATATATCAAACAGCCTTCCTGTTGATTTCTTATTGTTATGTGGGCTCAAGTTTTGAAGTTTCATTGTCCTCTGTCTTGTTTTCTTCATGCTTTGTGTCCTGTCCATTGCTAAATCAGAATTCTAATATGTTCCACTTGTATTTTATATTTAACTTGTTGAATGTCATTCAACAAGTGATCTCTAATTTTTCCCTATATTGATTGTTCCATACTTCTTTGTGCAACTTGCAACAAGCCATATTTCAACATTGAGGTCCAGGCATTAAAATAGTTCATGAGCAAAATGTTGGCACACACGTTGAGAACACATGGGAGAAATATTCTTTGAAATACCTGCTTCTTAAATTTCAATGTCATATTTGATTTGAATTTCACAGAATATATTCAAAAATTTCTCCATCTGAGTTTTAGGGGAACACTGACTCGTATTATTTTTTTAAGATTAAACAATTGTCTCACTTATGCTAAACATGGATTTATGATAATTTCATAAATTGATTTCTGTCACATAAATAATAATTACTGCAATACATTAGAGCTAAGATTTCAAATCAGTCCTCAACTTTTGCAAATATTGCAATCTTAATTACATTTAATTATTATTTGCAAAGGAAGGCAGGTGATCAAAGCTTATAAAATATTATTCACTTTCTTATTATCATCTCTAAATGTCAATAAATAATTAAAACTATGACACAAAATATCCTGAAAAATAGTTGGAGTTTAAATTATAAACAACAGTATATTTGAAGTCAGAAAATAGAAATTCCACTATGTTTCATCGCTAATTTGTGACATAATCAGGTATGATGTATTACAAAATTTTTATAATCAGGGTTGTTCTCCACTGACTGCATGAGTATCAAAATTTTGTAACATGAAATACCTGAAGAGGTCCCAAATTAGTGACAAAAGATAGTGGAATTTCTATTAAATACCTTTTTCTGACTTCAAAAAGTAGTTGGAGTTTGTTTGATAACTAATAAATGTTGAGTTGTAAATGAGAAATTTTCAATATCCTATTTCTTTCACACTGTATCTTTATTGGCTTAATCTTTTCATTACTGGTCCAACTACATTTAAGGAGTCTGAATTATATGACAACTCTTGTACCAGTAAATGTCTAGCACTTGAGCCGTCTTCACCCTCCACTTTGAGTTTTAATACTTGGCTGCCAAGAAACATTTTATTATAAGTATTTAATAATTTTCTTTTATGTAACAATATTACAAGTTTATTCAAGAATATAATCTTATTTAAATATTTCTCAAAATGTTTGTCAGAAGGATAATGTTCTCTTTTTCCAGCTGAGGGACATATTTTCTTGAAAACGTCAGTTATGTTTTTCGATTATGACATAATTTTTGTATTTCAACCTTAGTTTTGAAATAAGGAGTTTTTCCATAATCAAGTAAATTTATTGTATGTATTTTATTTCAATTTTTTAAATTTTCTTTCAAGCTTTTCTGCACATTGAATTTTTTTTATATAAAAAATTGCATTTAAAATTACTTTTACTTTATTCATCAATTTTTTTAAATGTAAACTATGTTTATAATTAAAATTATGAATCAGTAAAACTAAATTTTAATTCTTACTACATGTTTTTTCATTACTAAAATTGTTTAAAGAAATATTTTCTCCCAGTTAAGGATATATATGGTACACCATGTGTACCAATGATCATCTGCAGATTACATATCTTTATACAACTCTAAATACTTATTGGTACATAAGATGTACTACTCTATTTCTGTTTAGAATTTTTTTCAATGAAAAACAATCATTAACAAGTAAGTCATACACATCTATTAGTAATTAACAAGATATTTTTTTTAAAAAAAAGATAAATAATTTTGTCCTGTAAAGGGGTTGACTAGTTAAGTACCATTTTTATCCATTTAAAACATATATAATGATTAATAATATTGATTTTACATAATAATATGTATTTTAATGTGTGTATGAAAAGTGTTATAATTTTTTTTAAAAAACCTGAATACGAATATTATAACATGAATTTGATTCCATTTCTTTTACTCTTCAATATAAACCATTGAATTCATGCATCAAATTACAATTCATAGAGTACAATACATTTTCTGAATAGAAATACTACTAAAGGGATGTCACAACAGACACTACATTCATTGAATTTTAACTCTACTCATATTTTCCATTGTATTGAAAATGTTTAGCATCATAAAGGGCAATATTTTTATACTCTGGTGTCTAAAATGAAGATAAATATATTAGTTTCAGGAAAACATGCATCTTTTGATATGGGGGATTGATGCACATGCTCATTAACCTACTTCAACTTGCAGCAGTAGCACTGAGAATATATTTATCTTAGGCTTTCTACATACCTCCACCGCTTCTCATATTTTTGCCTACAAGAAAGAAATAAGAATATTCTGTCAGAAATAGAATAATAATATGTATAGATAAATGTCCTAGTTATAAATTTAAGTTCTTATTTAAAAGTAAATTTTTAACTTAATGTTTATATAAAACAATTTAGTATAGGAATTACAGAGATAGTAATTTTTTGTACCTTTAGAATCATAGTTACATTTATAATTAAGCATTTTGCAAGTTACTTTATTATAATTTTGATTTAAGCATTATTTTGATTTAATGTAAATAAAGCATGAAGATAGAGTTGTCTTCTTGTGAATGTATTTTATTGAAACAAATAAATTTTCAAACTTAAAATACCTTAGGTATTTTAATACCTTAAAATTGCAATTTTCATAAACTTGTATAACTTAAACATTCATCCAGGTGCAACCCCATGCAGTTCTGTATAGTTTTATTTGATGAAAGTTGAAATATTATTTTAACCTCATACAAGAGGACTATTTGGTTTCCTTCCATTACACTTTAAACATAAATTTAAATGCATAAAAATGCACAGTTCAAAACTCTTAATTAATTACGCTAGAAAGTATAATTAACACTCATTTATTAAAAAAATTAAATTTACTTAGTTTTGACATTAGAGGACAAGACACAATTTCCAAGAAAATCAGAATAAATAATATTCAGAGGATAATTTTAATAATTCTGGCTGATTTAATTAAGTACACCATACTTCTGATTTTGCACTTTATCTCAGATCTTGTGTACTGTTATTTGAAGTTTTCATTTACGTAAGAAAAATCTTACTTTTTGCAGCAATACCACTTAATACCATGTGTAGAGCACACCAAGCCCTCATGTAAATTATATGTGGAGTATCAATATATAAATATGTAGGGCAAATATTAATTTAACAATACATCAGTGCAATATTGGGGCGCAAAATAAGAAAATAAATGTTTGAAATTGGAATGTGTGAATGCAAGCATAAGAAAACTGAGTTTAGTTAAGTGATTTAATATCATGTATTAAATTTCCAAAGGTGATTTCATGGGAAGAGATTTATTTGATCTAGAATTATCTTAAGTGCAATTACATCATATCACATTGTACCACTGGTGTTGTACCTTTTTCCTCCCACAGAAACACAATATTTATTTGTATTTCAATCCTTCAGTTTGGGTTTTGGAAATGCTGTAGCAAATGAATGACTACTTTCCTGTTGATTTTACACTAGGAAAATGTGTTAAGATAATTATGCTAAATATGGAAAGAAAATGGGACCATTATTATTTATATGTACATTGAGAATGTGTACATTCGTATTAAAACATTTAGTTGTTTCAATAATTAAGTGAAAACTATTACTTATGTAAATATACAAATATTTTGGTCTCTTAAGAATAAGAGTAGTTGTTTGAAAATAAATATAACAAAACAGGGAAAAGGGACTTTAAATTTAGAGCTGCTGTCACCATATTGCATAGGAAGGAACATGTCAAATTTTCAGAGGCCTTAGCACCCTTCTTCAGGAGGAGCAAAGAGTGTTGCATATAAATCCAGTGGGACAGTCGTTAGCTAACAACAATCAACACTCAACTAATTCAATAAACCTTTATTTCTTTCAAGTAAATGTCACAAAATAGGAAAAGCTTCTACTACTCTTTGTATTTGCTTCTCAAACACTTCCTCTTGATAAACTTATTGAATTTGCAGTAATCTTGATATTGAGTCTGCTATATTAGACTTCCCTGTTTTATACACTACTTTAAATTTGTATGACTAACCAAAGTACCCATCTCTCATTCCTTGCACATGGTTTTGATTTTGAACCGAATATTGTTTCAAGTGTTTTGTGATCAGTGATTAGTTCAAAATCCTTCCCTATAAATATAAATGTAACTTTTCACATGCCAACACTAAAACCAGAGCTTCCTTTTCAGTCTGAGAATATCTCCTCTCAATGATAATGACCAACAAACAAGTACTGCTACAAGCCCTACTGGCAATACCTTTTTGTCTCAGCCTTCTTTTAAAACCCTAAAACATCTGGGCTTATTATGCACTGTTTAAAATAATAGAATGCCTCTTTCTGATTTTTCCCCCATTTAAAAATCACATTTTTCCTAGTAAATCGATGTAATGCTTCAGTCCTTTTGGTAAGGCGTGGAATAAAATGTCTTGAAAAATTGAATAGTCCTAAAAAAAACTCCTCTCTTCTTCTACACTCTTCAGTTGAGCAAACTGACATATTGTCTCCTGCATACTTTTTTTTATCAGATAGTCTAATTTTCCTTCCGGATATATTATGCTCCAAAAATGTAACTCCAACTGCTGAAACTTAAACACCATTGTCGCTGACGAAGCATTTTCTATTTATTAAGTAATAAATGTCTGTAGTTAAATATTCTTTCGTATATATATATATTTATCTTTGCATTTAATAAAAAACCTTTCATTTAATTAAAGCCCATTAATTGCCTATTACAATATATATATATATATATATATATATATATATATATATATATATATATCATATGCGAGCATTTTTCTCTCACTATTTTAGTATGATTTTGCATAGTCAAAAATAAAAAATTTTGCTTGATTATTATGAGATAATTTCTATTCCATGTCATAATGTTTACATTTTATCATGGACTTATCAGCATATCTATAACTAGCACACAAGAAATCATACACCAGTATTATCCCAAAGAAAGAGACGAACACTTATTTCACGGATTTACATATCGGTATCCAGCATTGTTGCAGAACACTACAAAGAAATTCACACAAGTACGTTGCTATGTATAATACTGAACGAGTAGTGTGATACGGTACAATAGTAAGTCATCTGTTGGAAAATGGTGGGAAAAACTCAAGCTGCGAATTTTCGCTCAGTGGGGTCGGCTTCATAAGTAAACACGAGTTGCGCTTTAAACGCAGCGAATAGAAAACGCAGCCAGCTGCGTTCGCCAGTTGCGAATAATCGCAGGTCGCATAGTGTGGCTGGCGTCCATAATGTCGCCTAGCGCATACCTGGACCATGCGATTTTTCGCATGTGGCCTTAAACGAAATAAATTAGAATGGGTTGCGTCATATGTCGACAGCAACGCGTGGCTGAGAATCGGATTTAGGAAGAGAAGGCTCGCACTTAAAAAGAAAAATGAACGAGACCCTCGGGCAGCCAGCTCATTGTCCGGGTGGCGTCTTTTCCCACTAAACAGCAGAACACAAATCGCAAAAGTCAGATTTGACTGTATCATTTCAAACATCACCGGCCGCGAACCGGGTAGAAGAGACGAAGGCATCAGTGATTCTGAAGGGAACTACTGAGATTAAGACAGTGACGACCACGAGAGTTACGTTAGTCACAAGGGCAACGACGGCTACGACAGCGACGTCAACGAGGGCAATATCGGCTGCATTGGCGATTATGTCCGCGAGGGCTTTCGATGTGCAAGACTGATAAACGACACAGGTGAGAGCAGTTCGATTACTGTTGATGCAGGTAAAATGTCGTATCGTGATAAATAAGCACTTAGAATTTTGGAGTTCAGAGAAAACCGGACGTAATTATTGCAACAGATACCTGGCTGGATGAAAATATAAGCGATTCGGAAATCATGAGTTTTTATTATAAATTGTATAGGCGGGACGGATGTTGTAGAGGAGAGGGTGTAATGATACGAGACAAACAGAATGTTCAATGCAAACTCAATTGGGTAGACCCTGACGTCGAAATGCTATCTGTAGAATTGCAAGGGGCTAATGAAAGCATTGGATGATACAGACTACCAGACGAAAAAAAACTGCTCACTACTCCCAAATCAACCTTGTATGGGAAAATTCTTTAACTAGGCAGTAAGAACTTCCATGGGGACAATATCTTGGATTGTTTCCTGGTCCGGCCGAAAAAATGTTGTTCATCTTGCGAGTTTTTTCCTAGACTATCTCACCACAGCTGTGGCGTCCTAGAAATCATGGTGCTTACAGAATGTACTTCGCAAAACAACCAGGTAAAAAATGGAAAATTCCGGAAAACAGGCATCGAAGGTCTGAAGGCATTTTTAAGAAAACAGTTAATGCGGTTCCTAAGAGAGAGGAACAACATACATGAAATTTGTAAACATTTCAAACACATTATCGCAGAAGATATGAGCACACGAAAAAATCGTTCGTTTGAAGAAAAAGGTTAGGAAAGCAGCCTGCATTGTCACTACTAAAAGGGATCACAGACGTTCGTGGTGTCGAAGGCACGCCTTGAGTTGGGTTTCCCTGAGTGGTTGCGACTGGATCAGCTGGGTGATCTTCCAGAATCCCAACTGGTGGTGAGGACCCATTTTGGTGTCTGGACAACCGCCCAGTTGTTGGTATCGAAGATAGTTGCGTAGTTCGAACGCTCATGGTTTCCTGAGGTTGGAAAGTACGCGGATTTTTATTTTCCCTCTCTCCCATTTTTAGCTAAATCGGGATGCACACTGTCAAGAATCTATGAAGTCTCCTTTTCATCAAGAGCTCCGCCGGTGACCTTCCCGTGGTTGTGCTTTGGAGTAAGAAACGAGTAATTTTAATGTCCTGCCATTTTATTGAATTCGCTCCATTTGAAGATAGATATATTGGCATTACATGGATTAACCGCATTTTATTATGAGACATGAAATACTTATATTCCGCTGATGTAAAAGCCGTACCGTTATAAGAGACTATAGCGTATGGGAGTCCATGTCTTGCGAATAATTTCCGCAGAACTTTTATGGTTGCGGCTGACGTTGTTAATGGCACACGAGCTACTTCGAGCCACTTTGAGGACGAATGCACAACAATCAGGAATAGAGTAGGTTCTACAAGTACGTGCGCCGAAGAAAAGAAATTCTAAAAATAAAGGACACCACATTATCGACGTCAGAGAAAGGCTAGTATTACTAAATTCTTATTGTATCGGTGTTTAATCCAAGCATCAGCCACAACGTATCACACAATACATATCATAACAGAAATTTTCGCATCAAAACAAAAGAAATTAGAAAAATAATATCGAGGCTAAAACTTCAAAAATTGCGGGGCATAGACAAGATCCACTCAGATATCATTAAGCTTAGTGCAGACCCAATAATTCCAAATTTATTAAGGTTGATTAATGTTTCAGTAAACAATGCGACCTCACCGGAGGACTGAAAATACGCTCCGATTTTCGAAGGAGGTGATAAATCAAATGTCTCAGACTACATTTTCTGTTGGAGTTACTAGTAAATGTATTAATATAACATTAATACTACTCAAGTAATTCACCCATGATAAATTGAATTGAATCAATCTTTACTTTCTTGACAGCACTTTATCCATTCACAATAATTCTATTTGCACCAATTGGTTCAGAAAACCTACATTCACAGGACGTGTTCTCAATTTTCTTTCTTATTATCCTCCTAACCAAAGAGAGCTATGGTATAGAATCTTGTAGGCAGAGCTATATTACTTTCTAACTCCAAGTTTTATCAAGACAACATAAATATTGGCCATAACATTTTAATTTCTAAAGAGTACCCTTTAAATTTAATTAATAAACACATTAAAATTAGATTGAAAAAATTCAATATGTAACTGAAACTTGTCTCCAATCACGACAATCCAAATGTTCTCTCATACTCCCTTATTACAATTTTATGCATCATAGGTTTGTCCAAATTTTTAAAGAAAATCAAATATCCAACATTTAAAGATCTACTAATACTCTTTCCTTCTTGATTAAAAACCACAATGACCCACTTGACACCTATAGCAAACATTGTGTGGTTTACAAAATCTCTTGCTCTAATTTTAATTACTTTTATATAGGGTAAACAAAATGTCCACTTAATACCCATATCAAGGAATAAGTCTAATATCAAACTTCCCAATGATAAACTATCTGTAGTCTCCAAACATATCAATTCAAAACATTCATTTGAATGTTTGATTTTAGACGTTGACACCTGGTTCCATTTCAGAATTATATCATAAATGCTTCATATTAAACATATCAAATATCACAGAAATTAACGTACAAACGGATTCTATGAAGCTCAACAATAGCTGTGATCCCATATTGTTAAGCTAACCCTTCTGCTTTCCCATTGTTATGTGTTTTGCTTCACTCTTGATTTTTTGTAAAATATATTGTGTGGTTGGGTCACTCTTGGCACTTGTGTGTTTTTAAGCACTGAAGAAAGGCACAAAGTTTCCAGAAACATTGTGTAGTATTTATATCATCACCTCATTTTGCCTGTCATTTGACTATTTTATCTTATTATTATATTTATAAACAAACATATATTTTCAATGCAAAACTAACTTCACTAAACTTGCTTACAATAAAACTTAACAATGAAATGCTAGTCTGCTATTTGTGAAACAGTACTCCCAATTGTAAGAAGACAATTATATGAAACTATATATGTATATATACTTAAATACACAACACTACAGACCAATTAATCTTACCTCATTAACCTGTAAAATAATGGAGTAATTAATTTCAGGTTACATTCATAGAGAACGAGAAAGTAATAACAGGATTTGCAAAGAACAGCCCAGGAATGAGAGACAGATCCTCTTTTGAAAGTCAGATCATTTAAATAGCACAGGAACCAGCCGATGAAGTAGGTAGAGGGGCAAGATAGATTGTGTAGTAATAAACTTTTCAAAAGCATTTGGCTTGCTGCCCCATGATATTCTGTTAACCTGTATGGAAGGGTGAGAAATACTTTGGATTAAGGAATTTATTATAGGTAGCACTCAGAAAGTAAAATATAGGAAACAAAATGTCTGATTGAGATAAAGTTTCCTTAGGAGTTCTGCAAGGATTAAGGACACAAAAAATGGATGTAGGAAAAAATTATTTTCTGAATAGGACAATGGTGATTGGAATAACCTGCAATACTGTTTTTGGGATAGCCCATTCACAAAAAGGAAATTTGGTTAGCATAACAAAGAAGAAATAAGTGCTATATATCACAAATAATAGGTAGTGTAAGTGAAGTTTTATCAGGTAGTGGTAAGATTTATGTCTAAAATATGTGGCTTATATAACACTTAAGGAAAATGTGACGAGGCCAATACATTTGGATAGGAAAGAGACACAGCAATGCCGACTACCTGAAGTCAGTAGTTCATCCAGTCTGGCATAGGTGGAAGTTCAAATTTTCGAGGGCCTGAGCCCCCTTCATCAGGAAGAAGATCTGAACTGTGTGCTGGCCAGACTGGACCAACTACTGATTTCAGGTAACTCAGAATCACTGTGTCTCTTTCCTATATATATATATATATATATATATATATATATATATATATATATATATAATTAGTGTGTGTATCAATTCTTGTTCTATAGCTACCACTGATCATATTCCCAATAGTAGTTTTAACTATAAATACAAGACGATACTCACGGCACTTATGGTTTGAAGGTGACATTGTTCTATTTTCTGGAAGTGCCAAAATATAAATATATATAGATTAAATACTGAAACAAGATTTCTGGGTTGAGAGTTAACTTGAAAATTGTGTAGATCAAAAACATATACATACAAATACTAAGAGTAAATAATAAATATAGAAATATTCTCAACACCTCATAAATCAATAGAAGTAAAATGCTGATAGGCAGTGCATTTGTTAAAGATTCAATGGGATTCTTCAATAATAACTTCAAATGCATTTCTTTGGCTAATGTTGACTTCCAGCACTGTGTAATTATCTGCATAATTAAGGTCAAATATGTGTGAAACAAAGATACATTGAGAAAGTTATATTGGGAAAACTAGGGTAGAGCTGATATGAGGAATAATGTAAAAATGAATAAATACTGTAGGCTAATTATTAATTAAATTTCCAAATATGAGAAAAAGTCTTCTAATGGGAAGAGTAGAGTTATTGAGGAAATAGTAGGAACATACTAGATAAAGTATCTCAGATTATAATAAAATTAAGAAGATTGAGTCAAAAATATAAAAAGTGAAAGCACATACTTTTACCACAGTGATGACTAATTTATTCTCATTTAATAGAGAAATACATTTACAAACAGAGTGCAACATTTCAGAATGTACAGCAAAATGGTTAGATTACTAACAGCTTTCATATATCAAAGATTGAAGTCTTTCCCGGTGTAGTTGTTCAATATATTGTTCTCGGAGTTCAACCGGGTTTTTCATAATTATATTAGAACGCAACGTTTCGACAACTAAAAGCTCTGTCATCATCTTCTATGCGAAGTGTTTTTTTTCCCTTTCTTTATTTTCTTTTTGCCTAGAAGATGAGGTCAGAGCGTTTAGTCGTCGAAACATTGCGTTCTAATATAATTATGCAAAACCCGGTTGAACTCTGAGAACAATATATTGAGCTTTCACATAGTTCAGACATAAACAAAACCCTGTAAATGATTATAAAAACAGTCCAAAGTTTTATTTTGAAGCCGTGATAGAAGATCAGTCATAATTAAAATATTAGAGTTCATTGTAAGACATAATTTCAAGTGTAAGGACTGCTCAGAAATGACTTAAAATTGAAGATAGAAAAGAAGAAATGTTCTCAATTTTGTCACCCTGTTGCCATTATAACTGCCTTCATATGAGAAGTTTATATTATATGAACTACTGAAAGCCTATTATGCTAATCAAGTAATCTATCTATTTATACGCTAATTTAATTGAGACACATTTCTTGATTATAGTGACTGAAGAAGAAAAAAGAATATTGTGCTGCAGTATGAAAACATTTATATGTGTGTATATATATATATATATATGGAAGTTATTTCATCAATTGATAAAAAGCTATTTAGTAGGATAAAAATGATATCACACATTTTGGACTCTTTCATTACAATGAAACAATTACTACACAAATATTATTATCAAGTCAATATAAATATTGTTTTACTCCACCACGGTAATTCAAGAATATAAATGACAATCATGTAGCTACATATAATTTAAGGCTTTTAGAGGAAACTCCTGCTTCATACTCCTAATTTTCAAGATGTATGTTATTTAATTATCATGAATAACATTCACAAAAAATTATGAGGAAAAAAATGAAATATGCTATGAGGACAGGTTACCTATTTTGAATAAACACAAAAGTTATTTTGAATAAGAAAGATAGCCAATACAGACAAAAAAAGGGTAATATAAATACCACACAACATTTCTGGGATCCTTGTGCCTTTCGACAGGTGCTAAGAAGAGCCTAGAGAAACACAAAAGCTTTTGAGCGTTATCAACTGACCAGTGCAGTTGTGTTTTTCGAGGTTCTTCTTAGCACCTGACAAAAGGGACAAGGATTTCAGAAATGTTGTGTGGTATTTATATTACCCTTTTTTTTTGCCTGTATTGGCTTTCTTATTCATTATTTTCTATCAGATATAAATTATTTTCATTATAACAAAAGTTATTTTATTTGACAGAATGAATATATTTCTTATATGATGACAAAAAATCATAAATAAAGCTGGAAAATATTCTACAATAATATTTTTTATCACCATTATTTCTAGACATAGTCAAATATATGACAATATATTCTATAATAAACAACAATTGTGAAGTTTTGTGTCAGGTCAACAAAATAAACATTAGTAATGCTCATGAAATCATCTCAGGTGGTACCAATGTTATGCTTCACAATATTTTTAATTCTAGTCTTAAAAATATGTTTACTGTTGGGTATGTGTGGTTATAATACATTGGGATTCTGTGATTATTATTGTGTCTTGATCAAATAATAAGTGTAAAACAAAGAGTAACAGGTTATATCATGTATTGAGAAATCAACTTGTTTATAACTATTATGTCCACATTTATTACTGAGATAATATAAAATATTTTCTAACATAGGCCAATATGGATACAATGATTAATAATGTGTAAGATATATTACTTCAGTAATTTCTGAATAAATATAGCAAGAATGTAAACTTTGAATTGTATATTATTGATGAAGGGAATATATAAATGTATTCAAAATGAGGAGAACAAACAAATACTTACTCTCCTTTGGAAGGATGATGTCTGACAACATGAATTATTCTACCAGGAGGATATAAAGGCTGATGAACAGTAAGTGCTATGCTTGAATCGGAAGGATGAAGTGCAACTGATTCTCTGGCTGCATCTTTTTGTTGCTGATATTCATCCATACTGGACTGTCTGAGCTCTACAGCAGATGTAGGAATAGGAGCACAACCACAGCATACAACACTACAGAATATTGTTTTCCACTGAAAAATTATTTGAATATAATAATGTTTATTCATTTTAAATATTAGAATATGTCTTAAAAAATATGTTCCACTAGAAATATTTTAATCAAACAATTAATTAAAATCTACAAAAATTTACACAAACTGTGCAGTATGCATTGAAATTATAAAGTATAAATTAGAAATACACTATTTAATATGACAATATATATGCTTGAGCTCAAACATATCATAAAACTATGAAATTTTATAAAAAAATATTAGTTTAATATACATAACATGACTTTCAATGCAATACTTAAAAAATGTTATAAAATATATATATTATATGGTTAGACATTCTGATCTATTCCTCTGAAGAAGGCCCTTGAAAATTTGTCATGCTACTGGTTCCCAGAATGCTGATTCCAACTTTGTATCCTGAGCCCTCCAAAATTTGTACTATTCGGTCACTTCTGCTCAACTGGGCCATTTATTGATTTCAGGTAGATCACTTTCATCGTCTCTCCTTCCTATCTAATTGTGTAATTTAATTTGACCTCATCACATTTTCCTGAAATGTTTTGTATATACATATATCCACGGCCAGCTGGAGCATGGAATGGTGTAACACTCCTTCCTTCCTGAAGAAGGAGGCTGAGTACCTCGGAAAATTTGAAGAACAACGTTCAGTTTCTTATGACAACACCGCACTTCAGTTTCAGGTAAGCCACAACCTATCTCTCTTTCCTTTCCATACCAATATTGCAATAATAATATATATATATATATTGTAATAGTGAGAATGTGACATTGTCAAAAATATTGGTATGGAAAGGATAGAGAGATAGGTTGTGGCTTACCTGAAAGTGAAGTACGGTGTCGCCATGAGGAACTGAAGGTTGTTCTTCAAATTTTCGGAGGCTCTCAGCCTCCTTCTTCAGGAAGAAACTGAACGTTGTTCTTCCTGAAGAAGGAGGCTGAGAGCCTCCGAAAATTTGAAGAACAACCTTCAGTTCCTCATGGCGACACCGTACTTCACTTTCAGGTAAGCCACAACCTATCTCTCTATCCTTTCCATACCAATATATATATATATATATATATATATATATATATATATATATATATATATATATATAAAGTTGGAGTCAGCAGGCAGGGAACCAGAAACATGACAAATTTTTGAGGGCCTCTTTCTTTGTTAAATTATTAAATATGTTTGTAATAAATATATGTCTTAAAACTGGCATGACTAGTCAAAAGCATTTGTAAATACATATAATGACATATTTTTAGATGATAATGGTGCAATGTACTGAAAGTTTATGAGGGAATAAAAAATTGGAACTGTTTAAATATTTTATATATTTATTTATATAATACTGCTTATAGGCAGTTACAGTACATTTTAACTATCAATTATTTGGTTACTCTTTCCTTAGTATTATATAAATCAATACCTTTGGATCCTTGCTTCTTTTAATGGTATTTATTAGATCAGCACGTAAGGCTTCAAGTTGATGTAATCCAATTCGGGGAACCACATCTTTTCCTACTACTACAGATGTTATAAAAGATTTGCTGTGTTCAACAGCTGGCATACTGAAACAGTTTTACTTTTCTGTGCACACTAATACAGAGAAGGATATTATAATAATAATGTGTTTTATTTTATTTAATTAACTATGTTGTACAGATATATTAATAAATTTAAATATTAATTAGAGTGCTATTAAATCCAAGAAAGACAACAAAACAATACCGATAACTACTTTATACTGTAATATAATGTGTACTAAGTACTTTACAAATTAAGTGATCCAAATAAATAATCTTTTGTTACTGAATATACATGCACACAGTCACTCACACTTAAGAGATTTACACATTCAAAATACATGCCCAGAGTAATATAACTCCCTTTAACATCTTGCAGTTAAGGAGCAGGATTTTATACTCTTAAAATCATAAGGTTTGTGACTGCAATGTTGGGTTTTTTAGTTTAATCCTTACTAGTCAGCTACCGAAACTGAAATATTAAGCAGCCAGTGCCCGTAGGCAGGTCGTGACTGTTAAGTTGAGTGAGATGGACGAGGAAAATGTTATAATTATTACCTCTTGTCCCAAAAAAATGCAAAGAGAAAAGAAGAAATAAGATTAATCCCGAATTTGGGTGTGCCACTCAAAAGAATGTAGGTTCCAATAAGCTGCCACGTGTCTGACTGGCTGCGCAGCCATGCTGCCAGAACTTACCAGGCTGCCTAGAGGGTGGTCACCCTAAGAAATTATGCCACTTTATTGAGTAGACCCTATGCTTGAATAAGTGTTAGGTGATCAGTAGTGGGCTTCTTTTACCTTGTAACGTTGATTTGTAAGCATGATTGATGGATTTATTTCAGAGCAATTCCCTTATAATGATATGAAACAGAAGAATACATTGTGGGTTACATGAATGTGAATATTAGTTTTTATGATTTTATAATAATAGAAAACAGCAAATTATTGGCTCATGTTCTTTGTAATTTTTATTCTTTGAAACAGCAGTTTTAATTGTTTTGATGCTTTGTATTCAGTTATGCTTTCATTTCTATTTCATCTGGATATAGGTTATGAGCAGAGTTATGCCTTCCACTGTGAGTACTTGTAGTCAAATTTCCAATAACTGTAGATTGTTTAATTAACAGAGAAAAGTGTTCAGTTACCAGTTAACTTGAATTGTGTAGACAGAGGTCACTTTTGGTTTATTCAATGTTCATATTTCGGACATCTAACTGAATCTGAGGGACATGAAAACAAATTCATGATCAACCAGTTAATATGGCAGAGTAATAAGAAAAACTAGAAGTGGTAGTTGGAACTTTATCTACTGCAGCTTGGGCTGTTTGAGATAATTAAAGACACGAAGACCACCTGCATAAATTAGCTGGCAGCATAAAAACTACAATGGCAGAATATATTATTTCTGTGTCTGTGGTGACGGAGTCGATGGTTCACTTCTACAGAAAATTTGCAGTTTTGGCACGAGCTGTTTGGTCTCCAGGACAAGATACACGTATGTAAGTGTGTCTGCAAGGGATTTTTGTCATTTATATGATTTAGATGCATGGTTGAGTCACAAATTGTGTAAAATTCCATTGACTGTTAGTGAGATATCATCTACATAAAAACTGAAACATTTTATGGATACTTTCAAATCATGAACTACAATATTAATGCTAAGACCTATATAAGAATTGAAAAATAATTATACAATAAAATTGAATTATAAGAAAAGTTACAGGAATTGTGTAATGAACATTAAAAGGTGTAAGTAATGAAATCCCAATTAGGGTTGACACATTGCATTGTTAATTATAATGTTTTAAATTTGATAATAAATTGTTTTCTGATTAATACATGCTGTTTTTCACATTTAGGTCATGAATATTAAGGACAGAAATTAAAACACATTTACAAAGTCAGATCACCCACCAAAGGCAAAATAAAAGTTAATAATAGTCCATACATTCAATATAAAACTGATATTTAGCAAGATGTGTAAAACAATAATATTCAGCACAACTTGAGAGCAGAACACAACAGGAGAAATAAAAATATATGGAGGGTAAAAACATAAAATGAGAAAGAAGGGGAACTAATATAAAGCTACTCCTGTCAATCAAATTAAGAAAAATGTCCAACCTTAGCTAATATGAAGGGAGATTGTGAACCAAAGCACATTTTTGACTAATATATTATGTTTATACTAAGACTGGTTGAGTCCTAGGATTATCAAATATGATTGATTTATGTAGCTGAAAGGTTAATTAAAAAGAGCATTTTATAATAGCAGGTGATTTATGTACTTGAAATGTCTTCAGTTATTGTTACAATTCTCTGTGAGATAATACTGGACAATACTAGATAATAAAGTATAAGAAGTAAATAGAGAAATTACCTTAGTGTACCACCTGGTGGGGAATATGCAAAACAAGTTACAGTGGGATACTCTTGTTGTAATAATATTGCCAAAATAGATGCTGTTCCAGCACCCAAACTATGACCAACAAGAACAAGTTCAAAATCATTTGTCCCTCTGGCAGTATCATGATTAAACGCAGATTCCAAAATAGCTTCTTCTTTTAATTTCAGCCGAATATATTCAGCTGCATGGACCATTCCCTAAAATTTAATCAGTACAATAATCTCATATTTAAATTAGTATTTATTCTATTCTAAATCTTTTAAGTATTATAATTGAAATTGGTTTATCTTGCTTAATCTTTTTATTATTTAACAATATTTATTAGCTCAATTATTAAAATAGAAACATTTTAAAAAATATATAAACTAATTAATTCTTTACTCCCTAAAGTCTTGGGACATTTCAGCAATGTTTAAATTTCCAATTCAAAATTTATTTAAGTAAAATAATTGTTCAAGAAATTAATTTTGGAAATAAATTAATGCACTCAAAATATAAATCTTCAAAATGAATTTAAATGATTGATCTTTGTTTAAAAAACCATGTTTAATATGTCATGTTTTTAATTTACAAAACTTTCACAAGACTTTCACTGTTACCTTATGGCCAAGCCAATCTTCTTTTGGAGGATTTAAAGGCAGTGGTTCACCCTCAGCATTTAAATCTGTAATGACATCCTGAAAAAAAAGAAAACTATTTGTTAATTATTTACAGTTAAATATGGTGATGAATATTTCTTAAAAAAGTATAACTAAAATAAAAATATGTATTTGGAGAAAATATGTTTTAATTCTCATCTTACTCAATTTTTATACTCATTTTACTCTGACAATTTTTCGTGCTTACCGTATGCATCAAACTTAATCATTTGATTTCTATACTGTCATAAGTCTCTTTCCCTGGGATTATTAACCCCCACTGTATTTTCTTTTACAACATAGATTATTATGACTACCCTATCAGTCCTTGATAGGGATAACTTTTGCCTTCAATACTGTGGTCATTCTATTTGGCATTGACTCCACAAGATGTTGAAAGAAATCTGAAAATGGCTGATAAGTAGCACTGTCCAGTTATCTGAGATTTGATTGCCAATCCATTGGACTTTCAACTTTGTCCCACAAATCCTCAATTGGGAATTCCTTCACACATTTTCTTTTATGTTGTGGTATGATCTGTGTTCACATCTAATTGCTTTTTATGCCACAATTGTTTTTCTTCTTCAGTCAAAAGTGATTCCATTCCTGGTTTAATTGTTCCTTCATACAATCCATTGCTTCTTTTGGGTCCTTTTGGGATCAGAGAATAATTTTCTTTCTTTTTTATTTCTGAATTGTCTTCTCATCTTCTGTCTTACTGTTCAAAGTTTAAAAATGCTATTTTTTTGTCATTTCTATCATTATTCTTGAAATTGCAGTTTTCTTCCTTGGGGTTAGTTTTATTGCAGACAGAACTTGGTTAGTATGATCCATTTTTATTATAAATTTTTGTTATGATAACCACCATTACTGTTGTTGTTCAGATGGAGAATGGCTTGAAGGGTTCTTTCCTTTTTTCCCCCTTAAAAATAGCTTTCAAAGCAACTTTATCTTTTTCTTTTTTTAACTTTCAACCTTCCCTGATCAGTAATTATTCAAAGTTTTATTTTCTGCATGAGAAGAATCCCAGTGTAGTGATAAAACACAGGGCTATTAAATATGATTATTTTATGTATCTATATGAATGTAATTATTATGAGTTTAAGAAAGTATTTTGGCCTGCTGACCGGGAATTTGGTGGAGCCAAGGAAAAGAGACATGAACTGTCAATGAATGACAAGGGTCGTTAAATCCAGACAGGTCGCCACACTATTTGGAATGTGTATATTGTGGTAGTTAGTGGGGTGATTCATGCTACTAAGAAAGAGTGGACGAATGATGACAGGAGACAGTTGTGTTCACGACAGTTGAGTGTGAGAGAGGAATTTTGTTTAAAAAGGAGATTGGCTTCTGGTGCCTAAAGTTGGCAAGTGAAATATGCTCAATGCCTTGAATTGAACTTTGCAGTTGACACGACACATCGTCTGAAGGGTTCATTCCAGTTTGGTCTGGATTTGAGACACTGAAGAGTAGGAATGGGAAATCTATAAAATATACTGCTTTTTTTTAGAGTCCCTCTCGTATATAATCTTCAGTTTATCATACACCACTCTGACGTTTTACAACACAACACATGAGACTTAATCTTCTTGTCCATAGTTCTCATGATGTAGTTTTTTTGCTCTACTGTCATTTTGATACCATTTCTTCTTCATCTCTACATTTTCACATGTTTAAAGGTTTCTCAGTGCCATTGACACCTATCAATAATATCTTTACTTAAGAATAAAATCCTTATTTCTAAATTCCACATGGTGAACAAACTGGTAATATCTCTGATATCATCATTTTTGGAAGCCATCTTTATGCTTGTTTGTATATATTATTAGAGCTCTGGGCTCGTAACCTGTTGTTTTTTATATTATATATTGGTTATTTTATAACTATTTTGTATTGGATTTAGTTAAACAGATGACTACTGATTTCTTTGTTACAAGCTTTACTATTTTATAAACATTGAGTTTAACTAACTTCAACACACCGACTTCAACAGCATGAGATAAATGAACTGACTTTGTAAAGGTGAAAATAACTGTTTACCAAGTATCAGGAGGGTTAAAGTTAAGTTTTGAGGACAGATATTATTTTAAATTTATTTACAGCTGATTTTAAATTCCATTTTCTGTTATTTAGTTCTTAAAGCCACAAAAAAACTATTAAAAATTAAATTTACAGCACGATCTGCTAATTTTGAATATGCTGTTTCTAATTTATGCTGTTTTGTTTTATATAATGACAGTTTCTCTTACATATGTATATCTTTCCTTTATAGAAATTTGGCATAATGTACCACAAATTGCATTGAGGGAGAAAGGTATGGTCAGAAAATTCCTCCTGTAAAGCATATTAATCAATAGTAAACAATTACAATAGGAAATTATTACATTAAAGACAAAATAGTTTTTTTTTTAGAGTATATGCAGTTTGTTATGTTGATTGATTATGACTTCTTTATGGGATGAAAACATGTAGTCACATATTTGGACCTTGATTTGGTGACTGCTCAGGGAGAAGACACCATTTAACTACTTAACATTATTCAAATCAGGTTTAGATAGAACAAATATTTTGCGGTATAACATAAACAGGCCGTTAGAAACTGGAATGGATGTACAAAATGGAAATTAGTTTAAACAAGTTATAACCCAAAAATCTATGAGTAGGTTATAAGGACCTCTTATTATTAGTTAGTAAATATTGTTTAATGAATATTTAAATAAATTAAAATTATTGATATTGAAAGCATAAACAAACTCCAACTAATTATGAATGTTCTTTAATTGAATTATGACTGACCTGAAGAGACAATGTTCCACGTATACTAACAACTACTTTATGTTTACTATAATCCACTGCTACAAAGAAGGGGGTTTCACCAACATCAACATGATATGTGGCATACACTACAGCCACTTCCCCTACATCAACCATTTTTCTAAGAGCTGCATAATTACATTGGCAACAATTATCCTCCACAATAATAGCGTTATCTTTGCTGTGGAAACAAGGAATGCATGAACACCTGAAAGAAATAAGTTTAGATATCAAATAAAATTTATTATTTTCTAAATGGAGCATATTAACATTTATTTTCAAGTCAGAAAAACCAAAGAATTGAGAGATTTACAAGCTGACCACTTAGTGACAGAAACTAAAAGGACGATGGGAAGGCCCTGACCCACATTGCATAAAATATCGTGCAGTGAGGCCAATGTAAGTAAAATACCTTGGGATACAGTGCATATAAATGCCAATTTGACAAATACGCTCATTTTCAATGCCAGCCTGCAAATTTGTGTAGATAGAATGATTTCAGTTAACCAAACCAGATAATTTATTTTATAAATTTAAGTCAAAATTTTTGTTAACATTTTATTTTTATTTTGTAAGATAACTTCTTGTGATATCTATTTGATTCTAATATTCTATGAAGAAATATATTTTAATTACTTAAGTTAAAGTTTTATTAATATTTTTATCACAAAATAGTAAAATCTTCAATTGGCTTTCAATTTTTTGGGCTTTATCAAATTATAAACCTTACAGTTTGATGCTTCAAAGTAAAATAAGATGTTACGTACGGTACCTAAACTTCGATACACAAGAGAAATGCTAAAGTAATTTATTCTTAACATTACAATACAGATTATTTAAAACCAGCCATGATGTCAATAAGTGAAATTTGAGAATACATTTGAAAAATTGATTATTTAAGTAATGCATAATTAAAATATTTATAGCAATGGGCAATTTATGTTGTTACAAAAAAGCTATCTATTTTTAAGTGTCTAAAAACAAATTAAATTTAAAATTATGTAACATTTTGCTTCTTAATAGGGTAAAATGCTTATTAATTTTATGTCAAATGACTATTCAAGCACCTTACCTTACACTGGCACATAATTGACATATACCAGTGCCACTATATGTCATGAGGAACATTGGCCATCCATATGCTCCAAGTGCAAAATGCATGAAATGAATAACATCTTGGAAGTGTTGTAAGTCTGAAGGATCAGTAAGTGCAAGGAACTGAGTTTGTGACGTCACTGCCACACCAGATAGATATTCATAAGTATCATTCTTGCGCTAAAATATAATATAGTCATTCACAGCTGATTTCTTGAAGGATGAATCATTGAATGGTAATCATTGTAATAATTAAAATATGAACAAATGAATCCAATAATGATTTTTATATAACAAATTTCTAAAGAAAATTAATTTTAGAATTACTCCACTCTCAAAGTCTACTGTTCCATAACTTTTGGTGGTAGATAAAACTATCATAAATATGGCTGTAGGCAGTATTATTCACATCAAGTAATTTATGTTTCAAAATCATTAACTTTTATTATTTCATCTTGATTTTTTTTTTCAATTTTATGATACATATTGGAAAGAGCATCAACATTTCTGTCCGATAACTTACTTGCTTAACAATTGCTTCTCTTTCAATTTTTTGGAATTTTCGCAAGAGGACTAACCCCGCTACCACATCTGAAGGAACTACATCAAGGTCTCGAAAGAAATCTGATAATAGGCGGGCAATATCTGCAAAAGAATTCTGAAACAAAGTGCAAATATTATACAAGTATGTTTACTCATTCATTCAATCCAAGATATATCAAAATAATGTTAATTCTGGATTTTAAGTTTGCTGACAACAGTGTTGAAATATGTAGTGATGAAATTATCATGTGTTCCATTGTCTACATAATATTAAGTTTTATTATTAAACACTAAGAAAGAAAGAAATAATATAAAGTTCAACTTTTGCTATACAATTCCAACAACTGATAGTAAAATTATGTGATTTAAGAATAGTTAATAAAAACAGAATATTTATTTATCACAAACAAAAATAATATTTATTATATACAAAAAACTCATGTTGGGTTGCACCAACAATTATGTCTTTTTACTTCAGCAATTGTTTATAGAAAACAATTAGACTCTTTTTTGACAAAGGTTATGGTGGATTCAGGTTTATTGTTAAAACCAGAATGGAGCTTACGTAGAAAGTGCATATAGGTATGGTATATATTTTTTAAATTGATCGATATTATGTTTTTGAACCAAATGTCCTTGGTTCTCGAGTCCTCTGTACTCAAATATGACAAAAGTAAAGTTCAGAAAGCTCCTCAGCTCTCAGTATCACATAATATATAAAAATATGTATAATGACTACAAAAATCTTTATTCTCAACCTTGACGGAGTGATGACTAATATGCCCTTAGATGTATGTCATGCATTTAACCATCACCTTGTAAATGTAGGTTGGTTAATAATACCAAGTATACTGGAATAAAATGCATTAATAATGAAAGTTATGTAAATTCTCTATATTTTTTTATACAAAAACGAAGAATAGAGTAATTAATAAATAATCTTAAAAATCTGCAGGTCTCTCTGGATGGGATGGTGTGTCTTTATTGCTATTAAAATATTTAATCATGCCCTCATTAAAATATATGAAGGATACGGGGATACAAGGGTATAGTAGTAGCAATATTAAATGTTCTCGAATAATTGGATTTTCCAAAAAATATTGTGTCTATTACTTTCCGTTAAACAACTACAATTTTAATTAAATTCCAAAGGGGTTACCCTAAACTAATTAATTCCAATCCTGTTGACAATACTGTATTCTTGGGGATCTGGTCATTTCCTCTACAGACACTTGTCGGATGCAAATTTTCGCGACGGCATTATTCCGATTGACTTTTTCCCGACAGGTCAAGAATCTGATGGGTCATTTTCCCTAAAGGTGAGTTTCTACGAAATAAAACATAATATCAATAGAGCACTTAATATTATGTTATTGTACACGACTATTATGTTAATTAAATTATTAATTAATCCGTGAAAAGATTTCAATAAAACTTGGTACAAGTCTCATGATCCAGAAACAAATACTGACAATGTAAGACAACTCAAGCACTCCTATGGGTGGGTGTTGAAGTAGGTGGCATTCTTAAAAGATGTGAAAACGGTCTACATTAGGGTCGAATAAATAGTTTACGGGGGCGCTCAGACTCATCGTGTCGCTCTCGATCTTTTTAGTGTCTAATTTCACACCCTAACGACATGAGGAACTTCTCTAGGGGTGGGGTTGGAAGGGGGTTTCAAAAATAATGCGACCAAAATAACGACCGATATTGGTGCCATTTCCAGGGTTCTGGTAGTCACGTATAACTACTAATAATGATTAATTACTTCACAAATTAAAGGTGATGTCCTGCATCTCTCTGTCACCCTCTCTGCAATGCATTAAAAAATAAAACTAATTTCTAAACACAATATAGTTATTAATAGATGATTATACTTTGCCTCGAGTATTTAATATGCGTATACGGCTGATTTTAGTTTTATTGAAATTATGTTTTTGCCCCAATAATTTACATCAGTCGCCAGGGTTTATTAAACTGAAACTTGCTGTAATGTCATAATTAAACTCGGAGACTATCATAACTCCAGATTCAACATCAATCAAGGTCGTTGCACATGCCGTTACGGGGTTAAACATTAGACATTAAGATCATCAGGTTTGACACTGAGCGACCCCGTAAACTATCCGACACCAATAGAGACCGTTTTTGCAAATTTTAAAAATGCCTCCTGTTTCCAGCCCCACCCACAAGAATCTAAAGTTGCAGTGTTTGTTCCTGGATCGTGACACGTGTACCAAGGTTTGTTGAAATTGTTCCACGAATTAATTAATAACTTAATTTACAATAATAATAATGTATAAGATAACATAAATCTGGATAGTGTATTTTCGGGAAAAGATCAATCGGGATATTGTAGTCGGAAAAACGTGCATCGGGCTAGTGTCTGACGGGATTGTGTACTAGATCCGTATACCTGTGAAATCAGATTGTTGTTCTCTGTTTTGGCTAGAAGATGTTCAACTATTTTATAGCACTAATATTAACTCAATAACAGCCTCAATCGATTACCACCTATAATTGATTTATTCCGCTTAAATTCCCTATAAACCATTTCTTATCCATTCAACGAGAACTAAGAATGGATATGTATTTATAAAATTAGAAGACATAAATAAAATAAAGATCTATTATATAACAAAAGTAATGACAAAATTGTATTAATTGTATATATTACATTGTATAAACATACTACTAATAGTAGCTTATTGTATATAAATATCTAAAAAGTGCATGGTACCTACGGAATAAATAAATACAATTACAAACTTTCCGTCGTACGCCAAAATGATATATTAACTATGTACAGTTTGTCTTAGAAATATGTTTTGTCTACTTGACCATTCAGGTATATAGGAGAGACTCGTGCAGGGTTAGGATTCCCGGAGCCGGGAGTAATAAGCCTGGTCTCCTAAACTAAAACTTTATTCCACAACGTGGTGCGACTCTGGCCGTTGTCGGGAAGCACAGGTAATGTCTCGCGCGAGAGCCGGAAACAGAATGGCGCTCTCCGTGTGCACGCTGTAGGAGCTCGGTAGGGTCCCGTTACTTGGTGGGGAGCATTGTTTGCATCCCCTAACGGGACGCGTAACGGGACCCTCTTGCTCGCGTGGGGACACGGAATATTCGTCCCCACACCAGCCACCCGTTAAGAGACGGAGTCAGGATATACGTTTTGTGCCAGAGTCGCATTACAATACCATAATAAATATATATGTTCATAATTTTTACAAAACAACATACAGAATATTTACAAAAAAAAAATAATAATGTGCGAAATGTTCTACGGCGTGGGCGAGTAGCGGTCCGGGGCACGGGCCCGGCGACCCGAGCGAGTTGGCGGCGCTGCTAGGCGATGCGGGCGAGGCCAGTCTCTTTGCGCTGGCGTGGAGAGCGTCGCCTGTGGTGCCACCGGGCTGTCGTTCGTGGCTGCCGGCGCTATGCTGGGGGGCCCAACTGCTTCCTCTGGGCGCAACATGAAGGCCGGTTTTACCCTGTCCAGTGAAACTCGTGTTTCTCCGCGACTTGTATGCAACACGCAGGTTTTCTCGTCCCTGCTGACGATGCGGTAGGGTCCCGTGTAAGGCGTACAAAGGGAGGCCTTTATACCGTCGTCACGGAGAAAAGCATGGGTGCAAGTCGCCAACTCCTTGAACACGAAGCTTCCTGGTCGGGAGCGTCGCGAAGCCGGTGTGGGCCGTATGTTTGTTGTTGCCTGGCGGACCCGCTCGATGAGTGACGTCGGGTCGCCAAGCTCGGGTTCTGCGGTGAAGAATTCGCCGGGCAGACGTAGCGGTTCTCCAAACACCAGTTCGGCGGCTGATGTCTGCAGGTCCTCCTTGAAGGCGGTACGAATCCCGAGCATGACGACCGGGAGGGCGTCGAGCCAGGAGGCGCCTTCATGGCACATTATCGCTGCCTTCAGCTGCCTGTGGAGCCGTTCTACTAGCCCGTTAGCCTGTGGGTGGTACGGCGTCGTGCGGGACCTCTGCCAGCCCGTGTACTTCCCCAGTGCCTGAAAAAGATCGGACTCGAACTGCCGTCCTTGGTCCGTAGTAACACGCTCTGGGCAGCCATAGCGCGAGATCCAGCCGTGGAGCAGGGCGTTGGCCACATCTTCTGCGGTGATTCGCTCCAGTGGATAAGCTTCTGGCCAACGCGATGCACGGTCGATCGCCGTCAGGAGGTAGCGGTAAGAGCCTGCTGGCGGCAGTGGACCCACGATGTCAATGTGTATGTGACGGAAACGAGCTGACGGCGTCGTGAAGTCTCCCAGTGGCGTGTGGACGTGCCGTGTAATCTTCGCGCGCTGACATTGCAAACACGCCCGAGTCCATACGCGTATGTCTCGTTTAACCCCGGGCCAAACGAAACGCGACGTAATCAGGCGCGTGGTGGTGAGCTGCGATGTGGTTGAACTTGGTGGCGTCCTGCGTGATGCCGGCGATGGCGAATTGGCTTTCCGCCTGGGCGAACCAGACGTCCGTATTGTCCGCCCAGAAAGCCGGCAGCTTCGGTGTGATCCTACAGACCTGTGCTGCGTCATGGTGTTGGCCACGTGGATCCTCCTTCAGCCTTGCGATCTCCTGCTGTAGCTCGGCGATTTTGTTGTTCAAAATGTCCATCACGTCGGGATCACCAATATAGGAGAGACTCGTGCAGGGTTAGGATTCCCGGAGCCGGGAGTAATAAGCCTGGTCTCCTAAACTAAAACTTTATTCCACCACGTGGTGCGACTCTGGCCGTTGTCGGGAAGCACAGGTAATGTCTCGCGCGAGAGCCGGAAACAGAATGGCGCTCTCCGTGTGCACGCTGTAGGAGCTCGGTAGGGTCCCGTTACTTGGTGGGGAGCATTGTTTGCATCCCCTAACGGGACGCGTAACGGGACCCTCTTGCTCGCGTGGGGACACGGAATATTCGTCCCCACAGGTATATCTATTGCGTCACTTGTTTTGAACTTCATTTGTTATTCTATTCGTGAGTCCTCGTCGTCAGATTTGTCAATCATGTCTTTTTAGTAAATCTGAATATTTATTTTCATGAGATGGTTTCTGGAGAAGGCAAATTTTGAGATGTTATATTCGGTTGTTTCACTTCTCATCCAGATGTCTGCGTCCAGGTTTTGTATCTCTTCTCTCTGGATTATTTCGCATTCAAAGAATAATTGATTTATAATGAAAAAAATTACGTCTCATTGAAAATAATGAATAGGAAAGATAGCCAATTCAGATAAAAAAAGGTGATAATATAAATATTACACAACGTTTCTGGGATCCTAGTCCCTTTCCTCAGGTGCTAAGAAGAGCCTAGAGCGACACAACTGCATTTGTCAGTTGACAAAACTCAAAAGCGACAAATACGCCCCAATGGGAGAGCCAAAGTGTTAGCGTAACAATTGTAAAACAGAAGGTTTTTTACGTAATAATAAGGGATCATAGCAATTATTGAGTTTAATACTGTCTGTTTGTACATTAATAAGTGTGATGTTAGATTTGATGTGAAGCATCTCTGAAATGAATCTGGAATTGTACCTGGTGTCAATGTCTAAAATATTACCATTTTGCCAATCAAATGTATGTTTAGAATTGATGATATGTTTGGATACTACAGATTGTTTATCAATAGGAAGTTTGATATTATACATATGTTCCTTGATACGTGTAGAGAGAATGGTTTGTAGAACATACACACAAACAACAAAAATCCGGCAGGAAAACAATGAAACCTTCCACATTCTTCTAATCATCTCCAAGAAACCGCTTACCCAACTAACGCCATCATGGAAGACACTCCACAAACAGCAACTGACTTAATCACAGTTAAATTAAAAAAGTTTGTCGAACTAATCATTCCACATATAGAGAAACTTACACCATTATTAGCAACTATACTTCCTACCATCCTAAAGAATGGATCTAAATAATCAGCAAAAATTCTCTAAATTAACCTTGACGAATTCCAATACCAATGGCATTAAGAAACAACGCACTATTTTTTATCGAATTCTTAACACGCTATAATATAGATATTGCCTGCGTATCTGAAACGCACCCAATTAATGCTGAAGCTTTTCGTATTCCTGGATACCAAGTACACAGAAAGACAGAGAAGTGGATAAGACCTCAGGGTGGAGTGGCGATTATAATAAAGAGAAAGATAAAACATCACCTTCTTCACCTTGGCGATACAGACAATCTGGAAACTGTTTCAATACAACTATACATGGAAAACAATTGCCCCCTAAAACTAATGGCCGCATACAAACAACCTAATAAAAGATTATTAGAACCACGTAAAAGAAAAATTATTCGACAGAACAGACCAAATAATGTGACTAGGTGATCTAAACGCAAAAAATACCATTTGGGGTTGCCGAGCTAATAACACTGAGGGGTTAAGATTACACCAAATAATGACAAACCATTGCATACTTTTATCGCCCCCAAATGAATAAACCTACTACCCGTTCAGGGCTGACCATCAACCGAACATCTTAGACGTTGTCTTGCACAATAATTTGAAAACAACAATACAACAAACGGTAACAAACGAACTAGATTCTGACCATCTACCTGTAATGATGTCATTTTATGATGTTCCTCAAGCGAAGACCCCTGCACCGAGATTGGTTGATGGCAGAACTAACTGGAAAAACTTCCAAAAAGTGCACGACTAAAAACTGAATTGGACGGGACCACTCCAGAATTCAACAAACGTTGCCGCTGCAATAATGAAATATACGACTGCAATACAAGAAAGCGCGCAGGAAACAACAATACCAAGTAAACAAAGAACTACCAAATTGTATAACCTAACACCTGACCATATAATTAAACTACTAAATACTAAAAATAGATATAGAAGAAAATGGCAAAAGACTAGGTTATAGCGCTATATAATAGATTAAACCATATAGTGAAACAAGAGTTACGATATATTCCAGCTAAATAAAATAAAAAAAATTTCCAGACTCATTTCAGAGATGCTTCACATTAAATCAAACATCACAGATATTAATGTACAAACAGACACTTTGAAACTCATAATTACTATGATCCCTTATTATTAGGCTAAATCTTCTGTTTTCCCATTGTTACGCTAACCCTTCGGCTGTCCCATAGTTGTTGCGTTTTCGTCGCTTTTCAGTTTTGTCAACTGACGAGTGCAGTTGTGTCGCTCTAGGTTCTTCGTTGTACATGAGGAAAGGGACAAGGTTCCCAGAAACGTGTGGTATTTATATTATCACTTTTTTGTCTGAATTGGCTATCTTTCCTATTCAATAATTGTTTTGTTTTGGACTTTACCGCAGTTGCATGTGAAAGATGGTCCTCCTTTTTCTGAGAGAACCTGTACTTCAGTTCATATATAAAATAACCAGTTTAATGGCAAGCAAACTTGTGTGATTGATTTACTTACCCTGTTTCGGTCACTATTCCCCATGCAACAGAAAAGTAGTCGACATCGATGATTCCAACTATCTTGGTAAGCTCTTAAGACTTTCCTGAAAAATAGAGCAAAAATATGTTTTATCATGTGTAATAGTGAGCCGTCTTTTATAAAATATAATTTACTTGGAAGTATTGAAAATTCTTAATAATTCTTTAAAGTTAACGAGATTAAATTGAGGAGCGAATTGCTTCGTAAATGGTTTCTGTTTATAAATTAAGGGCATAATTGTATCTTAGGTGTGTTAAGTATCTTCGTATATTTTTTGCGTAATTTTATTAGCTAAATGGTACAGGTAATTAAAATGCTTTATAGTAGGAATATGTTAAAAAGAACATTTTGTTTTTATGATTTAATGCTTTTCTGTTAAAATTTTGATACATCACGAAGTCTACATCCGTTAGGTTGCACGTTATAAGAAAGAAATTCACATCTGTCATTTAATTTATACGTTGTAGAAGAAATTAAGCAATAATAAAAGAGAAATTCAATTACAGGAAAAACGCACACCTGTTCTAAGATTTAAAGATGAAGTTCGTTTTACAATTAAAAGGAATGGAAAAATTGGACTAAAATTAATTCTTATATAACTGTATGGTATGATAGAAAAAGTGAAATAATTTTGATTTTTTGGGAGAGAATTACCAAGGTCGAAGATCTTACCAGTGTATATTCCGGATAAACAGATCTTGGGTTTCCAACCGGATTAAGGTAAGCTTAAGCCACAACGTTTCGATGGCGTGCTCTGCCATCTTTCACAAGTGAAGTCAACTTCACTTTAAGCTTAAGTCACGACGGTTGGAAACCGAAGAACTGTTTTGGACGAGACGGACATACATTAAAACCTCAAATTGTTTGTTATAGGTATCAATTGGGTCCTCGTACTTTCTGATTTCGAAGTAAAATGTATAAGTTTTTTCGTAAATGATGGACGTTTGATATTCTTTTTTATTTGTGGTGTAAAAATTAGATTTAAGGGAGCACGAGAAAAATGTTACTTTGAAGAGATTAGGGGCGAGTAGCAGTAGTATATTAATTGTTATTAATAAAATTTAAGGGGTACTGATTAGAAATGAAAATATTTATGTCGTGTTGATGGATCTTCGGGTCAGAAAGTAATATGGGTCTGTATACCAGATTTTATACCATAGTTCTTAAGAGAATGATAAGAAATAAAATTGAGTACACGTCTTGAGTATGCAGATTTTCTAAACCAATTGGTGAGAATGGGAGTATCATGGTTAGTTACAGTGGCATCAAGGAAATCAAGAGTACGGTTAAATTCTATTTCGTGAGTAAATTGGAACGCGTTCTCAACAAAAGATATGATTCCTTATTGTTAAAATAACTACTTTGCTTTGCGTTCGTCACCTGGTTTTATGTCACGTGTCTTTCTTAAAGCTTTTACGATCTTTTCAACACCTAACGAAAACCAAAACAATTTTATCATGTAATTTTGCGTGTTTATTGGGTAATTAATTATCGCCTTGTTCATTTTTATCTAATAAAGACGTTTTTATATTTTTATTAGGAAACCACATGCCAAAATATTAATTACGAAGCTCAGCAACATATCCATTTAGATTTATGTCAAATTATAGTGATAAGAAACTTGGGGTATTTTCACGTCATGTTGGAATTATATTTTGGGGTAGCTCTTTCGATCACAAAAGAACTTAATTGCGTTAATGTGTTTGGTAAATTTTAGGATTTCATGCGGGGGAGACCCGACTCCTTCCAGGGTTCTTACGGTCAATTTCAGGTATATAAATAACACACCCCGATTCCTTCGCGCCTGCAACCTCAGCGAGTCCTGAGTCCTTGCAGTCGTCCTCTGTCGCCTTAGCACCAAGAATCACTCAAAAAAATATTCATAAAACCGTATTCAATTAAACAACGTGTTCAAAGATTCCTAACCTAAAGTAGACGTTTCCCGGACTGGTTCACAATTTTTTCTCCAAAAACGGGCAATTGTTTATCATTTAGTTGACAAAGAAATTCGTTGATCTCACCCAAAATTCCATTAAAAATTAATTTAAATTTAACTTTTAAATTTTTTTTATATCGAATTCTATTATCGCTTTCAATTTTTTAATGGCGAATTCTTTTTCAGTGTTTTTTATCAACAGTTTTATTCACCCCATCCAGATACCTATAAATTCGTTGAAGTTTTACTTATGATGAAAAGTTGCCACCAACACCAAAATTAAACCAACTGCAGTCACTTCAAAAGTAAGAATAAATGCTAAAACTAAGAATATACAACAGCAAATGGAACAGTATAGGACTGGTGAAATATCTAGGATGGAGTGTGTTCAATCTGTGTCTACAGAAATACATTTTTCTAAATTGTCATTAATTAAATTGTTCGTATTATATTTAACTGTATTTTTAATAAATAAAACATGGCATGAAAATAAAAATTCACAATGAAAATATATTCCACTTGATTTTACTCCAGTAACTGGTCGGGAAGGAATCTGGTCGTTTCCAGATTCGTTGAACGGCCGGAAAGAGATCGGGCGATCATTACGGCCCGCATGTAGTTCTGGGAAGGAATCCTGCTATGTCCTCTCATGCTCTGCCATTATCAAATCCCTTCCTATGCTGTTAGTTGGGAGTTGCCACTATGCGGTTATTCAAGAAATTAGGTATACTTACCCTCTCAGGTTAATTAATTTAAGGTTAATGCATTATAATATATAATTTTTTATTTTAATTTTTAATTGACTATCATAATTTAATATTATATAGACTAATGTGCTGACTGTATTGTCACCTCTCCAGCAAGGCTCTCATTATTCCTTTTGTAGTTCAAATGGCCATAGTTTGCATAGTTTTCTGACATTGCTATTGAACTGAGGTTCCGATAGTGGATGAATTGTGGCATTTGTGCGCCATTGTAGCTTACCGTTTCGCCAAATACAAAATGTGATTGCTTGCATACCACGACGCGTTTGAAATTGTACAGAGTTTTTTTACTTCATTTTTTGCACTATTTTTGACTTGCTTGTACATCCCCAAAGAGCGACACCATTCACACATACGGGTTTAATTATCGCCTTGTGCACAAATATTTATATACCAACGCATCTTCCGATCAGCCAATATAAGTATTTTGTTTTCAAATCTATTTGTTTGCATTTTTTAGTTATGTGGTCTTTCCAAGTCAGTCTATTTTTCAGATGAATACTTTGGTATTTTGTGCAAGAAGACAGGTGTTATTAATATTGTATAAAATATTCTCGGGAAATTAACCGAGAGTTTCGTCAATTACCCACGACGTTTCAGTAACTAGCACAGTTACATCTTCAGATGAATTAATGAAACCATCTGGTTGATATCCTGAGAAGGTTTTATACTACTACACCGTGAGAATCTGCGATCATTATTATATTAACGTTATTTAAGTGAACTTGGAGTCTTTGGTTTCTTCTGAGTGTAAAGTTCACTTGTCCGGATTTTGTCTCGTTGGTCTTTATTCTCTACGTATGTATATTATTTAGGTTAGTTTGTAGATTTAGTTGCCATTACCGGATCTTCATGCGTTGCAAGGATGACAGTGAAGGTTCCATTTGAGGTATTCCTGTTGATTGGTGGGTCTGCCGTGCACGATAAATACGGAGTGTTAGAAAGTGTCGAATATTTTGAGAGGTAGTAGTAAGCATCAAAACAAGAAACACAAGTCCAATAAACATGAATTCGGAAACGCAAGCTTTTTGAAATGTGTACACTTGTTCATGGCGTCTGAAAACAAAAGTGTCCAATCTTTGTGGTAGGATGTATGGTCCTCGTAATTTATCTCCAAGAACGCCTGACCTTACGTTGATGAGGAAACGATGTTGATTCCGTATTTCTGGGTATAGGGGATAAGGGATTTTCATCAGCCCACACATGCTGGTGGCACACTAGATTTTTTGGGGAAATTGTTGAATACGGACTCATTGATTTTTACTGCAAATTCTCTGTGGCTCAGGTATCAGTTCAGAAACATGTAGTACTTAATGGGTAAGTAATATTTGATTATAAATAATAGTCCTCTATGCTAATTCCTGTCAAATGCTTGGAAACCTGAAGTATAATATTTTTTGCGTTCTAATGCTTCATTTATAACGTGACATACTCGGTATGTTAGTTAAGATGTTCAATGGTGTTTACGAAAACTGGACTCTTGTGGTACCCGGACTTAAGTGTACAGGTTGATTGTTATTCTTTGAGTCCAAAGTCTTTCCATGTGGAAATGGCGGGCTGCAAGCTGATTGGTTGGTAGACTTCTACTTTGTTTGGTCTTTACCTGGCTTGGGGTCGGGTCAATTTCCGACATTTTTAGTTATTTTGGCTAATATTTTACTCTAATAATTGCGTTAAATATGTCTGTAAATAACACTATACCTTTCCCGTGTAGTTCACATTCAGAAATATAATTGCGTACTCTCGAACTGAGAAAATAATAGGTTGTATTTATTTGATTGCATCTGCATAGCTGGTATTCTGTTGATAATTTACTAGCACTGGCTTTATTGTACTTCTTGTATGTGTATTTTCATTGTTTATTTGTCGATGGAAATGTAATCTGCTTGCATTGTTGAGTTTCAGCAGACTGTGATAAAATTCGCAGCCTTTATAATTGGCTGGATGTTCTCTGTTCCATAATGTAGTCCTAGACGGTATCTCTCTCTAGTTTCTTTACAAGTGGTAGTGTTGCGAAACCAGCTACATTATACACGAGTATATGGTCAGTTCCAATATTTTATGGCATGTCCGCACTGTTGACATCTTGCACATCTGATAATTCATTTTTCTTTTCTTAGTGGTCTTATTACAATTGAAGGTATTCTATTTTATAACATTCTTTCTTATTGTCACACGGCTTGAAATCGACAAAGAACTAGTCCAGAAGTTGTTCCGTTATTATTAGTCTCCTATTAATTAAATTTCTAAATTCGTGGCCCCTATTTTTAAATTCCTTTGGATTTCGTCAATAATTACGAAATATATATGTTTTTTTAGGGCAACAGGCTACATGCCACGTTGGGCAACTCCCCTTTAATAGCATAGGAAGGGATTTGAAAGGGGGATGCGGAAGGGTAGAGGAAGGTAGCCAAGGGTTAACTAGGGCCCCCGGGCTATATTTTAAGGATCCTACCCGGCATTCGCCTAAAGAAATGCAGGACAAACCCTAGAAAAACCTGCATCAGGTAGGTCGGGAATTGGGTACTTGTCCGATAGCGGGAGAGGAGTTTGCTGTGGGGACGCAGCATTCCCTTCTCCGTGCCTCGACCAGTTTAGGAGGCAGCTGGCCGACTATTCCAATGAGAATAGCGGACAACTCTTACCGTATGCCCAAGGTCTGTGACGCCGGAACATACACCTCTCAGAACAGGCCGAGGTGCCTCGGCTTGTGGGAACCTTAGTTCAAAAACGGAGAGGAAAAGGCATCCCCAAAGGCAGCCCCTTCGTATCTCTCCTACAAGGTTCTGCCTGCGAGAGAACATCCCTCGCAGGTACTGCCTGCGAGAATAGACCTCGCAGACCGTTCATTGAAATATATATGGGATATGGTTTCATTTAATACAATAATTAAAAATACTTCACATAAGAGTTTTAAGTCTTTGAACAAAAAAAAGTTCATTATATCAGAAAACGTTTTTAATAAACTTCTTGATAGAATTAAAAAATATGTAACATTCAGTTGAATTCAAAACTGAACATAAAAAATTTCTATTTAGCCACTCCTTCTCTGTTAAGGACATTTGGAAAATAATTATATTTAATCATAAAATTAGTAATACATAATACATACATATTTTGAATGAACTATTTTTAGTCTTCAATTAGTTAAATATTTAAAAGTGAAAATAATAATAATTATATTGATTTCATACTGTAAAATATAATCTAAAACATTTCATATAGGAAAAATACTTAATACGTTAAGTTATCTTATTATACATGATTCTTATGAAAATTAACTTATTAATTATAGGTTCAAGAAATGGAAAATGTACGACTCTATCCACATCCTTGAAGCTTTGCTTTTCATGATGATATACGGAAAATGAATCTTTTCTGTTCAAATTTTCTGTCGGTGCTCTTGAATTATTTTGAGATCAAATTACAAATTACAGGCTTCTCGCCTGGAGTTCAAACCATCAAGTAAATGTGTGAAAACGAATCCCCGAGATACGTGGCCTCCTAATTTGGTTCTCTTTAATTTGTCAAGACAATTAAATGCAATTTGCACAGCATAAACCCACAAAATTAATGTTTAATTTTTCACTTTTCAGTATAGTCTCCGTCCTTTTCCACAGTTTTTGTCCACCTTTTAACAAGGACATGCATTCGACTGCGGTATAAAGCGTGGTCTTGCTTCCTAAGCCATCGACGCGCGGACGTTTTTACGTCTCATCATATTCAAAGTGAATCCCTTTAGTGGACCGAACATACGGAAGTCTGATGGTACTAAGTCAGTGGATGAGGCAGGACTTCCCATCCAATTTTCTCAATTGCTTCAGTTTTATGACGACTGGTGTGTGGTATTGCATTGTCATGCAAAAGAAGAACACTGTCATTGCTTTTGATGGGCGAACCCGCTGAGGACGTGCTTTAAGTTTTTTGAGGGTGCTGACGTATTGAACAGAATTTATTGTGCATCCCTGTTCAAAAAAAGTCAACCACAATCACACCCTGTGCAGTAACCGGCCTGCTGCTTCGCTTTTAATCATCCAACGATGTTTACTCTTCAGATTCGTTACAGCGACGAATACATCACCGAATAGTGCTGACATCCACTATTGCATTACTATACACATTTTTCAGCCTTTCATGAATGAAAATTGGAGTTTAACCATCCGCATTTAAGAATTCAATCACAGAGCGCTGTCTAATACGTACGTCAATGTCAGCCATTTTGCAAGAGGGTGCAGTGCTGCCAACTGTTGACTTAGAAAGTGGTTACTGCGGTGGATTGGAGAATAATGTTTGAGGAATCGCGCCAAATTCAAAATTTTCACATAACTAACTTATTTAAGGAGAAAAAAGATAGGAAGTATTAATTATTGAACCACATTCGTATATTCGGATTCTGAGCCATCTTCTTAACTTTCTTCAGCGAGGAATCAAAAGTCGACTGAAACGTCGATAGGAACGTCTTAGAATGCTTCTTCCACTATAACGGCCGTTCATTTTCAATTCATGCCTTATACTGCACATGAATATTAAAAATTTATATAATAATATGATTTAAATATGTCTCACCTTTGTCGCCAGTTCCGATTCCGGTTTCCCGATCGCTTGTATTGGAATCGCGACTCTGCTTCTCGCATGCTTCTTTGATATTCTTTCATCTTCACCCAGGAGCGTCCGGCAGCATCGAAAGTGCACCACACTGTCATGAGGATACTGAGCAGAATGCACCAATTGCAAATGACCAGACCTGAAAAATTACTTTGCTTATAAATTTAATCAAAAATAGTCGGTAATATGTAATAATAATAATTTTAAATTAGAAAAATTCGGCGTTTAAAACTTGGTGAAAGCAATTTTAATTTATATATGAAACTATTTCTCAACGAACTTCATATTTCTAGATTCTTTTTTTGGGTAACAGGCTACATGATGGCAACTCCCCTTTAATAGCATAAGAACGGATATGAAAGGGGGGATGCGGAAGGGTAGAGGAAGGTAGCCAAGGGTTAACTAGGGCCCCCGGGCTATAGTTTAAGGATCCTACCCGGCACTCGCCTAAAAGTAATGCAGGGAAAACCCTAGAAAAACCTGCATCAGGTAGGTCGGGCATTCGGTACTTATCCCACGCCCTTCCGATAGCGGGAGAAGAGTTTGCTGTGGGGACGCAGAATTCCCTTCTCCGTACTTCGACAAGTTTAGGAGGCAGCTTGCCGACTATTCCAATGGGAACAGAGAACAACTCTTACCGTATGCCCATGGTTTGTGACCCCGTTACATACACCTCTCAAAACAGGCCGAGGTGCCTCGGCTTGTGGGAACCTTAGTTCAAAAACGGAGAGGAAAAGGCATCCCCAAAGGTAGCCCCTTCGTGTCTCTCCTACAAGAAACCGACGTTTCTTATAATGAATTGACGCTGGTCTAGATATGAGTTTGAGTCATATATTTGGTCTTTTTGAATTTTATGGAGTTGTTTAGGTCATTTTAGCACGACTTTTACAGAAAAAGGAAAATTTAAGAGTGAATAGATAAGGAAAATAGGACAGTAAAGTTTCGGCTCTGTGTTAGAATTAGAACTTCCAAAAGAGTTGGATAATGTATCGGGGTCCGATCCTTCAGAAACATAGTAGAATTAAAAAAAAGGATTTATTACGTTGAGATACAGAAGATGGGAGATGATCCACAGTAACAGGTAAGTACTAACTGACTCTAAAATGTCCGCGTCCAGACTCGTGAAGCGACCCTATCTTTTCTAACACTCGGCTGCGCCCAAGAAGTGACCAATGAAGTTACGGAAATTTAGGGCCCTAAGTATGAAAAGTGTGGCACTGTAGCTCATCCCCACAAAGCACAAGCGCTCGGACTCAAGTCCCCAGTTCTGATTTATATTCTTCCTTCCTTGCAGAAGTATATAGATACTGTTTGAAACGCTGGACTTTTTCTTTCTCTTAGAAGAACCATACTCTTAAACATTTTAATATGCTCTACAAAAGACAAGTTTCACCCTCACGTAGGTAACCGTCACTCCCATCCTCAGCGCCATATATTAGCGGTCCGGCGATATACAGCCAGCAAAATGGGTGTATTTTCGCTCACTCTCAACGTGTTTTTAAAACCAGATAATACGTTGGAAAGAGAATTAAATTGTCGAACGGAAGAAAGCCTGCGAGAGGATTCTCTTGCAGGTAACCTGCCAGGGATTTTCACTCGCAGGCAGAACCTTTTAGGAGAGATACGAAGGGGCTACCTTTGGGTATGCCTTTTCCTCTCCGTCTTTGAACTAAGGTTCCCACAAGCCGAGGCACCTCGGTCTGTTCTGAGAGGTGTATGTTCCGGGGTCACAGACCTTGGGCATACGGTAAGAGTTGTCCGCTATTCCCATTGGAAGTCGGCCAGCTGCCTCCTAAACTGGTCGAGGCACGGAGAAGGGAATGCTGCGTCTCCACAGCAAACTCCTCTCCCGCTATCGGAAGGGCGTGGGACAAGTACCCAATGCCCGACCTACCTGATACAGGTTTTTCTAGGGTTTGTCCTGCATTTCTTTAGGCGAATGCCGGGTAGAATCCTTAAAATATAGCCCGGGGGCCCTAGTTAACCCTTGGCTTCCTCTACCTTTCCACATACCCCCTTTCAAATCCCTTCCAATGCTATTAAAGGGGAGTTGCCACCATGTGGATTACCCTCATGTAGCCTGTTACCTAAAAAAAAAGAATTAAATTGTCTAAAACTGTTTTCTTTGACAAATTTGTTTACTGCCGACCATATTGGAGATATCACCACAAAAATATGAAAATTCTATTCGAAAATGTCGTAAAATGTTGTAATTTTCACAAACAATTTCTACCAATTTGTTCGACAGAATTTCATACTCGAATACATTCGATGCACAGAATTTTGTGCTCTACAATTTATTACAGAATATTAGTTTTTAATAGAACTGTAAAGATCGTGGTTTTTAGGCCACAGAATCTTTTTCCGAGGTCTTTCGAATTGGAAAACTTGTTGGAAACAAACTACTGACTCTTTGCGCGGTTAGATGTATGTAGCTACTGGGTTAAACTGCCTTCGTTGGAAGTATAGGCGAATTGTTATCTGTGACGGTAGACCAGATCAACTCAGTAAGAAGAGAGGTTTTGATAATACTGTATCTTTTTTTGGGGGGATGTAGACAGGCTATGTATAGGGTAATCCACATGGTTGCAACTCCCCTCATATAGCAAAGGAAAGGAATTTGAAAGGGGGGATGCGGAAGGGTGGAGGAAGGTAGCCAAGGGTTAACTAGGGCCTCCGGGCTATAGTTTAAGGATCCTACCCGGCATTCGCCTAAAAGTAATGCATGACAAACCCTATAAAAACTTGCATCAGGTAGGTCGGGCATTTGGTACTTGTCCCACGCCCTTCCGATGGCGGGAGAGGGGTTTGCTGTGGGGTCGCAGCTTACCCCTCGCCATGCCTTGGCCAGTTTAGGAGGCAGCTGGCCGACTATTCCAATAGGAATAGCGGACAACTCTTACCGTATGCCCAAGGTCTGCGACCCCGGAACAAAACAGACCGAGGTGCCTCGGCATGTGGGAACCTTAGTTAAAAAAACTAGAGAGTTGTGAAGGCATCCCCAAAGGTAGCCCCCGCCAGAGCTCTCTGGGAAGGTTTACCTGCGAGAGAATCCTCACGCAGGCTTCCTTGAATACTGTAGCATCTTAGACTGTTTACCCTTCCGTAACCCCCTTTGAAATCCCTTCCTATGCTATTAAAGGGGAGTTGCCCAACGTGGATTACCCTCATGTAATCTAAAAAAAATACTTACCATTTGCCAGCCTATAACTGCGCGCGCTAAGAACTCAAAGGCAATTACAAATTATAAATTATGACGTAAACTATTATAATCCAAATGATCACAAATCATATATTGCAATGTTTATGTAGTATCGTATTACTGCAGAGTGGCGGTTGTCTTTATATAATCGTATGAAACTTTTAATTAAAATGTAGCGTTATATTTTTAACTAGCTGGGTACCCGGCGTTGTCCGTGTATTTTATTTAAATAAACCAGAAAAAGTATTTTATTCTATAATAATCTTGAGTCAAGAAGTGATTTAACCTACATATAACTGTTCCTAGTTCCGTTTATACTTTAGACCGAGATTGCATTTATTGAACAGTTACAAAATACATTTAATTTTATTGCATCAATCCCAACAAACATACCTCCGAATTTATGCTTAAATAAACTCATTGCGTACTGCAGAATATAATTGTCCCTCAGTCTTCAGACATTACGAAAGATTAAATTGATTCACAATGTAAACAAATGGTCGCCATATTGGAGTCACTTAATATGGCACGAAAATTAGCTTACATTTTCTGCAAAGATCGTTAAGTATTCGTATTGTTTTTTATTTTTATTTAATGGAAAATTACTGGGTAAAATTATACTTTTTATCTAATATTTATGCTTTATTGCATTACAGAAAAAAGGACCTATTTCATTTGTTTCTCTCGTAGTAATGTCCCTATATTTGTCCAGTGACGTCATGGTTTCTTACGTGCATTAATTTAACACAAAATTATCACATTTATCAATGATAATTCTCACCCCCAGTACAGTTTCTCGTGTTTTGAAGAATATGTGTACCAAATTTTGTTGCAATCTGTCCACGCGTTTAAATATGTATAGAGATTAACGTAAATACATACATACATACAAATATAATCCTTTTTTATTATATAGATACAGCTCAGTATGAGAGAAAATGAAGTACGATACTGACCTCTAAATCAACGATTCGCAACGCTATAGTCTAATGTTTTAAAATTTTTTTAAAAAAGGTTTGGAATATATATATATATATATATATATATATATTGTAATTCCAATTAATTAGGCCGTTAATTGGTTTTAATAAAGTTTAATTGTAGCGACAGGAGCTTCAAAATCGACAATGGAGCCGAGCTCTGTTGGTTGGTTGAAAGCCGAAATGGGAAATGCGGGCTAAAACTCGGTATGCTTTAGGAGAGCAGTTGGTGCCGAAACATTGCAAAGTACGGAACAAATAATAAAACTTGAGCAGTGACTAGACGTCGTTAATGTATTACCAGTTAAAGTTGTGAATTAATACAAAGTAAAACATTCACGGAAGTATTGTATCGTAAATATTGGAAAGTAATAGCAGTTTTGGTCAGAATAGAACTTTCCAAAATCTTCGTGGAGGAATTCTTCCAGGAGAACATTGGTAAATTATTGTGGAGCGGAGCAATCAACGAAATACAGCCAATCTTGCCAAATTTTAAAGTGAAGTGTAGAATCAGTGAAAACCAAGGCCTGATATTAAAAATTAAAGTGTGTAAAAGTGTCCGAACGAGGTGAAATTGATTGTTCTGGTACCAGACCGACGGTCCGTGAGTAACAAAACTTTGATAAATTTGTAAACTATAATTAAAAGGATAGAGTCAGATTTAGTTCAGAGTTCATTTAGTTTAGCTTTTTTCCACTTATATTTCATATTGTTTTAGGTTATTTTTTTATATTTTGAATTGTTAATAGTCAATTTATACTTTGACGGTGTTCTAATTATCAAACCCAGTAATGACCCTGAGATTAAGAGATTTTCAACATATTGGATTGTAAATATTGACGTGTATTCACTAGAACAACATAAATTGTAAATAATTAAAGTAAAGTTTTGTAAATTGTGATCAAAGACCAGCGGACAAAGATAGGACTAATATGTGCATTTTAAGAAATAAAAAAACTTTAAATATTAATAATTTCATTCATTCCTATATTTTAAGTAATCGCCTATCATTTGTTTATTACAATATATATATATATATATATATATATATATATATATATATATATGTGTGTGTGTGTGTGGGTGTTTATTCTTTTTATATCGTTATTATCTTTATTTTATACTAAAAGTTCTCTTCACTAACAGTTGGAACAATAAATTTCAACTTATAAATATGTATTCTACATTTTTAATTACGAATATATGCTGAACTATAATTTTTATGTATTGCATACAAATATATTGTTGGCTTAATATGCAGTGTATATTTGACAGAAGTATAGAAGTGGCAGCCATTAAAGTAAAATATTTTTAAGTTTCCCCCACTTCATGACGCAGATGTTAAAACCCAGTAGAAAAAGCTTCTTTAAAAAATTACAGCTACCTATGGAACGGAGATGCAACTTTTTCATCTCGAGAGCAAACATCAAAGGGCAATATGGAAATCTCAGGCACCTCTCTCTCCCACACACACGGAACACACACACACACACATACATACATACACACACACACACACACACATATATATATATATTGTGGTTCTTAAAAAAAAGAAAACATGTAATTAATTAATGAACAAGAATTTGGAACTTGCATTGTCGGCGGCGTAAACATAAGAATTGTGTACAATAATATGGGGTCGATAATGCTTGATTGCTGTGTGTATTGTCGTGAAACATGTCTGGACGCCCGAAACTTTAGTGTGTGTTGGGAGTCGGTGGAGAGAGGAGAATAAATCTGATAAGCTTGAGTGTGGTTTGGGAGCACAGTTGATAAAGTTGTAAGAGCGTGTTGTTGGGAGTCACCAGGATATAAATATATATATACCTTTTTTAATCATTATATATTTGACGTGTTCAACGTGTGGCTAACTATCATTCAAATTTTAATTAATTTTTGGTGTTAATTTATTCATTTAATTAACCCTATCAAGGTGTTTATTACAATATATATATATATATATATATATATATATATATATATATATATATATATTGTAATGTCAATTAATTAAGACAGTAAATTTGTGAATTTGAAAATGTAAATTGTTTGAGAAATCTATTCTTACGGCGATACAGAACATAGCAAAAATAGAAAAGCCAAGCACTGTTCCTTTGTCGGAAGACGTATGCGCGCTCAAAATTGCGAGTGGGGAAGTGAGTTAGCAGGAAAGCTTGGTCAGATGCAGGCCGAAGGAAGATATTGAGAAGTTTGAGTTGGCAGTCAGACACGACAGAAATTGGTCGTATTGAAATAGACAAGACAATTTCAAATATTTAAAGTAAAGTTGCAGAGAAATATCGAGAATTACTAATCAACGGAGTTAATACTCCCCTTAACCCTAGAAGTTTCTTCGCAACAACAATATTGTCGTGTTGTCTCAATCTAATTACTCTGGTTATCACGCACACAGTTTTAATAAAGTATAAAGTTCATTATACCCCCATGAATGTATACAATAGTATAGTTTTCCGTATGTCACAACATATTTACCGTTGGGGATAGCAAAATTAAGGTATTAAAAATATGTATCATTCTTCAAATTAATTTTGCTCACTTTACTTTAGAGTAATTTATTTAATTTTCCTCCAATGTCGTGAAGTAATTTATTTACGACTACCTATTTACAGACTCACAAAATTCATATAATTTCAGATATATTTAATGACTACTAAAATCTTTTGTAATTAAAAAAAATTACTCCATCGTTTATGTGCATACTAAAGTGAGTTATTTAGGACATGTAATTTATATATCAACGGAGTTGATTGGTCCCTGAACATTTTGCTCAAAACGAAATATTCACTCGAGCAGAACTACGAAACCTGCTAAGCACAAACAGTCTTGTGAACATAGCCGGGCAGAATTAGCAAAAGTCAACCGAGAGAGAGACAAAAGGAGAATCATCCTGGTTCCTAAGTTTTGATCTAAAAATATTAATTTAGAATCTGTGCGTTTTAGGAAAAGTGCAAAAACCCGTCATAGTGCTTCGATAATTAAAGGTATCCCGGAATGCTGGGCAGCCGTGAGTACAATTTACAAACAACTAGGTATGTAAATCTGATTAAAAGATAGCCGTCAGATTTCGTTTTCTTCTTTTGATTCAAATTTGTTAATTAGAATCCATCTTTTTAGATTAACTTCGCTGACAAGTAAATTTCGTCCTAGTTAATTGACGAGTAAATCTTTTCTCTTTTAAATTGGAATTTGTGTTTAAGTTGAGAAATAAAAATGATTCCCCATTATCAAACCTAGTAGAGACACTGTGATATATTTTTTAAATTGTGTAATTGTTTTAAAGTTTATAATCTTTCATTAATTTAAAAGTCCATTTTATTTATATATTACAATATATATATATATATATATATATATATATATATATATATATATATATATATATGCTGAATGTATTTGTCAGACCTGGAGTGTTTTAGGAGTTACCAGTTGCCAGTCTCCAGTCTACAGTTCGCAATGGTTGTCTTATATGCTCGGATATATCAAGCTAGTGAGCAGTAAATGTTGAGTATGTAACGAGAGAACAGTAAATTACAGTAATTAGCGTGGTCCAATATAGAGGTCAGGAAGTGATGTGTGTGGAAATTATAACCACAATTAAATTCAATGAAACATGGCCTGTCTGTGAAAGTGTTAAACAATAATCGAGTGAGTACGAGTCCCCTTTCGCACAGAAAAATGATTATGTAAATTAAAGAATTTATTATCTTTAAACCTAATGTAAATGACATATTTCACTGTTTGTTTAAATTAAGAATTTTCACTTTGTAATTTTTAATTGTTTTGTCGTAATAGTTGGCCCTGAAATAAAGCCGTGGCAAATTTTACCAACTTGTAACATAATTTCAATGGTGACAATAATGTTTTTTAATAAATTAACTTTGTTGTATATTTTAAACTCTGTTTTTAATTTAAAATCCAATCATTTTAATTTTTAATTTGCTTATATAAAATTTAAATTAATATTGTATTTATTACATTTATGGCACCTCAACGTGAAGCAAATTGAAATCAATTGTATTTATTAAATATATATATATATATATATATATATATAATGTTGCAATTAACATTGACTATGTTGAGAAGTAGGATAAAAGTTTGTAGGATGAGTAATGGAATGTTCTTAAAAAATGTTTTAACAAATACCCGCTCATTAAACTAATTAAAAAATTGTTTGAATCGATATTTTTGTTTCTCATCAATATATTTGGATTTGCTGTGGCCCGAATAAAATTTAGTTTTAACAATAAATTTACTTTTGTAACAAATCTATAAATGTTATGCTCTCTCTAGAATATGTAATATATTTTATTGAATCAAGCGTTTCTTCTTTATAAATAAAATGTTAGTTTTCTTTATACTGCCTTAGAATCGAGAAATTTTAGTATATCTTCGATTTAATGCATTCAGGGATCCAAAAACGTTGCTACTATAATTTTTCTGCTTTTCTAATTCGATTTACACAAGAGAACTGTCGGACCGATTTCGATTCAACTTATTTTGGTTGTTATGTAGAGTTGTGAGAACCTTTTCGGCGATATCAATGCAACTTTCGTCGTCTTGAGACAAAATGGCGGACGTTATAAAAACCTTGACTTTTTTCACAATAAAAAATAATCGAACTTATTTCTATCAATTTTTTTGTTATTATATGGTGCAGAAAAATGTTTTTAGTAATATGAAAACAAAATGTTGAAAGTTCCAAAGCTTGATTTTTTGCGGAAAAGCGGTCGAACAGTTTTTCTTTCACGCCGTAAATCGTAAATTGTCACTAACCTTTTGAAAAAATTACCGCTAACAACGAGTTAAAAGCCACTCTATAAATGAAAGAAAATACATCCAAGCTGTATCTAGGCAATGTCTTATATCAGGGGTGCTCAAACGGTCGATCGCAAGGTCTTAATAAGTCGATAGCGGAAATATGTCCATATTCTCCAAAGGAATTAAAATTGACACAGAGATACTTTAAAACAAAAAATAGCTCTGTGATTTAGTATTCTTAACAAATGTGTCATGTCATTTAAATATAATTAACTTGGATAAAATAAGGAAAAAATACAACAATTACAGTCATGATAAGCGCCATAAACGCTTTCAAAAGTAAATTTCAGGTACTTAATTAACTAAATACAAACTATTTCAAAAATTTTCCGGCCTAGAAAGCAAGGGCAAGTTCTGAGTTAAGTTACGGCATTTACGCCATAAAGTAAGAAATATTCTGAGTGTATTTAAAATATGTTTTTCCGATTTTAACAAATTGACGAATATTGAAACATTTATGAGTTATCCGTCCTCTGCTACTGAAATATCAAACACCTTCTATGTAGACTTGTCTTCTGTCCAGAATGAGAATTTGGATATACATCTCAAAGGCAGAGAAAGTGATGAAAACTTTTGATCTTTTATATCTGAAGAGAAATATCCGTGTTTAAAACAAATTGCGCTTCAAATAATATAATTACTTGGGTCAACTTATCTATGCGAATCTGCGCTTTCTGAAATGGAAATTATTAAATCAAAATATCGCAGTCGGCTAACTGACGAACACCTGTAATTCTGTCTACCAGTAATTACGTGCTATCCTATGAAAAGTACCCGGACGACATGCAATGCCATGCAAAGATTGTGTGTCAGTGAGATAGATGTACATATAATTGTAATTGTTATTTTGTTTGGCTAAACGAATGTACAACAAAAATTTAATTTCACTTACAGAGAGCTTAATTTATAGCTCCGCCCCTCCCGACACACGTATTTCTTTCGATCGATACTTTCTTTGCGGTCGATCGCTGGTAGTACAAGTCTGAGCTCTAGTGTCTTTTATCGTAGACCAGTCTTTGCGTACAAAAGCCAACCATAAGGCTTTCATTCCCATAAGAAGGACGCGAATCAACGCAGGTTGTATTATATTTATAAAAACTTCAAATTTCTCTCCTGAATTCTACTTAGAAAATTAAATTTTTATGGATAGTTGCTCAGGATCAAGAGGATCCGAGTCATAGAGATAGACTAGCCCGCACCACACTGCATGGATAACGTGTCTGCAAGTTATACAGTCGTAGTCGCCAAGTTGCACAGCTTGGGGGATACTCGAGTTACGAAGTAGCACGATTGGAGCTCTGATCTTGAGCGTAAGATAATCCAGGAGATCAGAAACTCGACCGGATGATGAACAGTATCGTCCACGTTGCGAACAGTGTTCAGTGAAATGTGCGTCTTCTCCTCACATCTAAAACAGAACCAGGACCTTCCTATTAATTTCGTTGTTTGACCATTAGTTGGTGCGAGAATTGCGCGGAATTAACCAGAAATAACATAAATTATCGCAAATTGTATTCCCGTTGTGTTCCGGAAATGCTTACGGATGTCCACAAAACGAAGTGACTTGGCAGTGCTTTGACATTTCTTACCCAATACAGTGACGAGTGAGCTGAATTATTAAATAGTATTGTGACCGGTGATGAAACTTGCGGTTCGTAATCATGTCACTCCAGAATCAAAACAACATTTGATGGAGTGGAGGCACTCAGGATCCTCCAAAAAACAAAAATTCAAAACAACGTTGTCAGCATAAAAAATTATGTGCACCGAGTTTTGGGACAAATGAAAACTGCAGTCAGAGTTATTTTAATATTTTGCCCCAAAAGACCGCTTTGGACGTATTTATACGTTGCTAACGATACAGAGGCTTAGCTCAAGTTTGTGACCGACGACCTGTAAAAGACGTATCGAATTCTAAGACGATCTTATATGTTAAGACATGAAAGGTCCGTAACTATTTGCTGAATGTTATCCGTCAAGCAATTTCAAAAAAGATCTTTAGTCTTTAGGAATTTTCGGTGAGAGCCACGAACGCCGCGACGCATATGTAAAGCTCCCGTACTTTTCTGGGAATCTCCTATGAACGAGCGTCGTCACGTTGCCGCAACAATTAGCACCGATCATTAAAATATACCGCCCGCTCCTTAAATAGGTACATTGAGCTCAATTAAATTATTCATTTATGCGAACAACGTTAACTCAGCGTTACAAATGCTATGGCGTCAGCAAGGTTGGCTGGTTTCAGCCTTTAACCTGCATTACGTTAAAGTGCACTCGTTCCAAGTTCATTCACATGCAAAATAGCACGTACATTGAGAAATAAGTAATGTAATATTTTTCAGAAGACATTGAAATTAATGTTTACTTAATACGAGGCGTGTCCGGAAAGTAAATACCGTTTTGGAAAAAAACTGTAAAGACATTTTTTCAAAACAAAGTTTATTTTTACATGAAAGAGCATTTATAAAACTATATTTCAGACATTTTTCATAGCGGGAAACCAACTTTTGTGTGCCCTCTTCATAGAAAGATACCGCCGATGAAGACAGCCACAGTTGAACATCATTTTATGCGTCGTCATCGCTGTTAAAGCGCTTTCCTCCAAAATAAAGAACAAATGGTTTCTATAAGGTTCTAGATCGGGGATGTACGGCTGTTGATCGAACTTCTCCCAACAGAATTTTTTAATTACAATTTAACGTCGCATTAACCTTTTGGTTAATTAGCGACTTACATCTGTTAAGTTCTACATTTGTATAACATTTAAATTACTTTAAACAAATCAGTTTTCATCGTAAAGTCTATGAGGTTGTTTATTGCTGCTGATGAGTTGGAAATCTCCATCATTGAATGAGCGGCTATGGTTGATCTTATCTCGCTATATTTGGGGCAGTCAAAGAGGACATGAGGAATTGTTGTGGGCTCCTTGCATGAGCTGCATACCGGCTGCGGAGATCTGGAAATCAAGAATGAATGCGTGAAACTGGAGTGCAATGTTCTTATCCTGGCTACAACAACCTGTTTCCTTCGAGATAGTTCTTTCTGGTGCGATATTTCTCTGATGCTGTTGACATTTCTGAGGATGACTCCGCATTCCTCTGGTTTCACAGGTCTACTCCACTTTTCCTCCAGTTCCTTGTAGAACCCTACCCTTCTGGTGCAAACTTGCAGGTTGCTGGAGATCTTCCTTGATGATCAGCTTCCATCTTCGCTAGGAGATCTGCCCTGTCGTGTCCTACTATGTCCTTATGCGCCGGTAGCCAGGCTATAGTGATCCGGTTTCCTTTTTCTTGTATTTTCAATATATTCCCTCTAATTCGATTTATGCAACCATTTCTATGCACTGTACTAGTTATTCTGTGTATTGCGTCCTTGGAATCTGTTAATATGATATTGTTGGCCTCCGGTGTTTCCAGACACAGTTCCGTGGCCATGAAGATGGCGTATAATTCTGCTGAAATTATCGACGCATTATGTTTTATAGCGATAGATTTTTCTTTGCCTGTCGTAACTATTGCGCACCCGAATCCATTTGAATTTTTCGACCCATCGGTAAAAATGACTGAGAATATATCTTTGTAGCAACTGATAGATTTCTGCGTTCCAGTTAGTGTTGTTGAATAAGGTTTTGAGTGACACCAGCAGAATGTCATGAAGCAGCACAGTGCCTTGTCGGAGCATTCCTCGCCTTCTGTTTCGAATTGCGAGCAGAAGTTTTCTTAATGTTTCACATTATGGTACCGCATGATGGTTTCACCTCTGGGAAGGCAGTCAACACGCAAAACGACCTGTCAGTCCCAAAACACAGTGAACATAATTTTTTGTGCTGACAACGTTGTTTTAAATTTTTGTTTTTTGGGGGGATCCTGAGTGCCTCCACTCCTTCGAATGTTGCTTTGATTCTGGAGTGACACGATGACAAACCCAAGTTTCATCATCGGACACAATACTGTTTAAGAATTCATCTCGATCGCCACTGTATTGTGGACATCCATAAGCATTTTAGGTACCCGTCGGGAACACAATTTGCGATAATTTAATCGATTTCTGGTTAAGAAATTCTTGCTCAGCGATCGCACCAACTAAAGGACAAGCAACGAAATTAATAGAAAGGTACTGGCTCCGTTTTAGAGGACTCCCATTTCACTGAAACCCTGTTCGCTACTAGGACGATGCCGTTCATTAACCGGTAGAGTTTCTGGCCTCCTAGAGTATCTTACGCTCAAGATCAGAGCTCCCATCGTGATACTTCATAACTCGCGTTTCCTGAAGCTGAGTAATGGCATCAGACTACGAGTGGGGGCACACTGAAATCCTGACACGTACTATCACGCGATTTAACGTGAAGTCCCAAAAGTGTGCGATATTACCTGTCTTACGGACCAGAGAAAAACTTCTTTCATGGTATGTCGCGTCACTGCCCTGTCACGGCTCGTCACGCATCTGTGATTTGCGCTCGCACACATTTCTGATATCTGATGTTTTTCAATCTGTATTTTGTTTTAAACGTTATCAAAGGTGCTTGAGGATCCCTAGTCACTTTTTTCAATATAATTACCTTAAGTATTATTATTTATTAGCTATAATTAATTAAAGCTGAAACATTATGAATGCAGAATCTCCAAAATGGTCGCTCATGCACAAATTTCTCATAGAAGATAAGTTGTAGAGAATTTAATTATATTTTTAAAGCACTATCGCGTTTCAAAATGTAATCTACAATTTACGAAATTACATCTAAATCCAAATGAAAGAAATATAAATACAACAGTTATCATTATTTGATTGAATTTGAAATCTTTTTCAAATTTAATTTAATTTAGTGAATTATTTGATTGAATAAAAATTTATCAACCTGACTTACTATGTGAGTCACGTTCTTTTATTGTTATGTAACGACGCCAATAAGTCGCGCGTATCTAAGTATATAGTCTTAAATTATTATATTATGTTTAGAATCACACGCACGAGTGTAAATATATATGGTTCTAATTTAAGACCATCTTCAACAGTACAGTTTAGCATTATTCATATAAACCAAACAGAATCTGTATAATATTATATAATATATGTTACTGTCTCTAGTTTTAGACTTGCAGGCTGCTACAAACGGAAACAATACTTGCTATTTCCGTAATGGCATTAGATTATAAGGTTAATGTACGGCTGATAGGTACACAGATGTACACTGGTATATTGAAGAAAAAATTATCTGAGCTACGTACTGCTGTCACTTGTCAAAGTAGACTTTGCTTGACCGTGAATCACGTGACCTTCACACACGTTACCCATGGATTTATCCTCACACGGTGTGGTGCGGGCAAGTCTATCTATATCTCGTATCCTCTCGATCCTGAGCAACTATCCACTTGAGTTAATCGATTTCATTTCTTTGTTATCGTGAGCAATGTCATGGCTGGCAGCAAGACCAGACACTGTCCATTCTCACATTATTGTACGTGGACTGTTCGAGGGTCAGGGAATCCAATAGTTATTTCTCTATTCCCCAGAACCACGGACACCAGCATCGTTTACCAGCAGGTTCTCCAGTCTAACCCTCTTCACCTTCACACATAACTTACTCAATAAATTTAACATCCTTTTCTCATAATTATTTTTTACATTACTATTTGTAATGTTTACAGTAAAAAATTAAAATTAATTATTCAGACAGCATTCTAAGTTCTTCATTAATTGAGTATGTTATTAATATGTTATAAAAAAGAAACTCGAAGTATGGCAACCTCTTTGAGGTGTTCCTCGGGTAACACTAGGACACAACACTATTTTTATATTCCCGGAGTAAAGACCAGATGCTATACACTAATCATATTAACTATCTAGAACCTTTTTAGAAAGGTTGATAGACAAAGAGCAGTTCAGAGTTACAGGATGCACCTTTTTACAACCGCTCTTAAAACAGTATAACAAAGGCTGTCAATGTTTGAGAGGAACATTTCAGGCTTAACAGAACCTGCAAAAAAATCAATCGCTCAGCTAGTGTGTGTAATGTTAGCATAACACGTAACCATAAGAAACGAAGAAACGAACAACCGACGTGGGAAAATAGTCACGAATGAAAAGGATAATCATGGTTTGTTTGGATTTTCCTGACGACGTCCAAGCTGCTTTTCATTGTAACACGAAAATGAGCTGATTAAGACACAAAACATGCTATTTATTGATTTACTCTCAAAGAATTTTAGTGCACGTTTTAATGAAACGCTACTAATATGCAAAATTTTATTTATTTTCTAACCATGTACAGAACGCAACGAAGTCAATGATACTACTCTATTTATATTTTCGTGGCCGTAGTAACGTGTGTGTGTTCTCTTTGCTCCCTCATAATAATGAATTTAATGACTGATATATAATATTGGTATTTATGTAATTAAACTTCATCGATCAGTCTCAATAAAATAATTTTAAATTCCATTAATAAATTTATTAATTTCGAGCAAAAGAGCTTTCGGCCGATAATTTAGACATATTCATATAAAAACAAAAATATAATTTTCAATTTTCACAAAACCCTACGTATATAATTTGTCAATAATTTTTTTTTAAAATGACCAATTATTTTTAAAATTATAATCCATTTACAATAGCTTCAAATTGTCAAAATTTTGCATGTTCCTAAACTTGGAAATCATAGATTTTTTCTATGTATCGGTTCCTACAGAGTACGTGTCTATCCTACAGATAATCATGTAGGAATAATTGACTACGTTCGTATGGTACAGATACACGACGATTCTATCTTTGTTCACGTTAAAACATTGTCCAAATTAACATAAAATTCAGAAGATCAATTTTATTCAATTTTTTTTAACATGATGACACGTCTATCTTCCTTATTTCGATATAAGTTATACTAGACGTGTACATTGATACTGTAATTAGCGACTTTTAAACTCTATTTAGTTAATTTTCAAAGATTTTCTTTGTTAGGTGATCTCAACAATCTCTGTCTTTAATTTATACAATCTTTATACTTAAATCTATATATTGACTCTAATGATTTCCTTTAGAGGTTATAAGGTTGTTTATGTAAAATTTTCAGATTGTCATAATTCATTTTAAGTATGTCAGTTATAATTTTGGTCACAATCTTTACAATACATTTTGTAAATACAAAAGTTTTGTCATTTATTGGAATTTTGTCTTTTAATTTTTTCAAGTACTCTTTTTATCTTGTTATCTGGATTTAATCCAAATTTAATTTCTTGTATCCCACCATCATAAATTAAATTAAATTAAAAGGACGATAATACCTGATGCATGTTTTTCTAGGGTTTTCCCTGCATTACTTTTAGGTGAATGCCGGGTAGGATCCTTAAAATATAGCCCGGGGGCCCTAGTTAACCCTTGGCTACCTTCCTCTACCCTACAGCATCCCCCCTTTCAAATACCTTCCTATGCTATTAAAGGGAAGTTGCCACTATGTGGATTAACCTCATGTAGCCTTTTACCCTAAAAAAATGGGTTGTGTGGATTTTCATAACGACGTACCAGCTACTGTTCATTGGAACACGAAATTAAGCTAATAAAGACACAAAGAATATTTATTATTTGGGAGAAGTGATCTGGAATTTATTTTGGAAATTGTTGTCGGACAATTAATTCGTGAGAGGGGCGACGAAAGGTAGAACAAATACCACTTCCATTTTGAAGTAGTTCGGGTGGACTAGTCAAAATCTGACCACCGAGTCAGCGTCGCGTTCCGACGAACTGTTACCACTTGCCAGGAAACGCGGAGATTCAGAAAATAACTAGTACGCTAAGATGAAGTACGAGAAAAAACTGTTAATTTTGACCACGACTTTCGGGCACGCCATTCCGCAAGAAAGAATGATCTCTGTTAATTAAATTTATAATTTTGTTATCAAAAAATTTATTCCTAATTAAAATCATATTTATTAATTAAATAAACGAATAATGGATAATCCATACCTCAGATAATCAGTTAGAAAACACACTGAGATAAAAAATGCATATATTAATAAAAGAAATAATTGTTCCAGATGCATAATACATTGCGAATAAGTTAATTCAATCTATGATTTATTCTATGATCGTATTCATTTAGGATAAAAGGGCGCATATGGCGAGTTTTAGGCCTCAGACTATCATTCTCGAATGAGGCGCGATGGGCTTTACATAATTTATAGAGCGGCTAAGACTTGGACTTTGTGGCCAAGTTTCGCTATGAATACTAAGAGCATACGAGGAAACTCAGCCAGGCTCACAGCACGAATCTTACCACTTTAATAAGTTATAAAATAATGTAGAAAATAAAATCCATAGGAGTTTCAGAAGCAATTAAAAGTGTCATTTTTGTGCCGGCAGGACAGATAACTCAAATGTCCGAACGTTTAAATAGAAACATGCAATAAAATGTGATTCCATTTCCTTTGAAACAATTTTTAATTTGAACGCAGTTGAAATATTCAATTGCTGCAATGAATGGAACAATTCTTTAAATTTCAACAAGTTGTCCTTAATGAGAGAACGTATAAGGTATTCAGGGTCCACAAAAAATACCTTTTAAACTTTTCCTACATAATTTAAGAATAAAAAAACTCTGCTATTGAGAAATTTTAATCATAGTCGCCTATTTGATGTTATATAGCAATGCGAGACAAAATGTGTCAATATTAATAATACATCATGGCCGAAAAGGAACCCGTTAAGAATTAATTGTAAACATAAATTGCTTAAACATAGGTATATTACCAAAAATTAATAAAACACTAAGTTCATTCCACAATTCGTGTTCCTTATCAGACTGCTATTGTGGTAGTCAGTCCACAGCTCTCCAATCTAATCTATCCTGCGGTAATCTTTTCATCTCTGCATAACTATTGCAGCCCTCATCCACCATGATTTGCCTAACATAGTCTAACCTTGGTCTTACTCTTCTATTCTTACCCCACACGCTTCCGTTCGTGTCTCTAATTGTGGCCTATTAGCCTATCCCTCTTCTAGTTAGTATCCTCCATAATATTCTCTCTTCACCAATTCTAATCAAGATTTCCTGATTTGTTACTCGAACTATCCCTTTCTTCATTCTTTCAGTATTCTTCTGTACCACTACACAAAAAAAGCTTCGATTCTTTTTTGGTCTGCACAGCTGATTGTGAAAATTTCGCTCCCATACAACGCCACACTCTAAGTAAACTTATTTAGAAATTAAAATAATGATGAAAAAATATCTGACATTCATAATCTTCCTATCTGGGAAGTCAGCGTTGCCCGGGTATTTATTTATATAAGCCCGAGAAAGTATTTAATTCCATATTAATCTGTTAGGCAAGTTAACCTAACTATAACTATAACTAATTTCATCAGAGCCTATCAGTATCTTTAGAGACGCATAAATACTCCAGATACAAAATATCATCAACAATACTCTTGAAAAAATATACTCGGTACCATAAATACGGTCAAAAATAAACACACTATCTTAAGAGAGTTAATTATACTCCGTTGCCCTTAGCGAATGAAATTTTCTTCGTGTAACTGAAGCGTATAAAAAATACTCCCGCTATCTTAATAGAGTCAAAATTATTTGGCATACTCATAAAAGAGTAAAAAATTAGTCAATATTCCTTTCAGTTCCCTAAGAGAGTTATAAACTCTCCCAGTATGCTAAAGAGAATCAAAACTGCTCATTCTTCAAATACTAATAGATAAAAAATGCTCCTGGTATCCTAAGGGAGTCAGAGATACTCCCAACAACTTAAGAAAGTGAAAAATAGCCCCGATAAAGTAAGAGACATAAAAATATTCTCGCTACTCTGTCAAAAATACTCCTTGTAATTCAGAATGTCTTTAAACTGATCCCCGTTTCATCACTCCCCCCTCTATAGGTAATAGGGTTGATTTGATTTACCTATCAAGAGTTTGCTTCGTAAAATATTAACTGTATAAAATATAATACAATTCGTAGCACGTTTTTAAGATTGTTCGTGAAACATTGTTTTACCCATCCATCCCCAATCCTAGAGGCATAACTACAACTTAATCCGCCTTTATAATATGTCTATTAAAATCAGCGACTTCCATAATCCCAAATTCGACACCAATGTCGATTGTTTACACGTTATTTTTTCTAAACACCCTCCACCCCATCCCTAAAGGTGCTCCCGTCCCATGTCCAAAGGTGTTGAAATTATACACAAAACATCGGTTGAAACACTAACATTCTCATTGAACCCGGAACACATTACTTCGACGCAAATATCGATCGTTTTACCATGTTTGAAGATTTCCACGACCGTCCAGCTCACCCCAGGGGATGGTAGTCGTGTCTTACCCACAGTGTGAAATTTCCGTGTACCAACTTTGGTCAAATTTGCTCCACGGGTGTAGATTTGTATGCGGAACATACACACATTCAAACCCTCAAGCACACGCACACACACACAAACAGTCAATTTTATTTATTAGATAAATAAATGAACGACCTTGAGTCAGAAAATTGTTTATTAACCAAAAAATTAAATATACCGACGTTTCGTCCTTGTTTTAAGACCTCTTCGGGTTTAGTAATTTCATATATAAATCACACAAAAGGCCTTAAACTTATGTTCGTTGTTAGAAATTTCGTCTTTTTTACGAAACCTTTGCCTTGATATCACTTTACGTATAAATTCAATGGTACCCTTTGCACCACCACTCTTTCTTTGACTACACTCCATTATTTTTATGTTTTTTACATTAATGTTCATATTGTATACGATTTTCAAAATGGTCGTCCTGCCAAGTCTTCCAACTCTTCGGCTGATTCAAATAAAATTACAATATCATCAACAAAATCTTAATGACTTAATTTTTTCTCCCTAAATTATGATTCGTTTTTCAAATTTCTCTTTAACTCCGTTTATTGCTTGTTCAATGTATACATTGCATAGCATAGGAGACAGACTTCAGCCGTGTCTTACTCACTTCTTGGTTATTGCCTTCTTTTCGTGACCATCAATTATAATTACTGCTGTATGACTTCTGTATAGGTTATAGATAACTCTTCGTTCTCAGTATTGTATTTCAATCATATTGCAAATTCTAAGGAGTTTCCGCCAATTGACTAGACCAAAAGATTTTTCCCAGATCTACAAATTCCGAGAAAGAGAGCCCGATTTTCCTTATCCTGTCCTTTGGAATCCAACATAGACAATATGGCGTCTCGTGACCCAACCTGTTTTCTGAAACCAAACTGATCTTAGCTGATGTTCCATCCTTGTCATGGGTTGCTAAACTAATAGTCAGGTAATCATCGCATCTGTAAGCACCTACCTTCTTCGATAATGGTGTAATAAATCTTAAGGAACTCCTGCTGTCTCATATCAGGTGTGCAACAAACTAACACGTGACCTTTCGTTACGTTATTAGTAGAAACAAATTATTTGGTGAAAAGTATTTCGTATTGTTTTTCATATCTTTGTGTAATAAGTTTATTTAAGGGTCAAAGGTATTTACAGTTAAAGTTCACATTACGGCTAATATATTGTGGTAGACATCAATGCCTGTAATTGTATAAATTTCTAAATTGTTTAATTATTCCATTCGGTGAGTAATATTGAGGCCAAATCATTGTAAATAACAGCCAACGTGGCGCAAGAATGCGGATATTGGAATGCTTCAGGTCTCTATTGTTGTCGGCAGCAAACGCGCCGGTGTTTGTGATGTTGAAAAGCTGTATGGACAGTCTGCATGTCACAGGAAGGAGGTCGCTTTGGCAGCAAGGCTCTGATAGTTTTCAGTCAACGTGTAACAGATAGATTATCAAGCTTTCTGGCGTGCAAAGTCTATATCTTGAATGAAAGAAACGAAAAGTTTTTATAGGAAAAGTTGTACTGGCAGCCGATTTCAACGGTACAATATATTGAAAACATAATCTGACTGATGTTTGGAAATTATAATTCAATTTTTCTTGCTGTAGACATTATTACAGTTCGCCAAAATGTCGGAAATCACATGCAATAATCGTCTGTGACGTGTTAGGGATTTTTGTTCTGTTCTGTGTAAATTGTGTGCAACTTTGCATATTATGTTTTTTTAAAAGAATAAGTCATATCACGTATTTCGTTGTTTTTTCAAACGGAGAAAGTTTTAATAGTGTAATGTAATAAAATTTTGATAATATAAGGATTATTCACAAAATGATATGAAAAATCATTTAAATTTATAAATGAGCTGTGAACATAATACAATTGTTCTATACCGTCAAATTTAAAATTTCTCTTACTCTTTATTTATATTTTGGGGAGATATATTTGTAAAACTTTAAAAATCAATTAAAATTTTCTTTTGTTTGTATGATTATTTTACACATTTATTGTTCAATGCAATTGTATACAAATTTTATGAGGCACGATAAAGCGACCCTAAGAATCTCATCAAATTAAAGCCGCGGCAAAATCTTTTACACATTTGTAAAACAACAAAAATTTCGTTGTAATAAATTTGAATAATTTATATTAATTAATTACAATATTTTTTTGTGTAAACCTGCCAATAAATTAAATTTAAATTAAGTTTAAATGTAGTTTCAAAAGAAATACATATGTGAAACTGAATATGTTACCACAATATATAAAAACCTGGGTCCACTTGATTTAAGATTCTTCTGCTTAAAGGAATTACAAAGACTGATAATCGACGTCGGTGATAATTGAAGTTTTGATTTACTTACCCATCATGACTTCCTTGGCTTTGGCAGCAGGGCAGTCGTTGTAGTGGTAAACTAGCCAAAGCACCCCGAGGATCAACCACACCAATTCCACAGCCATGATACCTGCATTATAGAAACATATTTATTACTTTTAGGTGTCATAAGTTTGAAACTATTCGTAACATCTAAGCCATATTTTTAGTGATTGGCTTTTCCAGAACATTTTTTTAAAAGTATAGTTGTTATACATTTGTTAATAATCTTTAGGACATATGAGATCGAAAGCTTTCCCGGTGAATAAATTTTAGAATGACTTCTCGGGTTTCCATCAGGGTTATCTCGGTAGACAGCGACGTTTCGATGGATAGGCTGAAGATGATGGAAGGGCTAACCACCGAAACGTCGCTGTCTACGGAGATAACCCGGGTGGAAGGAAATCGGAGAAGCGTTTCTAAATTCTTTAGGCAGTTAGTTTCACTTATCAGAACAGGCGTGGACGAATTAAATCGTGCCCTAATCAAGATTCAACTTTAGTTGCCGTGTTGGTAAATTGTACAATCTACAATGGCGTCATTAGATTTGCGGACTACAGATATGTGCTAATGATTTCATAAAACACTAGCTGGGTGCCCGGCGTTACCCTGTATTTATATTGTAATATACAAATAAAAGGCTTTAATTAATTTAAAGAATTTGCGCCACGTTGTGGTGACATATAATGTAATAATCAATTAAATAGGGTTAATTAAATGAAAGGAATGATTAATAAAATTTTTAATATTTAAAGTTTTTATTTTTATTTCTTAAAAATGCACATTTTTAGCCCTATCTTTGTACGCCGGTCTTTGATCAAAATTTACAAAACTTTACTTTAATTATTTACAATTTATTTTGTTCTAGTGAATACACATCAATATTTACAATCCAATATTTTGAAAATCTCTTAATCTCAGGGTCATCACAGGATTTGATAATTAGGACACGATAAATGTATAATTTGACTATTAACAATTGAAAATATAAAATTTTTTTTACCTAAAAACAATATGAAATATAAGTGGAATGAAAGCTGAACTAAATGAACTCTGAACGAAATGAAAGATGAACGAAATCTTACTTTTCCCTTTTAGTTATCGTTCACAAATATAATTATCAAAGTTTTGTTACTCACATATTGTTAGACTGGAACCAGCATTCTTTGTAGCTTTAAAGGTACACTATATTGCAAATTTGATTACACTGATTCTAAATTTCCTCACAGATTGTACACATTTGATGTCGAAATGCAATTACTCAGTTCCTAGGAAAATCGGAAGATCCTTTCCTAATTGGTCAGCTATCGGGTGTCGTTTTCCCTCAACGCGAAATTGTTCAAGTTCTTTATAATGAAGCAACCCTTGCTTCACCGTTGGCTAGTTGTTAGAACATCTCTCTGTCCAACTATCTGCTTGCTTACAGGAACTCACGATTTTCAGATTTTAGTCTTTTACTGATTTATTTATCAATTTGGATTGAACTGCTAAATATCTCGGTGAATATTTGTTTTTAATGTCTCTCCTCTCGTGGCTGATCGTTATACGTCGACTTTTCTCTTTCGCTCCTCGCCGTAGACTGCAAACTAACTATACTTTTGTGCGCGTAATCGCCATTCCGACTCCTCAACAAAGAAACAGAGCCCGCCGCTTATTGTTGCTTTGCTCGCTCATATACTTACAATTAATTTATTCGCTAACAATTTAAATTATTTAAAAACAATTAATGGCTTAATTAATTGGCATTACAATATATAAACACCCTAAATTATATTTAATTCCATTAGTCAAGAAGAGATTTTTCGTAGCCTAAACACGCAGAGGGAATGCTAATTTCATATTAATCCATATATCCTTTCACTACCAAATATCAAAATTACTCGGTACCTTAATACAGACAAAAATTCACGCACTACCTAACGGGTCTTCTGCACAAATCCCTACGAATAATCGCCCTTTGTATATATCGCCGATTGATATATCCGGATAGACGTTTGCTTGATAGGGACAGTTTTCCGTAAACACTAATTCGAGAAAGTCGTTTTTACCGAAATGTGCGTTTTCGCAAAAGGGTTGCTTTACAGACGTCCGTTGTCGGAGTGTTCTTTTTACAAAATAAATTGATTATCGTAAATAAAGCCTGACAAGTAATTAATCTTTGCAAAAATAACCTCACAAAATCTATATTTCGAATACCTGCTCATTTCCGATAATAATGGTTGGAAATCAGTTTTATAAATACATTAGGAGACGCAAAGGTGAAGCGGGAAATTCTCCTCCACTGACGGACCAGAATAGAAAACTAATATTTAACGATTAATGTAAAGCTACGACGTTTGCTAAATACTTTGCATATACATTTAGTCTTGCATCGTCGGCCAAACTTGGGACGGACAAAGGTTCGGATCCCATATTAAATTCTTGATTTATCGAAAAACACATGTTAAACTAAACTATTCTCTACTCTTCATCACTTTATGCTTATTTCATTGGGGTTTTAATCTTCATCTAATAAACAAAATTGCCTGTATGTGCGTACATATGTTTCGCATACAAATCTTCACCCGTGGAGCAAATTTCACCACGTGTTCTTTGCGACCAGAAAACAAACACTGTAGGGGTGAGAAACGTGTACCACCCCAAGGAGTGGGGTTGAAATTTTAAAACAAGCCAAAACAGCCGATTTTTGAGTTGGTTAAATATTTTTCGGTGTCAAAGAGATTGACAGTGGTTCTACCGATGTTATCTTTGTATAATTCTAAGCTCTTACAGCATGGGAAGGGGTCAACCTTACGGATTGGGGTGGAGTATCGTTACAAGACAATAACGCGAATACAACCGAGGTTGGCGTTAAATCCGGGGTTATGGATGCCGAAAATTTTAATTATGACATTCAACTTTCCGTGGTGGACGGAGTGGAAATTTTCAAAAATACTTAAACTGCCGATATTTGGATCAACAAATATTTTTCGGGGTCAAAGAGGTTGATAGTATTTTTACCTGCTTTTTTCGTCTATAATTTCAACCCCTTTTGGCATACGAAGGGCGCACCCTTAGGGGTTGCGATGGAGGGACGTTACATAAAAATATAGGAAAAACAATTGAGATTGCGGTCGAATCCGGGGTTGTGGATGTCGCTGAGTTTAATTATGACAGCCCGAGCAACGCTGACCACCCAACTAGTTTATTATAAATTAGCTACTCAGAGTTGCCATGGTTGTCATAATTGAACTCAGCGATATCCATAACCCCGGAATTTACTTCAATCTCGGTTGATTTTCCGTTATTTTAATGTAACGCTCCTCCGCCACCATCCCGCAAGGTTCTCTCCTCCAATTCCGGAAAGGGTTGAAATTAGACCCAAAAATATATGGTGAAACTCTGTCTATCTTCATCTTTCGACAAAAATATATATAATATGCCTATATATAATATAATTTGCTCCACAGATGTGGATTTGTATGCGGATCATACATACATACAAATAGGCATACACATAATTACACACAAACTAACAGTCTATTTTATTTTTTAGATAATTAAAGTATTACTATACGAAATATGAATATACTTTTACATAACACAATTAAAATGAAAACACAGAAAAAATACAAATTTTTGTTTTACAATTTAAAACATATTTATCAGGGTAGATGTTCGTTGGGAGGTTAAGGCAAAATTTATGTGTCAATGTGATCAAAATTACTTTAATAATATCTTTTTATCTGCGATTGTCCAATATGTAGCTGTCAAAATCTCTTTCCTCCTTACACCATTTATGCTTTTAAGGTTTGCCCGTGAGGCAGTCTTCTCGCTGATAATTTATCTAAACTTTTGACCTTAACTGACGCAGATCACTTCACGCTTTCTTCATAAAAAAGACTGTACTCTGCTTTTTAACACTGATTCAATGCAGTAATCGCACTATTACTTTAGTTGCTCCGTATAAGCTGCTTCCACATAAAATACTATGGCTTTCGACTCTCAAAAGTTTAATATAACGTATTTTCTTCAACCACTCTCATTGGAAACGAGCCACCTACTGTCTGATTCTCCAAGAATCTGCTACACAGATGTGTTAACGTCTTTGTCCCTTAGCTTCATAAAATTTTCCCCTGCTGGACGACCGCTGTCATTCAAATACGACCCCTTGGGATCATCTCGTCCCGCTCAAGATCAGACTAATACTCGCGCAAAACATTTAATTTTGCTATGTACTTAAGATTCAAACAATGTTTTGAGGCATTTTAAATTTTTCCTCATTACAGTACGGAGTCTCTAGTAGAGAAAAATGAAAACTTCCAATACATTTTACTGTTCGAGGACCTAGCGCTCCAAAGCCGCGAGAAGAATTTGTGTTGTGTACGGGACGGAAGGGAAATGTTTTTCGCTTTTCAGAGAAGGAAAATTCGACTTGACTGAGTTGAAAAAAATATGAGTTAAGCGACACGAACAAAAATCAGCGAATAATCATATAGTCGTCTTTCCTGGCCCTTAACCGTTTGGCTTGACGTACGCTCAAACCATTCCTTGGGAATATTGTTACTGATTACAAGAAATGATGCCTGTATGTGAACTTAGTTTTTTTATATACACTTTTATTAGCAATCAGATTACATACGATCCTTAAGCTAATTTAATTTGATAGCATGTACAATTTAATAAGAGTGTCTTGTACTGATGTGGAGAGGTGAAGATCCAACAACGCCACCTCAGTTTCTATTGAAGTCAGCATCTCTTCAGTCTTCGGTTGTCAGTTGATTGTCGTAACGGCTCTAGTAGTCGATTGGGATGGGTTTGAAGTTTAGTATAGTGTTTACGATTTTTATACTTTAAGACGTCTTCTACATATGGTGTCTTGAGGTCAGTATGTTAGCTGACGTTGGATACATACCAGGGAGCATTTGTAATAGTGCGGAGGATTTTTTATTGTACTCGTTGCATAATAGCGATGTGAGACTTGGCTGCACATCCCCAGAGTTCTAATCCGTACGTCCAGATAGATTTTATGACTGTTTTATAGATAAGTAATTTGTTTTCTATTGATAATTTTGATTTTGGTCCAATCTGCCAGTTTAATAATTTAGTTTTTAGTTCTATTTTATTTTTATTGATATGATCCCTCCATTTCAGCTTGGTGTCTAAGTGAAGACCATGGTCCACACTCAAATAATCATGTACGTTTGGTGGAACCAAACTCGCATTCTTCACCATGAATTGTTTCCAAGAAATGAAAGGATAACAGCTGCTGCTTATACTGAACAACTCAGACGAAATACCTGGTTAATATATGTTGTTCCATAATGTTCGCCAGCATACGGCCAGAATCACAACAGATGCGTTTGCTTAACTTGTTTGGGAAGCACTTCCTCACACTCCATATTCACCAGACTTCCCATCAGATGATCATATTTTACGGTAACTAACCTAACAACATTCAATGACAACTGTTTCATGATGCAGCATCTATTAGAAACTGGCTTACAGATTTCATCAACGCGAAACCACAACAGATCAACACGAGAGGCGTAGAGCTCCTTGCGGAACACTGGCATGTGGTCATTGACAAAGATTGTGATTACATCACTGAGGAAATGTGTGAGTAATTTATGATTTGGTTACTTTTACCGACATAATGGAACATAAGTGGTCCAATCATATTTGTATGTGGCACCTCTGAAGTAATTTCCACTGGTGTAGAAAGTTCTTCAATTAATCAAACTCTGACTTTCAGATCTTTTAGAAAAAAACTAGTCGAATTTGAGACTCGTCTATCAATAATTAATATTTTTAACATCTGGAAGAGCAGATGGTGAGAACCACATCGAACGCTTTGGAAAAATCAATCACTATTACGTTAATTCAACTTATTTTAATGATCGCGCCTGAAAGATTTTGCTAAAGTGTAACTAATTGACTCTGGTAGGAATTCTAAATTAGTGATTTTCGCTATAAATTAACACTATATCGACAGTTTGCCTAAACTATTTTACAAAGAGGAGGCCACCATACAGGATTTTATAATCGTGGAACTCCTAATGCCATCTGTGAATTAATTAGCGAGGTAAATTATACAGACTGTGTATGGTAGTGAAAACCCTTTAAAGTGGTATGCAATATTACGTGACGGTAGATGGAACATTGAAGATGATCCATGCCCAGGAGCATCTTCGACTGTTCGAATCGAAGAAAATGTGCAGAAAGTGACTGAATTTCTTCTAAATGATCGTCATGAATCTACCAGGTTAATTGAGCTCTCTGGAATTCCTAAAACAACTGTGAATCGCAATGTAACCGACAATTTGGGCAAAAAAGAAGCTCTGTTGTCGCCCCACACATTTACTGACGATCAAAAAGATTGCAGAGGGAAACACTACAGAGACATGAATATCCAGACTTCATTCCTTGCTTCGTAACATGGTGTTTTCAGTAAGAGCCACTTAAAAAACGCCAAAGTTCGAAATAGAAAGGTCCAGAATCTCCAGAAAAGCCCTCTCAAGACATTGGTCACTGTTTTCTTTGATTCGAAAGGGATTATCCATAAATAATTCGCTCTGGAAGGTCAAACGGTGAATGCAGATAACTACTTGTGTGTTTTAATTCGCTTATGGACGAGGACTGTTCGGATTCTATCTGAATAGCGGAATCAAAGAGCTTGGTGTCTGATGTACGACAATGCACCGACTCACAAAAGAAAGCTAGTACCAGGTTTCTTGGCTCATAATCGTATCGCGGTGCTTGAAAACCGTCCTTATTTGTCTACGTGCAACTTCTGGTTGTTTTCAAAATTGAGAATGGCAATGAAAGAAAGTCGTTTCGACATGATTTAGATATAAAAAATGCTACGACCATGGTTTTGAATGCAATTTCAATGGTTAAGTTTCATTAATAATTACGAAGAATTTTTCCTACGCTGCCAGTTGTGTATTGACCGACAATAAAAATTCATCTTAAAGTAAAAATAAAGAACACCTTGTATTTGATTTCACAAATCACCTTTCTTGTAGGACGGACTGTGTATATGAAATAAGTTATGTTTGTGACCTCTTTTACAGAGTCTCAAAGAAAGAACTAGTTTCGCAAATACACTCAAATACGTGATCATCCTATATATGGGGGTAAGTGCAACGCATTTGGTACAGACTATACTGTGGACACAGTGCAGCTTTGCTATCTTGTTGTTAAAGTTTCGCCACGATCGGTGCACCCGTATTGTTGAATGGACGGACCCCTGCTTCCGAGCGGGTGGCATTATGAAGCCATCTGAAAGCTACTGGAAAGAGAACACATTCACTTCACGTTTTCCTATGACAGCCTTGAGCGTTTACGGCAATATTAAGTAAATAGTGACCTTTTTAAAAAATAAAGCTTTTTTTAGTGTTTTCTAATTATTTAATAGGTGGCACTTGCTTGAAATTTCAACAAAAAAATTTGCAAGGGCCATGAGTGTGAAAAGATCCATTAAACCTGAATTGGAGAGATAACGCAATAGATGTACGCCACGATTAATGTTTTCTAGATTATCGTATCGCCATGCTGTATAATCATAAGCCTGCGACGGCCAGCTTTAGAGAAATTGATTCGCGAAAAATACTCAACTGCTTCAAATTCACATAATACATTTTTCATTTTTCTTATGAGTCTTCTCTTTTAATCAGCTAAGTGTATTTAAACGCAAAAGTTATCTTGGGATAAAAGGATTACTTCGAATGACGCCTTCTTGTGTCTATAGTTTTTCTCTCTGCGTACAAATGTACTTGTTCGAAGATGGTATAAGAAGATATTTTAATTAAATTACTTGTCTTTATACAAAAAAAATCGGACAGAAACTGTAACCTGAGCATATTTTGTGAGTCTGAAATGTTACGCATAACAAATAATTTATAAAATGGAAAAGTTTCATTCAAATGTTCATAAAAGACATAAATTATTTACTATTAATTCAAACGCGTTAATTCCATTCGTATAATTTCTTAACGATCACTATTCAAAGTTATCTTAAAAATAATTCTTACATTCTAAATATGACAAATTTATTTATGTTAATCTTACCTATATGAACACATAAATTAAAGACTACAATATATATATATATATATATGTATGTATATTGTAATGAACAACATGTTAGGGTTAATTAAAATAAATGATTAATAAAATTATTAATATTTAAAGTTTTTTATTTCTTAAAACTGCACATTATTAGCCTATTACGCCAGTCTTTGATCAAAATTTACAAAACTTTACTTTAATTATTTACAATTTATGTTGTTCTAGCAAATACACATCAATATTTACAATCCAATATGTTGAAAATCTTTTAATCTCAGGCTCACTACTGGGTTTGATAATTAGGACACAATCAGTGTATAAACTGACTATTAACAATTCAAAATATAAAAAAATTAACCTAAAAGAATATGAAAATAAGTGGAAAGAAAGCTGAACGAAACGAACTCTGAACGAAATCTGACTCTACCCTTTTAATTATCGTTTACAAATTTATTAAATTTTTGGTTACTCACGGATCGTCAGTCTGGTACCAGATTTCTCCCTTGTATCTTGATAACTAACACACTAAAAAGCCATTTTTAATTACACTGACTCTACTTAATTGCAATTTTAATACACACGGTAGAATTTCTCGTCCTCAGCTATCTGGAACCTCGGATAAGCCGCCCCCTCTGGTCTGTTAGTGGTTGTCGGTCCCTCAATGCGAAAATTGTTCCATCATCGTGAAGCAACCTTTTCCTTCCCCGTTTGCAAATTGTTATGAAAATCTCTCTATACAACTATTTTCTTGCTTCCATACAGGAACTCGCGATTTGCAATTTATATTTGCAGACTTAACTGTTTGATGCTCTAAGAGAACTGAACTGTATTATATCTCTCGTACTCAAATTTTAGCCTCCTTCTCATATCATCGCCGATTCCAGACTGAATTTCTTTCGCGACCCAGGCTCCGTGAAGACTGCCGTTCCTTACGCACGCGGTCTCCATTTCGGTTTTACGACAAAGGAAAAGAACTCGCCGCCATTGTTGCCTTTGGTAGCTCATACCGCTACAATTCAATTTTTTATCTGCTAACAATTTAATTATTTAAAAACAAATATATATATATATATATCGTCGATTAAGGTAAGTCTCAGAGTATCTCAGATTCTCCATAACACTATTTAAAAGTATTAAAAAGTATTAATAATGTCCACAGAATCTCTGTGGCACTTTCAATGACTTATTATAAATATTTAAGTTAATAAAGAATGTAGCCTTTCTCGGTGTAGAGAATGAATAAAATCTTCTCGGACTTCTAACAAAGTACACAATTATGCCCGCGATGTTTCGATAACGTTTACTCTGCCACTTTTCCTAGAAGACGATGGCAGCGAATGTCGTCGAAACGTTGCGAATAAAATTGTATACTCCGTCAGAAGCCCGAGAAGACTTTATTCAATAATTATGTTCATATTACCACCTTTTTATCTCATTATATTTTTTCTTTGAAGTCGTTAGTGTTTGGAGCAAAAGTAATTACGCCATCTGATAGATAGATTTATTCTGCGTCAGCCCTGTTATGAGAAAATAGGATTCGTCACAATCTTTTACATAAGGTATTACATAAATAAAAGAATACATTACGATACAGATTACGTAAGAGTGAAATGAACTACAACACAAATGATCTTAATTACTTATATTATAGTTATTGTAGCTAAATATTTAACAGTACTTAATCATTTCAGCTTTAGAAATTAAAAAACACGAACAATTCACGAATACACTATACACATTTTATCTGTCACATCACTATATATGTACTCTGAGATTCAATACAAAAAATTAACTTATTTTCGACTAGACTGAAATTATTTTCAAATATATAATTAATAATTTATTCAGATATTTTACAAGTATTACTGGTTCCAGTTTAGAAGGAAATAGTATTAGTTATAAACGGTAATTAATTGTTCTTCAGAAATATAAGCAACCATTAACACCAATTATACAATGATTGGAAATCTTATTTTTGCGTAGTTTAAAATAAAATAAAATGATATGGAAGTGTTTTCAACAAAGATGTGCATTCACATACATATGTACAAGTTAAATAATTTAGGCAAAACTGAAGTTCGCATAAATAAAATAATTGGACAGACAAATAGTAATAAGGAATGTTATGATATTGTTAAATTGACGTACACATTTTTATTAAATAAAAAATAATACGACCTGAGTTTATAGACAAACATAATACGATAAACAGTTACACAGAAAAAAATTAAAACGTTTCGACACTACTTTGCTCCTTTCTCTAAGAGCAATTGAACATACGTAAAACAAAGATCCAAAACCAATGATATATACAGGAATACCGAAGAACTTAAAATAAGACATCATACATATTTTTTTTTATTTTCAACGTCAAATTTAATATTGACAGGGTTTGGATGGCATTCAATTTCTGTCAATATTAATCAATTCTTAATCAAAGTTTAATTTTTTCTGTATAATTGTTTCTCATATTAAATTTGTTTGAAAACTAAGTTCATATTATTTTTTATTAAATAAATCAGATGTTAAATCTATATTTAATCTTTTACTTAAACCGGCAAACCTTGTTGTGTATATACTATATTGTTCCACCCCTGCTAGGCTCAGTCGCAGACTGGTGCAAATCTACCTTATATCTATAATTATTTTCCTGATTTTTTTTGTTTCAGTAGTTTGTAAAGTTAATGAATTTTTCAACGTTCCACAGTTATGTAGCCTTTTGACAACGAAATGAAAATTTTGGATTTTCCAGTGTCAATTTTATCAATCTTTATTATTTATATAATAAAGTATTACAATAGGCTGGACATCGATTGCTAATTTTGTGCATCTTGATATGCGGTAGGTCTGTGAGATCCTGCTTAGTATTTTTATTTGCACTTACTCTTTCCCTTCTATTTGTGTGGTTATTTTGCATTCGTTCATTTTTTCCCATGGAATTATTCCCTTTCCTGAAATCATTTTAAAACACTTAACTTAAATAATAATATGTAAATTGAATTACAGGACGATATATATCGCTGTAATGCCGACTATAATAATTAATGAGACTTAATTGCCCGGCCAATGATAGCGCTCCTGACTGCAGTTTGTGTCCCTGCAAAATGTAACATGGTTGGCTTTCAATGATTACTGAAAATTCTTAATTTTTCAGAAATACGTGGTACGAAAAATACTGGTCAAAATTGCATGTATTGGAAAATGTAACTGTGACGTTACACCAACTGTCACCTTAATAAATATTGAATTAATGTTTTCCGTGGGTATAACCCCCTTTCCGAATACTTGATCACGTGGAGTAGATGCCCTGTAGCAATAAACACTAATTAAATTTCTGAGGAACCAAGGCATATCAAATATAGAATGATGAAAACTAAATAATAACTTTTCTGTTCTTTCTAAACGTATTCTCTTATTGCCTGTTAATATTTGCTCCCCCAGGATATTCCATCTTCCCCACACCGATAAATTTCCCTACGTCCGACCGTTTGAACTTTTTACGCAAATCTTTGGCACTTGACTCTTATAAATCACAGATACGCTTGGTGCATAAGTGGAAGTAGGTCTAATCTCTAGGATAAGCACACTCTCTGTTTAACTGTTATAAGAACCAAACACTGTGGACTATTGAACTTAACCTGCCAATAAATATCAGAATCATCTGCATCTTCAGATCCATTAATCCTTTAAAACAATGACCATTAGTTTTGTGATTTTAATGAATCTACCAAAACTACTCTAAATGTCATGGGAACCTAAGGAAACAGCACGGTACAATAAATACGTGTTAGCAATTTGAGAGCTTCAAAGTGGTCATCGCACTGTGAAACCACTGTGCCGCATAGTCTGATTCGAACTTGTTGGCTATATAATACTTTACAAACAAAAGAGAGTCAACGAATTTAATTCGCGTACGTACCTAGTCGCACATAGAGGAGGTACTGCATGGAAGCCCTTGCTTCGGTGTCCAAGATGCTGCCTCGTAGAGCCACAGCTGAAATGAGCGCCTCCAACAGCAATGACCCCGTCAGTATGGCCAGATAGCCCAGGATGTACTGCCATAACAGCTGCACACATTCCGTTTTCAAGCTGTCGTACGGCACCAGGACCACCAACAGAACAGCTACCAACACCGAGGCCCTACAACAATGAGCGAAAAGTGCTTGATTAGCTCCATGCATGATTATAATACAAGCCATAAGTATACTTATATAACATAAGTAATAACTTGTTTCGATACACTTTGTGAACGTCCACGTTTGTCACTAACTGCATCCAAATGTTCTACTTTATCACTATCTGTAAAGTCAGCAATTTTTGATGATGATTATTTTGAATAATTTGTAGCTGTATGTAATGTTTTAATGAATTGTAGATATGATTGTAAAAGTAGGTATGAGTAGAATTTAATCGACTAAAGTATGTCCAAATATAAGTTCCGACTTTTCACGCTTAGTTCCACCTGCCTTCCAGAAGGCAGACTTATTCCACTTAATTGAATAAAATCGTCTTTGGATTCTATCTGGGTAAACTCATCGAAGTCGCTCAGCGTCTCCAGGGTTATCACTACCGTCATCTTCAGGTGAAGTGACGAGACTGTCTGCTTGGTGCGTAGTATAAGGGTTGCATATCCAACCCGGAGGAAATTTTCATCTCCCATTGGTCTTCGCTTCAGTCGGTAGCGGGAGGTCCCGATACCCGCCCCCACTCGCTTCTGGTGTTGACAGCTCTGCGCTGGGTGAAGTCATCCTACGTTACAGTTGCCCCTAGAATAAGTTCGGGTCCGCAATCAGTGGATACCAGGCCTTGCTGAACCCATTGTGTCTGTTCATCAGTTTTACTTTTCCTTACCTCTACTCCTTCCTGGATCACGCTGTCCCAATAATTATTTTTGTTTCTTGAAATTTTAGAGCATGCTCGGCTATCGCTCTTTCAATCGTGCCTTGACTTGAGTCCTTCTTTTCTTGTCCGTAGCAAAATGAATAAAAACCGTCGTTTCTGTCGGTGGTTTGTTATACCTTATTGCTCTCTGAAGTTGAAGGAGAGGAGAAAGGGAACGCCAGAAACAGCTATTTTCCTTCTTTGGGATTTTACTGTCCTTTGTATTACACCAGAAAATCTAAATTAATGTTTCCATAATCTGTGAGGGGTTTATGTAGCAGTCGCGCGACATACGGTAATGCCCGCAGCACACTCTCGGCGAGGCGAGGTAAGACGAACACGAGAATTTACGTAGTTACCTCGGTCTACCTTTCCCAACATCCTAGGCAGGCCCAACAGGATTGTGTGACATCACAACAGTCATACCTACGTGTTATATAAGCCTCAGACGTGACATTGTAATTTACGTCAAAGTAATACAGGTGGCGTTGCCTTAACTTACCTCGACAACGCACGGGTCGGAGGCGGATTTTAGGTACGAGTCATGAGGACACGAGGCGAGGTACCACGAGTGTTCCTTGCACAAACACGGTTGGTTTATGAGTAACTTTGTGTTTATGAACTAATACTTTTTGTGAATTTATAGTTTCTGTAATTTTGAGTTTAGTGGGATATAATTTACGTAATGGAGTTGAGCAATGAATTTACTATTGAATTTTTGGAATCATACCAAAATGAATACTTCCAACCAAAACGACGCATTCGGGGGAAAGACGATTAAAAAATAATAATATTACAAATGTTGTTCTAGAGCGATTAACTGATGACATCCACCATCTTCTGGGCGACCAAGAAGTAGCGATTGGTGCATATGTTCTCATGTGCTACAGCATATAATTTAATTTAGGAAGATTTGATTTTTCTTAATTTTAAGAACCTTCATAAGAATTGTGTTATAAAGCTTTTTTTTTCGGTAACGAAGAATTTAAAAGAATTTAAAATGTCCATCTCGCTGCGCACTCGCTCCTAGCAATGCAGCCAGCTGTGATACAAGCGGGATTTATCTCTGGAATGACAAATTCGCAAGCACAGTATTCTGTTTTATCCCTCTGTACCACTCTTGAAACTCAACAAACCTGCTCTTCCTGGTGATACCGAGAAAACAGTGCGTAGGAACGATGCCGTGCCGTGCAATTACTCAGAGAGGCTGCCACATCTGGTGGAATAAGCAACGAATTCAAAGTAAGTTTGAATCAGTCAGCAATTAAAAGTCTCATTTTAAAGAATACAATCAAAGGTTATTTTAAACAAAAATACATTCAAGGGTCATTGTAATATAATAATTAACCCGGGATGATTTCTAAATGATTTAGTTGGAATAAACTTCTCTTCCGTATTGCAGACAGAGTTTGGCAGAATTGAATTAAATTTGATTGGAATGCAAGTCAGTGACGTGCTCCCGATCACCCTACGTGCCGTGTGCACCGTTGAACACGGTATTGGAAATATTCCGTTTTCTGGAGACCCGAAATCATCGGGTGGGGGGAAAAGGTGGCTATCATTTGTCAATAGTTTTTTGGAGACCGGAATCGCGATTCACCTTTCGGACGGGTCGGTTGGTCCTGGTGCTATCCGCTAGATTATCTTCCTTCATTTATTTCCCTACATTAAATCTTCTTTATTCTTTAACAGCTCTTAATTGACTGAAGTGCAGCGAAACACCAATCACAACGCCTAGATTCAATTAGTTGAACCCGAACCGTCACGTTACCGACTTTCCTATTCTGAATTCTTTCTTTATATATCTATATCTATTTCTATATATATATATATATATATATATATATATATATATATATATATATATATATATATTGTAATGATCACCCGACTCGCTCTTAATTGAAAGAATTAATAATTTATCAAAAGAAAGGTTAATTAAAAGAAAAGATTATCAAAAATTAACAAAAAAAATAATTTGTTATTTTATTCACTTGAGGAATCCAAAATTAAAACAAATACAATAAAATTACGATCTCTTCTCTCAGGGTCACAACTGGGTTTGATAATTAACAGAAAAGTGATTTATAAACCGATTAACAATTCAAACATAAACATTCACCTAAAAAAATATGACGATAATATGACTATTACCTTTGTAATTATCGTTTACAAGTTTATATAGATTTTGTTACTCACGTAATATCCGTCTGGTACCAGCTCTTTCTTTTGTAGCTTCAACACTACACTAAAAATGCAAATTTTTACACTGATTCTAACTTCATTGCAGATTTTACACACACGCGGTCGAAGTTCGCGTCCTCAGCTATCAGGAACCTCGGTTGTTGTCTCCCCATTTTGGACAGCTAGCCGTTACCGGATCCCTCAAAGCGAAGATTGTTCAATTTGTGAAGCAAACTCCTGCTTCCATACAGGAACTCATGATTTGTAGTTTATGTTTGCAGACTTTACTTATCATATGCAGAGTCCAGACTTTCACTACTTTCTTCTCGTCGCGGATTTTAGGCTTTTTGTTTCTCCTTTCTCGACCCAGGCTCAGTGCAGAACCTTACTGTTTTTATTTCTCTATGTGAACCGAACTGCCACGTATCTCGACGAAGATTTTTTTACTGTTTCACCTCTCGTCGCCGACCGCAGACTGACTTTCTTTTGCGCGCGATCACCATTTCGCCTTTTCGACAAAGGAAAAGAACTCGCCACCATTGTTGTCTTTGATAGCTCATACCGCTACAATTCAAATTATACTTAATCAATATCGCACGACTCTGCATACAATACTACGTGGCTTCATCCAAAAATTAACTTAGTTTATTTATTGCTACAATCTATATAATAAAAAAGGATGTATATTTGTATGTATGTATGTATGTATGTATTTACGTTGTTCTTTATACAAATTTAAAAGCGTGGATAGATTGCAACAAAAATTGGTACACAAATTCTTCAAAACACGAGAAACGGTACTGTGAGGGTGAGAAACGCCTAGCATACATGTGGAAAGAATTATTATAATTAAAAACCGTGATCATTAAATATTAAATTACTGCGCGCCAAGAGACAATGACGTCACGCAAGAGAAAGACGTTACTACGCGACGAACAAAGGAAATATCTCCTTTATCAGGAATGAACTAAAGCAGAAATATTTTATTTAAATAAAAAGTATAATTTTATACAGCAAATTCCATCGAATGATAATAAAGAAGAATACGAATTACTTTACCATCCTTGGGGAAAATGTAAGTTAATTTTCGCGCTGTATTAGTTGTGAGTCTAGCTAACAATTTCATCAATGTAATATTTCGTAATGTATGAAGACTGAGTGACGATTATATCCTGAAATACTCAAGGAATATATTTAAGTATTCAATTAAATAATTTGTTTCGGCCTGTTTTGAGAGGTGTTTGTTCCGGGGTCGCAGACCTTGGGTATACGGCAAGAGTTGTCCGCTATTCCTATTGGAATAGTCGGCCAGCTGCCTCCTAAAGTGGCCAAGGCATGGCGAGGGGTAAGCTGCGACCCCACAGCAAACCCCTCTCCTGCCATCGGAAGGGCGTGGGACAAGTACCAATAAATAAGTACACGAGCAACCAGCTAGTATATAAATATATATCGATAGCCAGGTGAGCGAACGGAGGTGTAACTTAGTTGGTGAACGATCTATCTGGACTTTCCACTCCAACTGGTGGAATGTTACAGCATCGTAGTGCGAATATCGCACGACTCTGCATACAATACTACGTGGCTTCATCCAAAAATTAACTTAGTTTAAAATATGTACGAAGGAAAAATGCTATCGTGTTATAAATGCGGGTCAATTTGGTGATCAATTACTCCAATTTTAAAAATTAGATACTATTGGAAATCATGTAGACGGAGTTATAAATATAGCATATTACGGGTCGGGTCGGAGTACTAGTAACACTGGTTGTTGTAGTATTCTTATTTTAAATAATTATCCTCGTAAAAATAGTTTCTTGTGGTGATGTAGCATATATCTTCAAAAACCCACGAGCCGCCACTGCGTCCCAGACTTCCTATTCTTTTTTTTATCGTAAATGGACACATATTTATAATACGCAAGAGTACAAAAGACCATTATTGCAGTAGCATTGATTTCGTCGATTCTCGTTGACGAAAGTACAAATGGCCCATAGTACGAAACTTGAGCATGCACAAGCCCACTTCTATTTCGAACCTCTAAGAAAGTATCACCGACGGCCTCGACGAGAGCATCGGCGAGAGTGTACTGCAGGCAAAGAATTGTCCACTGTACACAATGGATCAGTCCGTCAGCTGCCCACCAGATATGGTCGTGCTATGAAGTCGGTAAAGTTGTAACCCGTCAATAAACCCTGGCTTCCCGTTGTCAGAAGGATGCGGGACAAGTACCCATAACATGATCTACCTAATGCTGTTTTATCTGAAGTTTTCCCTTAGTTAACCCTTGGTTACCTCACCCTCCCTACCGAATGCCTCTCTCATTCCCTTTCTATGCTATTAAAGCGGGAGTTGCCCACAATGTGGATAACCGTAACGTAGCACGTCTCTAATAAAAAAAATAGTCCCAGAACTTGACCTTAAGGCGCTAGCTATGGAAACGTTGTGCGATTGGGACGGGTTCACCCGGATGAAATCCCGAGAACAATTTATTTATCAAATACACTGGGAAAGTCTTCACTCTTTAATCGTATGTTGCCTATGTCTTTCAACACGACTGACTCAATATAGAAGCCATTGACGGCGAGTTGTAAAATTTTATGGACAGTCCTCCATGTCCTTCCTATAAAATGAGGCATATAAATGCATAGATTTGCCGTTATCTTGTGGGGATAAGTGGATTTACTATAATACAGCGTAGCGGTATGTAGTTATATTTTACTGCAGAACCACATCGGTGACTGGTAGAATACACACTGGGTCACAGAGTTGCCGGTCGAGGTTGAGTGTCCTGAATGTAATAGGGGACAGAACTAAGTATTTGGCGAATAACATACTCTACGCAAGCTCGTGATATATTTAAAAGTTGAATTCGTTAAGCACCTCTCATGGTGTAATTAACACTAATTACTGCACTGATTTGCATACATTTAAACCATTTCTGAAATAAGCTATTCTAAATTAATTTGCTACATAAACAATAAATAGAGAAATTAATAATAGTTGCAATGACCAAAAGCTATTTCATTGATTTGATAACAACATTAAAAATGTATGAGAGTCGAAAATGCACAAAAGAACCACTTTAGTGATGGAGAATATGCAGGATATAATTATGGATAAAAGTATTATGAAAAGAGTTTATCTCCTGAAATTATGGGATGGAGATGTTGAGCTAAACATAAATTTCTCTACATTTTATGGATGGAACTGGGAGTACAGCTTCTTAATAAAAAAACAGGAAAACAGCTGAAATCTAGTTAAAAGTTTTTCTAATTATATTAATTTTGGAAAAAATATAAAAAAATGTATATACACATGTATATAAACCATTATTTACTTATTTATCTACGTTGCCTTGCGCAACTTAAAATAACCAACCGAATTTTCATATCTCCATTAAATTGAAATGAATTACGGAAAATTAAAAAGTTGGTAAGATGAAAAGGAACTTTTTTTACCAAAATGTAAATCATCTTCCCATTACAAAAATCCTCCCGTTGACATTACTATCGTATGTAGTATTGAGGTAAGCCATTCTTAGAATTTCTTTTATGTGATTAATAAAATTTCATTTGAATTTGAAGTCAAATATCGCCACATCTCATACTTAATTGTAGGAGTTAATTGAATTGGAAGCAATATTAGAAACACCCAGTTGAACATTTTTGGACAAACGTTTGATAGAGACATCAAGGAGTTAACAAGTTGCGAATGAGGATTTTAAAATCAACAATACTGTCTGTATCGTGAAAACGAAGGTTAATATTTTGGTTGTGAGTACATCTGCCAGAAATGGATTGTATTTAAAATGCAGTGTGTTTATTTGAACAACGATGATTGTCTGAAAGGTTCTCTGCCTGATAGTGAAAATGAAAATTTATGTATTCATATCAGGCTTATTTTTCATCATAATCACCGTCAATATTAACTCCTTCTGATCCAGCAGTGTTCCAGTGTCATTATCCCGTCTCTGTAATGTACTGCCGAAAGTACTGCAAAGTACTACAGCCGCAATAGTTTATTGATTGGACGAGAATCGTTGTATAGCGAGGAAATTTTTTAAATTTTCGGAACAGATGGAAGTCCGAGGGTTCGGATTTTGGGGGATGAAATTTATAGTGAAAAATCCCATCGCTAAGTTTCTTTTGTTAGTAATCAAATTATGTATATTTTCTAGGTGTATTGGTTGAATGAAAGATTTTCGGTTCGTCATGTTTGATTTTTTGCTACAAGTGTAATATGTTCTCACAAATATTTGCGTTCAGTATATTTAGGTTAGAATATTATTCCCCGGTTATTGTTTTACTTTTTTCAAGACAGTCAATCAATATATTTCCTTTTTCATCCAAAAAAACCGACTCCACGACGTTTCCCACCGATCGCACTGTCTTCGCCTTCGACGGAGCTGAAAAACCAGTTTGTACCCAATATTGTTTCAAATCAGGTTCGTAACGATAAATCCATGTTTCAACTATTGTCACATATCGACACATAAAACCCACACTTGTTCTACGAGTTTTTATGCGAAATTCCTCTTTCCAAATGTATCCATACAGTATTAGAACTTGCACGCACCTTCGATCGCCGACCTCACAAAACCACATATCACTTTTCCAATGAATTCAGGTGTGGTTGCTCTTATTGATAGAATTATTCTCCATTAGCCCTCTTATGAGAAAATAGGATTCGTCACAAATGTTACATGAGTACATAGATAATAAATAAGTTTCCATATACAATAGACAAATTACATATAAAACGAATGAATATTAATAGTAATAATTAAAAAGTTACACAAAAAAGTTGAAATAAATAAGGCACTGTTCACATTTGTACACACTTTCTTTCTGATACATGCACACGACACTTTAACACTTCCTGGTATTCTTCTCCTGTCGCTGCGTACGGAGGGATGTCGTCATAGATATATACTAAAACAAAAACTAGAGGCAGGAAAACAGAACCAAAAGGGGAAAACTGGACACACTATTTACATATTTGTTATATATTCGGCAATTTTGTAGGCAAGGCAGTTCAGTGAATTTGAGATCGATTCAAAAACTCGTGTACGGAGTTCCACAAGAAAGTTTAACATCCATTGACGAATGATTTGTAGCTATTGATGTTCTTTACAAATTCAGGAAGGCTATTTAATATTGTGATACCGTAGAGACTGAGGCTGAGAACTGAAAGGTACCGCCATGATTGTCACCGTTACTTGCAAAAAGGTTCATGTTACGTGTAACAATACTAATAAGTTAGCGCTAGGTATAGTCAGAATATGAATTATTTTGACCAAATGTCTTTATCTTTAGCATTTGATCCTGATATAATGGCTCGTTTTTGCAGTTTGAAAACTTCCACACGACGAGAACAATTGCCCCAGTTGGCAATACCGTAACACATATGTGAATGAAAGTAGGCAAAATAGACTAGTGAAGCAGTTTTTGTATCAACTTGTTGCATCAATAGTCTGAATGAATAACAAACAGTTTGCGCACGAGGCGATCAATGTGCAAGTTCCATTTTAATTTACTGTCGACCTGCAAGCCGAGGAAAGTCGCATGATCTGAGAACTTATTCGTTACGATGTTGTTAGTTTCTGTTGTAAAACGAACTAACTCAGTTTTCTGTACATTGAGTGTTAATTTATTGGCGGCGAACCAATTACTCAGGTTTCTAGATGCAATCTCAATCTTCGTATCGAGATTATTTAACTCAATGCCCATAATTAACAAATTAGTGTCATCTGCGTATATGACAGATTTGATAGGTTCCATATACTCTGGAAGATCATTAATATTGTAATATTCAAAAATGGGTGTGCATTTAATTTACAAACAAACAATATATTTACCATCAATTTAAAACACAATTTACAATTTAAAAAATATCTCAGGGTCTCTACTGGGTTTGATAATGGCGAATCATTTTATTTCTCAACTTAAACACAAATTACAATTTGAAAGAGAAAAGATTTACTCATCAATTAACAATGACGAAATTTACTTGTCAGCGAAATTAAATCTAAAAAAGATGGATTCTAATTAACAAATTTTAAGGAGGGAACGAAATCTGACGCTATCTTTTAATTAGGTTTACATACTTGGTTGATTGTAAATTGTACTCACGGCTGCCCAGCATTCCAGGATACCTTTGATTTACGAAGTACTATGACGGGATTTTGCATTTCTTTTAAACTCACTGACTCTAAATTTAATATTTTTAGATAAAAAATCAGGAACCAGGAGGAACCTCCTTTTCGTCTCTCCCTCGGTAGACTTCTGCTCGGCTATGTGCACCAAAAACTGTTTGTTTTTAGCAGGTTTCGTAGTTCTGCTCTAGTGAATATTTCGTCTTGAACAAACTGTTCATGGGCCAATCAAAGCTGTTGATGTAATTCTCGATGTTTCTCTGCAAATTTCCTTTGAATATTTGAAATTGTCTTGTCTATTTCAACTCGACCAAAATCGAGTCGTGTCTCACTGCTCACTGCTTCTATTTAAATTTACTTTTTAAAAGAATATATCGTCTATTTTAATACGACCTGTACTTGACCAAACCTTCCAGCCAACTGAACAACCGTCTCGCAATTTTGAGCGCGCATACCTCTTCCGACAAAGGAAACAATACCTGGCTACATTGTTGCTGTGTTCTGTACCGCCGTAAGAATATATTTCTCAAACAATTTATATTTTCAAATTTACAATTAACGTGTTAATTAATTGGCATTTCAAAATACAAAAGAAAAAGCAGTGGACCTAATATTGAGCCCTGAAGCACGCCACAAGAAATTCCTTCTCATCCTGACAAGTGAACCTCACCATTTTATTTTGTAAGGCTACCTTCTGTTTAAGATTGTTGAGATAAGATTCCAAGAGTACCAAAGCGTTGCCTCTGATCCCATAATATTCTAATTTTTGGAGAAGTATGCTGTGATCTACGAAATCAAACGCCTTCGAAAGATCGGCAAAAATTCCGGTTACTTTCAGTTTTTCATCAAGGGAATTTTGTATACTTTGAATGAACTCGTACAAGGCGGTGCTCGTGGCTTTTGTTTTAGCAAGCCGTGTGAAGCGGGAATAATTACTTTATACTTCGTCAAGAATTCCAGTAAATTTTTGAGTATAAATGTTTCTAGAATTTTTCAAAATATCGGAAGTAGGGAAATGGGTCTGTAATTTGACGCGTCGGTAGGCGAATCCTTCTTGAAGATCTGAATAACTTTTGCAGCTTTAAGGGAGTGGGGAAAAAAGCCGGTAGAAAGACAGGCGTTGAATATGATTTGAAGGAGAGTAGCTGTGACGCCGACACAGTGATTCACAACTTTGCTTGTGATGCCATGTATATCTGCAGATTGAGAACATTTTAACTTTCTTATTATGTTTATTATTTCAATATTGGCAGCGGTTGAAGGAAAATTGAATTCTGAACAGTTGGTACAGCGTTTTGTAGCAGTGTATAAAAATCACGACCTTCTGATGACTTATTGTTTAAAAATTTATCCGACACGTAAACAAAATATAAATTATATATACCCGTAGCGTCTCTATCGGACGTCATTCACGTGGATAATCTTTCGATGTTTTCACGGCCGCCTCCCAACTTGGCGTTCCATTTCTTAACGGTGGAAATGGAAGGTGAACACAATTACGATCCTGGAATACCTTTCCAGCATTTCAACATTGATTGAAACGACTGCCTACAGCTAAGTCCCGGATGTAATTGCTTGCAATTTTACATGGCGTCTACCGACAGTTGTGCAACCACGAGAGAGAAAAGTTTGAGGTCATCGTAGTTTTAGTTCAATAAAACTTAATTTGTATCATTGGAATAAACGATTTTATATAGGATGGTTATATGAAAAATAGGATATGTGTCTGAGATCGAGAAAACGACCACCCAGAATAATTCAATCGCGTGTGTTAGATTCTCACTACAAATTGAAAAATGCATGTGTGAATCTTACGTTATATGAGAAGATGTATAATTCGAAGTAGACGGAACAGACAAAATATACAACCTTCCTCTTACTTCAGGATAATGTCACTTCACAAATAACATTGCAATAACTTTTCTGTAATTGATGTTGTGTTATGTATAGTTTTATTTTCTATAATTTGAGATGCCTCTGTTTTACTTGTATATTTTGCTGCAACATTTGTTCTCTTCCTTTTCCTTTAGAGTCGTTTCTAAGCAGTCCTGTCTTTGCGACGTGCATCGCTGTGTGTCTACTTTGAGTAAAATGCGATAATGACGTTATGGTGTCGGATTGACTTACCGGCACGTCACAAGTAACTTCATGACCAGTTAAGTTTTGATAGGATTCAGTTTACACGATACTTCTAGTTAATGTTAAAAACAATAGCCTATTAGTCAGAAATATTATTAAATTTAAAACATAATATTTAAAAATTCAAAGTTTCATCTCTGATTCATATATTTCAGGTGTACAATTACAATTAAATTCAGTTATCTAAAATTGTAAAGAAAACAAACATGATAATTTTTAATATAATTTATAGTGTTACTTACAATTTTTATAGGAAAATTTAGATTAACAGATTGGTATCACAAAGAAAATCTTGATAAAATTGTTAATAACCTTCTTCGAAATGCTTCCACGTTACAATTTATTTAAAAATATATCAAAATAATATTGACATTTGTTAAATTAAGAACAATAATAACAAATTACCAATTAATAAGCCTAAGAAATTTTTTTATGAAAATATACAATATTAACTTAGTTAATTGTTTTTAAAACTTCCATTAATTTGAATTTATTAAATTATTAAATAAAAAATTGACACTTCAGATAAGCATAATGTTATTTTAAAATTAATTGTTTAGCTTGAAGCTTTTCCTGGAGTATAACTCGATTAAATGCTATTTTTTGCATGCGTAAAGTCGTATAGTAAGGCCGCGGCCTAAGACTTAATTTTCTTTAATCTTTTAGATAACTGAATTTAATTGTAGTGAGAGATGAAACGCTGTGTTTTTAAATATTATGTTTTAAATTTGTTATTAAATTTTCTGACAAAGCTGGCTGCCCGGCGTTGCCCGGGTTGTCATATAACCGTAACCCACGATTTGACTCCAGTCACGGTTGCTTTTTGCGTTATTTTTATGTAACGCACCTCGACCCGTATCCCTGAATGTGCTCACCTCCTAAGCCGGAAGGAGTTGAAATTATACACAGATAACATCGGAAGAATCACTATAAATCTTTTTGACCCCCAAAAATATGCATTAGACTCAAATATCGGCCGTTTTAGCATGTTTCAATATTTCTATCCCCGTCCACCCCCGGTTTTGTGGGTGGTAGACGTGTCTCACCACGAAAGAGTTTGTTTCCAGATCGCAAAGAACATGTGTACGAAATTTTGGTGAAATTTCCTCCACGGGTGTAGATTTGAATAAGGAACAAATATGTTGTTATAATTAACTGGAAGGCTTTAATTAAAAAAATTAATCAATTACAAAAAAAACAAATTTTATTCTTCAAAGAATTATCAGTCTAACTTCGCACATTTAATTTCCTCAAATTTACAAACCAAATTTTATATTATTTTTTTATTTGTGGCTTTCTAGGAAAATACAACTTTATAACTTTACAACAATTACATCTAATTACTCTTTCTCAAAGGGGCTTTACTGGGCTTGATAGTAAGAACAATCAAATTTAATAAACTTATTAACAAATCAAAATTGAAATGAACGGAATATAAATTCTAAACACAATAAAGAAAACGAAAACTAAACAAGATAACGAAATCTGACTTATTCCTTTAATCCTCGTTTACAGACTTTAAATAATTGTTTTTGTACTCACGAATGTCTTTCCGGTACCAGGTCTGATTCTTAGAGCTTGAGGGCACAACTCACTAAAAAGGCCTTTATTCACTGATTCTACACATCATTTTTAATAAACACGCTCGTAGTTCTCGTTGTTATTTCACCCGGAATTTTGGGATCAGCCGCTCCCTCGGTCAGCCCTCGGACGTATGTCTCCCGGATGTTATTTCGCATCTGTGCGGTGCAAACCTTTTACTTCCACTTTGCGATTTTATATCATGAGTCTCTCCGTCAAGAACAATTTACTTGTGGTTTATAGAGTTTAATAGATCTCGCAGTTGAACTTCCTGGACCGCGCTATTCGTACTTTTTAGGTCAGCCTCTTCTCTCTCTCGAAACGTTCGCCTGACTTTCCTCTCTCTCTCAAAACTTTTGCCAGACCTCCTCTCTCTCCCTAAACTTTCGCCAGACTGACTTCTGTAGGAGCACGCGGTTTTCATAAACTATTACCGACAAAGAGCCGTGATTGTTGCTTTCAAGAAATGTACTGCTAACAATCCAATTATATTAAAACAATTAATGGCCTCTAATTAGTATTACAATATAAACACTCTGATTTATTTATTAGAAGATACGTTAGAAGATAAGTTCGGGTATTTATTTGAGATATCAAGTTAATTAATCAATCGGAATATTAAATAGGTAATATCCTAACTTCTCGTGCACGCAGAGTTGAGATGTTGCCACGTCTAAGAGCGCAACGAAGTTGAATTACGATCGTCGTATAACTTTAGTTTAAATAAAAAGTTGCACCGGTGGTGAGATTGTCTAGTATAGAAATTAATGCATGTACGCAAAAGCGCGGAGAGAATTCGTCCAAGCTAATTATCATATTAATTGCATCTATTGGCTGTCACTGTCCATTCGTACACAGCTTTTATCATCATTCAGTATTTCAGTTGCAAACAAAATCATTTTTTGTTAGTCTCTAATGTTCAAAGATAGGTATCGCATTGTATAATTTATTTACAAAATTATTTAATGCAAGACAAAAACAAAGTAGTAACACACGAGCTCTGCTGCTTCAGTTTTACGCATATTCTGCCTTAGTCACGCAAAACAATCTTCTTTGTTTCGACTTTAGCTTCAAGGCAGAGTTGCCTTCACTGAACGTGATATATGAACGACAGCCATTCGACGAAACGATCGGGGAAGTAGGGCAGAGACAAGAAATATGTTGCCTGGGAAATAAGTTATAGAAATAATGGCTGAACGACTTACACTGTCGAAGCCAATGCTTTCGAAACGTATGCTCACTTAAAGTTTTGACATTCTTGTTGTTTAAAATTTCTAAAGTCTTAATTGGCAGGGTGTTTATGTAGCGTACTTTAACAGTCACAATCGTCATTCATCCACTTATTTGCTATTTAATCTCAAAATAATTTTAAATACGCTCATTTTTCTTATTTATCTTCTGTAAGTAGTTTTATGTATATATTTTTTTCCTGTGTCGAGACGATTCAGATGAAATCAACTTCTGAGACATTCTGGATTTACGGTAGAACGTCGTCAGTGTTCTGATTACCGTTGGTGTTACCTACGAGAAAAAGTAGCAACCCAGAATTTCCGTGAACAGTCTGGAGTTTTCAAGGAAAACCAAAATAAGGCTTACCGGAATATAACTCTTGTATCAATTCTCCTAACTACGTGTCACGTGGCTGCTTGCTGAATAAATTGTTCTCGGTGAACCAGAATAAATCGGTTATGCGAACCATCCAACGAGAATTTTTCTTCATGTTTTTATGCATACACTATACTAGCTGCCTGTCTGCCCTTCATACCCGGAGGAAAACATTGTGCCCAGTTCTTAAAGTTAGGGTTATTTTTTTGCACATATATATATATATATATATATATATATATATATTGTAATAAATTAATAGTGGTCTTTAATTGAATGAAAGAATTAATATTTAACAAACAAAATATTTATTGGCAATAATTTAAAATAATTACAAATTTAAATGTATCTCAGTCTCTCAGGGTCATAACTGGGTTTGACAATGGCGAATCATATTTATAATCGTATCAACCAATTACAATTAAAGGAAAAGAAAAGTACTTGTCAAATAAATCAGAATGAAATTTATTGGTGAACGAAGTTAACCTATAAGATTGACTCTAATTAACAAATTTTTAATTAAAAGAAGAGAACGAAATCTGACCGCTATCTCTTAATCAGGTTTACATACTTAGTTGTTTGTAAATTGTACTCACGTCTGCCCAACATTCCAGGATACCTTTAATTGTCGAAACACTATGGCGGGTTTAGCACTGCTTCTACTCACAGATTCTGCACTGATTCTAACTCCATATTTTATACGTAGTCAGGAACCCGGATGATCCTCCTTTCGTCCTCTGGGTAGACCGCTTGCATTGGGTGACTTCTGCTAACTCTACTCGGCTATGTGCACAAAAACTGTTATGTGCTTAGCAGGCTTCGTCGTTATGCTCTAGTGATGTTTTGTCTTGAGCAAAATGTTCAGGGACCAATAAACTCTGTTGAATGCTAATTCTCAATATTTCTCTCCAAACTGTTTTTCACCATATTATAATGCGACCTGCTCTATCTTTCTCCAATTAACAGTTATTATTCGACAACGTCCCACCGCAAACTTTATCTCGGCAAACCTTGCGACCTGAACTTCTCAATATCTTAATGCGAACTGCATCTGACAAAACCTTCCAGCCAACTGATCTCCTTTCTCGCAATTTGAGCGCGAATACGCCTTCCGACAAAGGAAACCGTGCTTGGCTACATTGTTGCTATGTTCTGTACCGCCGTAAGAATAGATTTCTCTAACAATTTATATTTTTAATTTCACAATTAATGTCTTAATTAATTGACATTACAATATATATATATATATATATATATATATATATATATATATATAAGTATATGTACTATTGTTACGATGATGATTAGGTCAATTTCTTCTTCAATCATCAACAGATCATTGTTCTAGTATCAGTTTTTATGGATTAGTTACCTAAAAAGATTATCTCTTCGCCTAAAATTGGCAGCATATATTTTATTTACCTATATACAGCATAAAAATAAAATTCAGTTAGGAAGACTGAAGTTTGAGGTGTATTTTTATTATGGCAATTTAAGACACTTTAAAAAAGAAAAATGGTCCCTTCAGTTGTATTTTTTAAATGTAACAAATCCTTATAAACGCAATTAAAATCAAATTTTTGAAGGCTCGCTATTTTTATCGGTATGATTATATAACCAAAATTCTCATAGTCTGTGTAACAAAAAAGAAACGTTCAATGAGATAAGTCAGAATGTTTTATTGTTAAAAGGGAACATAATCAGACTGACACACATTTTAATGACATACCTAATATATATAATGTTAAAATAAACAAAAAAAATCGATTTTAACTCATGGCCAGACTAAATCATTAATTTAAATATAAATATAATTCGTCTGTTTTGAAATATTGTAATAAGATACAATAGGCTAATGACAAACACAATGAAGGGATGATGCAACGTTTCTGGAATCTTTGTTCCGATCTTCCGGAGATTTGACTTCACAAGAGTCGGGAATGATAAATCGGTAGTTTCTTTTGTTTATTAAAACTATTTGCGTGTCCGGCGTTGCCCGGTTTGTCATATATCTATGACTCCCGATTTTACTCCAATATCGGTTGCCTTTGCGTTATTTTAATGGAACACACATCGACCCCTATCCCTAAATGTCGAAAGGGATTGAACTCATTAACTCCGAAAATTTTTTTTTTCGACGAATATCGACAGTTTTAACATTCTCTAAAATTTCCGCCCCCAATACTGTGGGTTTAACAAAAAGTTGAATGTCATAACTAAACTCAGCGACATCCATAACCCTGGATTTCCCTCCAATCTTGGTTGTACTCGCGTTAGTTTCTTGTAACACTACTCCATTCACACCCCTAATGGTGCTCCTTTCCCATGCTGTAAGGGGTTTAAATTATAGACGGATATTCATAGACAGAAACACTATAAATCACTTTGACCCCTATAAATATTTATCCGACTGAAATATCGGCCGTTTTAGCATGTTTGAATATTTATACCCCCTTTCCTAGGGGTGGTAGACGTGTCTCACCCCGACATTGTTTGTTTCCTGGTCGCAAAGAACACGTATACGAAATTTGGTAGAATTTGCTTCACGGGTGTAGATTTGTTTGCGGAAGATACATACAGACACACTTTATTTACTAGAAGAAGATTATTTTATAAAACATTAGTTTTGTGATTTTGTTGAAATGAGATCTAGTAGTATTAAACTTCTCGCAAACCAATCAAAGTAAATTCATCTATAGGGAATTATAAAGTTGACATGTTTAATACTGCAGAAATAACCAACCAAAATTGTTAAGTAATAAAACTAATTTATTACGAATATATTTTACTAAGCTTCACCAATGGTTTACACCTCCAATTTAAATAAACAATTCTGTGGACTTAACAAGATTCTCTTCGTCCTTTTTATATAGTATATATATATATATATATATATATATATATATATATACCTTGTATATAGAAATTTGGAACGACGTACGCGAAACTGATATTTGATATTAAATTAACGTACCCGGGAAGTGTAGGGAATGGTTGAGTTTTGGAAAATATTTATAATGCATATTTTTCATATGAAGCTAGCCAGCCGAAAGGGGTGGAATAACGATTAACGCGGGTATTGGCGAGCAGCTGGAAGTGGAGCAGTAAATCAAACGTTATCGCTATGGTCCATGAGAGGCCTCACTAACCGCTACCGACTAGCTTCCATTAATTTCTCCCAATTGCTTTCACCACTAGCCGAAGACTCTAATCGAACTACTATAAGCATTAATAGCAGTATGTGACGTCAGATGAAGTATAAATAAATATATATAATAATTCATGCACTTACGGAACAGAAATTTGTTACCAAATATTTAAATGTGAATACATATTATTCATTTTTTGCCGTTGAAGATGTGATACTTTGCGTTAATGTCTTGTCATTTTCATTAGACTGAATACTTATTATTTCCTGATTTATAATATAGGCCTATAGGGAAACCGAGGCTGATAAAAACTTTATCAGAACATCAACTGCTTATAACAAAGGTAGGCCTATTTAAAATTCTTCGGTTCCGAGATCAGAGAGAAGTGCATACAAAATCAAAATAATAATATATTATATTTGTGACCACTTCAAAAAAAGCTTTCAAAATCCTAAGCTGTATTTCTAGCACATCCATATTCCTTTAATTCGACAAAGAACGTAAAGTTCAGTAAGCCGCGGATTTCAACTTCAGCCGTTTAAATTAGCTGGAACTTTATGCCTACTAATTATGTTATGAAACTTTTAATTATCTATTCAGTATATAAATTTAAACATTGTTTTAAACTTGTCCAAAACGTTAATTACTTCATTCTACAAGGTAAAAGACACTCACTGCAGTGTTCTTCTACACATCAACACGCAAACTGTGGAAAAATTGGCAGGTGATTCAAGAGAGTACTAACGTTTAATTGGTCTATTCGAGCCTTCATGTATAGCAATAAAATACAGAGATTTCTCCACTTTAATAGTCACTTATAACGTTTTAAATAATTTGATCGCTTGAAATATAATCTAACGCTGGATATATTAAATTAATACATTTTTTTTTATTAAGAACTATTATTATATTGTAGATGCTAAATTTTTCATCCGGAGCATAATTTTGATGTTTAATTATTACTGTCAAATGGTCTATTCGTTTACGTGTAAGTCTTATTTAATAGTTTACTTACAACGCTTTTACCGCAACAAGTAGACGTAAAAATCAGGAAGAATACAGATTTTTACAATCATACTTCCCTTCCAAAAAATAGTTTATCTCTGGCATTATTTATCGGTAACGTGTTCATTTGTATAGAAATTACCAGTATAACTTCTCTTCTTTTGATTATGTTCAGGAATGAGTTCTCAAAAATTGATAATTCATTATTTCAAAGAATGTAATTTTTATTAAAATTAAGTACTAATGTGTAATTGGAGAATACGCTGTTAAAAGAAAGACTATAGCAAGTCATGAAGAATTTATTTGAACAAATGGGACATGCATCTGGTGTTTGTAAAATTTTGTATTAACGACAGATTAAGTGGGGACGGAAGAATTTAGATACGAATTACTACTGTCACCTAAAGATTAGGCGTAATTTTAGCTTTCAGCGTCGAAAAGAAACACCATATGGTCAGGAAGCATATTTTGAGGGATGTTTTCTTCGGCTAGTATTCGCTGATCTGTACAGATGTCCTGATATTGGCTACATTCAAAGAAAGGACATCAACGCATTGGATCCCACAAAAAACTAAAAATAGAGAAAAGAAAGGCGAATAAAGATCTTGTTAAGTAATTGCACTGCAGCTTCAGAGATACAAAACAGAGAGAAACATACAGACAGAGAGAACATCAGAGAGCGAAAAATGTGCCTAGTTGAGTTCAAGCGATTAAGGGGTTTCGGCTCTTTCGAAAGCGTGAGAGCACAATATTTATTTAATTTTTTTTTTAGGTAATAGGCTGCATGAGGGTAATCCACATGGTGGCAACTCCCCTTTAATAGCATTTCACTATTGTGTAAATACTGCATCCTACCTGTGAATATATCAAGTATAATTTATGACGTACAATCAACTACTCAACCACGGTTATTTTGAGAAACGTAGATAAGGCACGTGTTATGCTACTGTAAATATCGCGTAGTCGTTATTTTATAATTAAATCACATAGTTTAATATTGTTTTTTAGTTAATTCATAAAATATTTTTATTTTAGAAAATATAATATTTGAATTTAATTATGAAAAAAACACAACTGTTTACCAATTAAGAGACAAAAAACTGATTTTTTCAGTTTAAATAGATCAATGAAGAGCTCCAATGACAATATCTGCAGTCACACCGTTGTTTAATAATAGTCAATTATAATTTAACATTCCACATTTCAACTTTATGAATATCTTCTTATGTATTATATTTTCGTAATTTGAATTTGAAATGTTCTGCTTTTCTAGTAGAAGATTATGAAATGTCTATTGATTTATTATAGTTCTGTACTATTTTTCTCTACTATTTATTTCCTTTTCTTATACTTTTCGTTATTGAAGTATGAAATGATATAATAATCTTTTATTCGTTTATTAAATTAAATGCTTTCAGATTTATTTTTTTAGTTGGTACATGAATAAGGAAAAAATAAATTCAACTGTAATTAGCTCGATTGTTCGCTATGTAATCTGATTTTCTAATTAAAAACTGTAAAAAGAGGTTATAAGGTTATATGAATCAAATTATTACTTCTGAAAGCTAGTTACTAAATTAGTTTTCTGACATAAATGATTGGAATGTATCAAACTAAAGTGTCATAATAATTCTAGGGACCTTTAAAACAATCATAATTCAAACTCCGAGACACAGACTTAGTCTCCGTGCCTTAAGATTATTATAAATATTTATTGATTTCAAGAAACACTCAAACGCGCTCCTTAAGACGTATCCAAAGCGAAACGATTAAAAAAATACATATGTATCTCACAGGAAAGTTAAGAATCTTTATGGAAATGGTTGTAACGCGCCGATTAACGTTGCAGTTATAATCTTGAAAAATGTTGGAGAATGGTTGTATATAATATTCGCGTTATAGTGGGTTAAATTGTGAGTGTTGCACTTTCCTGAACAAATTTATACGCTTTTACATTTGAACAGTGGTGTTAACACGTTTTCAGTTTCGAAGTCTCATAAATAAATCAACTTCACAAAGAACTAATGGCCAACTAAGTTCTTTGGATTTAAAACGCGGCTTAAAATTTCGAACTGAACCCTGACGGTAATATGTTCATTCCGTGAATTAAAATGGCTATATAAGTCAACATGTTACCCACGTGTTCCATCACACTCATCACGAACCTCTCTCCATCCATTGCGCCAGAGACAAGAGCACAATAAACAGAACAAAAAGCTCGAACCGCTTCCCAAATTCCCAACATCACCAAAGAGAAGCTCACCCCGGCGCTAAAATGCTGCAATCACGAACAAAAGCATTCTGCAAGCAGGGGTACCAAACCAAAATTCATGCCGTGCTTACCAATCATAAGTATTTATCATTTACGAGCCGAAATAATGTAATTGAAGATGCCACGAGTAAAATTGAACTAATATTACACTACAGATGTGTTACAAACACTTGAAGTCAAATAAATTTGTTTAATTTGGATGTATATATGAGAAAAAATGAAAAAATTCCATAATAATCGTTTATGTAGTCTACAATTAATAATATTTACCGTAAGCGATTATTATGGAATTTTTTAATGTTTTGTCATATATACATCCAAATTAAACAAATTTATTTGACTGCAACTGTTTGTAACACATCTGTAGTTTAATATTACTTCAATTTTACTCGTGGTATCTTCAATTATATTATTTCGGCTCTTAAACGAAAAATACTTATGATTGGTAAGCACGGTATGAATCTTGGTTTTGTACCCCTGTTGCTTTCCCGACGTAGACCTGGTTGAAGAATCTCAGGTTTCCAGTTGGGTTATGTATTTTCTTGCAACCAACGTTCCCGTGGCTGACACTGCCAGTCGCCAGAACGCGATTCCCGTGAACTACCATGGGAAGAATATGTATAAGATAATGAATTCCAATTCTCAGATATCAGGCAGAAAAATGACGTATTAAATATCAAGAAGGTAGTGTCAGCCATGGAAACGTTGTGTGCAACAAAATACATAACCCGACTGGAAACCCGAGAACTCTTCATCCTGCAGACTACATATTTTGAGTGGTATGTGACCTTTGTGCCGATCCTCCTCAGTCTTAACCTCTGTTTACCTGGTCCATGTCAATTTAAATCATCCATCCACCGTGCGGGGATTCGAATCCCGGAAATATATACCATATAACCTGTTATTGAACTCGGTTTATTGTTTCGCGATACGTAGCGTTCCGGGACGACTTAGGTGGTCGCTGACGACAGACGGCACTTTTAAAACGAACAAAAATGTCTATAAAAATCACATTTGTTTCATGGTGTCGTCAAAATAGAAATAAGCACAAAAGATTTTCTGGTGGTTCAGCTCATGTGTCAGCTCTTCACGTGGCACGATCGGAGGACTTGCCTCATTGGCTTCCTCGTCGTTCGAGCCGGCCGTCTTTGTGCCACCAACCTTCCCTCCAGCGTTACGGGTTGCCTCAGCACCACCTCGTTAATCCTCTTAGCAGCCGGACAACAGCAAGATGCTCGTCCGACTGCATCTCTGGGCAACCAGAATCGAGCTGCTCGAAGCCAGAAACCGAAGTGCTGGTCCTCCGTCCATTCCGCTCAGCATCCCCGTGGAACGTCACGGGTTTCCCACACTGACCAATTGCCAGAGCGCGATTCCCGTGAATTACCGTGTGAAGATGTCGTATAAGAGATGCACCGGCGCCTATTAAAAATAAATCATTTTGGCAGTTGCTCCGGTGCTGTTATATCTTTGGTTATGTTAATATCATTTTTTGTTGTTGAGTTTATAAAAGAGACACTGATCGATTGTTTTTTTGTTAAAGATGTATACACGCTGTATATCAAAATAAAAGTATTAAAATCTGAATATATTAAATTCACGGCTCAGAGAATTAATTCTACTTCTTAGATATCAGCAGAAAAATGCTGTATTAAATATCAATGGCAATGGACTAATTTATAAAGTTATATATATATATATATATATATATATATATAATGTGTTTCCGAACTCTTGCAACAATCGTCTAACGTACATTATGGATAGCGCCAGGATCTATTCCAAATAGGGAAGATACGCCCCTCTAAAGTTTCACAACGTCTCAACCGCAGTGGCAAGATAACAGAGAATTACCGTAGGCGTTATCCACAGAACCACGATGCCTTTCTTAACCTTGCTCCGAAGACCAGCTATTACGCCTTTATCTTTTGAGCTTTGTTGAAGTTCAGTCAGAGTTCGAATCTCGCTCACCACCTTGCGTTTTTTCTTTTCGTGGTCCACTTGATCTTGAATGCATGTTTCACATTTGTATCTGACAGCTTTGGGTTTTTTATTACTGTTTCTGTCTTGCAAAATGATTACTCAGCAATAGTTTGGCCTTAGTCCTAAATTAGCGTTTCGCTTTAAATTTGGCAATATGCATTTGAACAATCCACACAAAATTCGTTTTTTATTTTTCATTGTCAGAAATAAATTCATAGTTTGATTTTTCATACAAGAATGCCTTATACATTTATTAAAATCAAGAATAACGTTGCTTAATTTCCAAACGGTTTGTTTTATTATTATAATATTCAGGTTCTCGAATAATATTTGACAAACTAACGACAAAGGAATTAATTTTTTATTCTAAATATTATGAAACTCAATATTGTACATGTAATTACTACATAGAGGATCATTAGCTTCTAAAACTGCTATGAGTGTCTATTTACATTGAATTCGTATGGCTCATGCTTTTTTCTTTGTTTAAACCACGATTTTGGACTTCATTTATTTGTATATAATTGATTTGATATCATTGAACATATAAACAAATCACTTTATAAGCTCTAATCAACTGAAGAAATTATAATCCATTGCTCGGAATGAATTAGAGCTTACAGACAGTAACGGAAATAATATCTACTAATCGTTAGTCAAAGTAAGCCAGACGTTAATTTCACAAATCACAAATTTAAACCGTAAGGCTTCGTGAACACCAAAGAATTCGTGCAACAGCTGTACAGATTTCTAATAATTCTTCGGTAGGTAAATACAATATTATCATTTATGCAGTGTTTAATTTTCTCCAAAACATAATGCCACAATACTGAAAGGTTGCATGTGTTTGCACGTAATTTGTGCCAGTTTCGGTTTCTGTTTGCTCGTAATTATGATAGTTGTGTTAATTGAATTGAATGAACTACTTATTGAGTTTGTGTTTCGGAATTATCGTCTGCATACATCCGGATGTTTAATTGTCCTAATTAGAGGATATTTCAAATACTGTGCAGTTTAGTTAAATAAGTCCTATAATGTAAAATTCTAATAATCTTGGCGTCAAAAAGTAATGTAAAAAGAGATTAGACAGGAAAAATTTTTGAAATGAAATAATTTTCTTAGCTGTTCAGAGACAGGATGAAATGAGCGAAAGTAAAACAACAGTAATAGGAGTAAATGAATAGGTAAAACAAACAACGTAGGTCAGAGGATGGTCTCACCGGTATCAACATTCAAACCACCCAACCTCGCAGGAGTCTTCACAATCTCTGTCTACAGCGAATACGGCGAGATGAATTCATCTGGCATTTAACTAGAACAAAATAAATATATTAGCAAAATAAGTCACAACATAGATATTTAATGTAATGTTAAGTTCAATAATTACATTTACAGTGAAAGTATGTATACAAAATAGACGCACAATGTTTCGTACCGAATTTGGAACTTCATAAACTAATTCGTAATTTATTATAAAAAATTTAAAATGAAATAATTCATGTTAAATATGCTTTCTAAAATTTATAATTATTGTTTAACCTGGTGATTTAAAAGTTCTGGACGAAACGTTGTGCGTCTATTTTCTATTCCTTCAGTCACTGTAAATGTAATTCAACTTAACAATATATTAAATATCAATATTCTGACGATTTGGCTGATGTATTTATGAAGATATTTTTTCTAACAATTACCAATAAGCTTAAATTTATTTCAATCGAGATTTGAGATTAGCTTTCGTTCTTATTTTTAATATAGACAAAATTGAATGGTGGTATTATTTGATGTGCTTAAATGTATGTTACTATAAATATACAAGAAGAGGAAGTAGAACGTCGTATGCAAAGAAACAGCTAACTCAACACGGAACATAAATTTATTTGAATGTCTACCCGACACACGACACGACATGAAGAATCCTAGTACTTGAAAACGCCAATAATATAACGCTCTACAAAATTATTTCTCCATATATAATATGATACAAATGTTTGAAGGATTATACTATAAACTATTGATCACTATTACAAAATCTTTTTTTTTTGTATAAACCAATGATAAGTTCCTAATGATTCTTTCGCACTCCAAGAGTATAACTCTTTTATATCAATGACTTTCTTAACAGTTTCATGAAAACGAATATAAAATTTAAAAGGTTGATTTATGATCCTTATAATTACATTTTAGAAGATATGTCATATCTTGAATATTTATTTTGTTATCCGTGCATTTTATTCAATACTTATCTCGGTGCCCGGAGTTGCCGGGGTTGTTATAATTAAACTCAGCGACATCCATAACCCTGGATTTGACATCAAAATCGGTTATTTTTATTTAATGCATCTTCAGCCACGTCCCTATAAGTTCTCCCCTTCCATGCCGAAAAGTGTTGAAATTATAAATATAATTATCTGGAGAGACGCTATCTATTACATTGACCCCGAAAAATATCTTTTCAAGGAATATATCGGCCGTTTTAACATATTTGACAATTTCCAACCCCGTGCACCCCTGCCCGCAAGGTGGTAGTCGTGTGTTAACCCCATAGTGTTTTTTTCCGGAAAACATGTACAAAATTCGGTCAAATTTCCTACACGTATTCGCCTTCCCCGCTTATAGGGGTGGAAGAACAACTTAAGTGGAAAGTTGAATGTTATAATTAAACTTGGCGACATTCATAAATCTGGATTTAACTTCAATCTCGTTTTATTGCTTCATTTTTAGGTAACGTCCCTCCAATCACACCTTTATGGATGCTCCCACCCTGTGACGAAAGGGGCTGTAATTATACACAATCAGAATCAGGAGAAATTTTAACAATAAAAAATATTTATTCAATGCAAATATAGGTCGTTTGAAAATTTCCACCCCCGGCCCTGGTCAGTGGTAGACAAGATTTACCCCCACAGTGTTTGTTTACGTTTCAAAAGGAACACGTGTACGAAATGTGTTCAAATTTGCTCCACGGGTGTAGATTTGTATGCGGAACATACATCCGCAAACAAATGGTCTATATTATTTATTAGAAGAAGATAACTGATGTGCAAATCAAGTATTATGGTTTTTTGAGCTTAATGTACTGCACAAATATATTAGTATTCGAAATCAATTATGTTGGCTTAGGAAAATAATTACCAATGATCATATCGAATATCTAACGGTTGCAAAAGTTGGGAACTTATTAATTCATTCGGTTTAGAGGAACTTTAGTGAAACACGAAAGTGTCAGTCGCTGTGAAACTTCACTGTCCATCTGCACTTTAATAATGCAGATGAAGCCAACCTGGCGGTTCAGCTCCCAGGCCAGTCAATAGGATTCTGTTGGAATATACAGCTGCTGGACACACACACACACTAAACATATTCTTATCAAAGAAAAATGTATAGATTTTATAGTTAATTAAAATTTTGGTGTTAAACTAAAAGCTAATCATAAAACTTCATTCTGATTTAACCATGTTGAAGAAAACGTAAAATGAACGAATTTCGAGGTTCCGTGTGAACAACAAGACGTGCAAATTCGTCACAGTCCTTGTGCATATCCTCTGCTGCAGAATGTGCATATGTATTTTGGGAATCTGTTTGTCTTCCAAAACCATTCTAGACTTCCGAGAACTATAATTCTCGCCAAGAAAGAAAAATAAATAAATGTCAAGATGTATGCACGACGCAGGAAAAAACGCAAATTCATGTTCATTTTACATGATTCTCTGTGTGAGAAATACAAGATCTTAAAACTCGTGTCGATTCAACGTTTCTGCAACTACCATACTAAAAGTAAATTTTAATTATGAAACGTTATAGTAGATAATTGGTCCATCCATCAATTTTTCATGTTTGTTTTATTTAAAAAAACCATAAAGCGATCAAAGTTTATCTATATATAATAGTTAAAAAGGCTTCCCAGTCTTCCGATGTTATAAATTCCCATAATCGATTGTGCAACCATGGTCAGTTATATTGTTCATCTTGATGGAAGTTATTAAGATTTTCAAGATAATTTTGGCTTGCATTGGATTTTAAAGATAAAATCGATTTCATACTTCAATCTCGCTAATATTGAAACAATTTTAATTTACGCTAATCCCAGGATTCCAACATGTAAACTATCAAGTAATATTTAAGAAATACTAAAAAATATAATTTACGAATAATAGGAAAGACTATTCGCTATAAAACATATCCTAAACGTAATCAGTAATCTAACATAAATTTGGAAATTGTAGTTTGGAATATGTAAGTATAAATGCAATAAGTAAAATATTTTATTTAACATTGTTATTCTTTAACTTACTTACAAATTTTTAAGATATTCTTATCTATTATGTGCTATATAATAGATATACGAGAATGATCTGAAAAGTTTCCGACCTAAATATGAAGGTGACAGAACAGTCAATTATTTTCCTATTGATTTTATTGTCAAATTCATTGATCGCAGAATTAATTATATTAATAATAATAAAAAACTGTTTTCCGTCAGAAAATAAATACTAGCAATTTTTTATTTTTTTATTTTTATTTTAAGTCACATCAACTTCTAGGTCATTAGCGACTACTTAATACACTTATTTATTTTACATTAATTACAATTTTATTGTTTTACCATATTATGCTTATCTACAAAACTTAAAATGCTATTCAAAAAACTAAATGTCACTGTAATTTTCGAAACTGTTAATTCTTTATCGTATTTTATTAAAAAAATAAAAAGATTCACTTAATACTAAGGATTTACATATTGTTTATTTCAAAAAGTTGCAATAATTACTCATTTCGTTAAATCCAATTTCCACCTTATAAACATACTCAGATTAGAAAACATTGTTTGGATTTTAATTAATATTTCAATTTTGATAATACTATTATTATAGATAAGGAAACTCATTTAATAAAAGGTATGTTACAAATTAAGACCAACATATTTACTTTAAATGGAAAACAAGACACTTCTGATTTAAACAGTATTCATGATCGTTTAGTAAATAATATTTATTAATTTATATCTTCTATTCATATTCTTTGTAACGTTAAAACTTTGGTTATATAAATTCAGTCACGTGATAGTATTAGTAAAGATCACAACATTTGATCGCTTTTAAATTTAATTGTTCAAAATTAATTTCTGTTATTGTGTGCTATACGGGTCGTTAATTTATTTTGTTATTGTCTTAATACGTTAATTGTGGTATTCTAAAATCAAGTTCTTATAAACTGAATTAATAATTTTTTTACAAGTTTAACACTAATTAATATTGTGTTTCAAACTAGCAGAGTAAAAATAATCGTTATGTTTGAAAGAAAACGTGGTGATATAAGGTTGAGAAGGAAGTGTACATATAGGAGCGAAGTGTAAATAGAATAAAAGTAAAGTCGGTTTTTGTGCCGTAGAGAAGTGCTACATCAACAGAATTAATGGAACCGGAGACTGCTGTTCTACGACCAGAGGACCAGCGACAATAGGAAAGCAGATAAGAGAATAATATAAACTTTTTCAATAACAAAATTTAATATATATCCCACTGAATATACTTCCTCATGGGTATGCACTGAGATCGTTTTTTTATTTAAATATTGTAATTATTTTCTGTTTCATACTTTTTGCTTTCGTAAAATAAATTGCAATTTTGTTTAATTAAAACCAAATATAAACACTTTTAAAACAAATTAATAATTAATGGCGCCCAAACGCGTTCAAGAATGATTAAATTAAAATCAATCTTAATAATTTATCATTATGTTTGTCTGCATTTGTCTGAATCTAACCAAACCCTCTATACTTAATGCTTCCAACTTCAGGTCTTTTGAGTTCTACAAACACGGTAAAAAGTGTAGCAGAAATGGCTTTCAGCTTTGGAGCTTGTCAGTAATAAATTGTTTTCCTGTATCTCCTTTACGTGAAACTTAGTGAAACATTTACTAAGTGAAACGAAAATTTATCACAATTCATATATCATTTTACTATTTTTCAACGGTTTCTTAGATATTGTTCCATTTTTAGATTTTATAAGATATTATCTAATGAAAATGTAATCTATAGTGGAACGGTAACAGACGTTAAAAGTTGAAAAATGTGCGTGTATTATTATAATTTTATGAGCAGCGTAATGTGAACAACGGACAAATGAAACATTACTTAGAGGTGTATTTCTTAATTATACCCATTTGGGTGATTTTGATATTTGCTTGACATTATCAAAGCTCTCTGCGAGGGTTATTCTCTCGCAGGCAGTGCCTGTTTTTTTTTAATCGGCCTGTTTTGAGAGGTGTATGTTCCGGGGTCACAGACCTTGGGCATACGGTAAGAGATGTTCCCTGTTCCCATTGGAACAGTCGGCCAGCTGCCTCCTAAACTGGTCGAGGTACGGAGAAGGGAATGCTGCGACCCCACAGCAAACTCTTCTCCAGCTATAGGAAGGGCGTTGGATAAGTAACAAATGCCCGACCTACCTAATGCAGGTTTTCTAGGATTTTCCCTGCATTACTTTTAGGCGAATGCCGGGTAGGTTCCTTAAATAATTCATTAAAATCTATCAGTTTGAATAAGTTTTTAATTTGTTTTCTTGTTTCCCAGAGATAGGAGTAGGATCCTTAAAATATAGCCCGGGGGCCCTAGTTAACCCTTGGCTACCTTTCTCTACCCTTCCGCATCCCCCCTTCAAATCCCTTCCTATGCTATTAAAGGGGAGCTGCCACCATGTGGATTACCATCATGTAGCCTGTTACCCTAAAAAAAATTGCTTGACATTATTATAATTGTAAATAGTGTTATGTGGTACATAATTCCTCAAAATGAGTAATTAGAATAATTATAACGATTTACCAACTTTTGAGACATATACAAACACAAACTTTTTTGAGCCACGCACCATTGCCGTGATTCTGTCGCTAATGTAGGGTAGTTTTGCTCCGCAAAAGTTCGGGTCATTCTTCTTTATGGGATATGTTGGGTAAAGGCACATTTTTGGTTTTCTTATAATTGAAATAATCAGAAAAAAAAGTAGTAGTTGAAAAGAACACAAACATTTCTATAAGTTTTCTCCAACTATTTTCCAAGCAGATGCCAGGGGCACGGTGTTGTCAAAAAAAGGCTTAATTTGGGGGAAACAGCGAAAAGTTAAATACCACGCGCGTTTAATCCAAATACCTCATTCTCTATGTTCGTTTTTTTAGAAAAAGGCGTAAAAATTAGTGTAACGACAAAATTTCCCACTTAACATTTGCAATGAAGCGCAAGAAATGGTGTAACACAGGTAAGAATCACGTTAGCCGTTTTAGGATGGTCTTGGTCTTCGCTTTATCATTGTAAACGGTGTCATACGATTAATAAAAGCGCTCAAAATAAATTATTTTACGATCAAATTTTGTCGCATATTATGAGTAAAAACAAAGAAAATAGTCTGATAATGTAGAAAAAATAATACAATTTTTATTCTTGAATATAATTGTCTTGCAAAAAAAAAAGTTGAATTGGCAGAATAATTTTAAATTGATTAGTTAATTATTGAATCATTACATACCATAAACTATAAGTTTCCTTGTTCAATGGAATCTAAATTCAGTTCGTCAGAAGCTTTAAGAACATTGTTCTCAACAGTCTGATCTGCATTTCAACAAGACGCCATTGCAGCAGGCTCATATAGCAGAGCAAGTTAGTCCACCAACCCTACAACCACACTTGCTGCCGCAACCCTTTTGTGCGTTGGCACGTGCCTGCGGAGCTGGTTCCTTCGTCATTGTGACAAACATTCCTATTCAAGCTTCAGTCGAAGGGTCTTTTCTCGTTTCCGAGCCATATCTTTGATGGAACCTAGCAACATCAGTAGTGGGTGACAATATAGCAATATTTATTGTGGCATCTTTGGTAAGACCACCGTTCATCCACAGAATGGTTCAATTTGTGATGTTTAAAACTATATATATATATATATATATATATATATATATATATAGTTTTAAACATCACAAATTGAACCATATATATATATATATTGTAATAATCAAAAAATAGATCGTTTAATTTATTTTTAATTAAATGAATTTTACCTCACGTAAAGCTCCAAAATGTAATAATTAAATGGAAGGCTTTTATTAAATGAAAAGTTCGAAATTAACAAACAAAATATTTATTTTATTGTATGGCAATAACTCAAAAACAAATACAATTTAAAATATTAATTTCTCATGGTCTTCACTAGGTTTGATAATGGACACAACAATTTGATTTAAAAAACTTATTAACAAACAAATCACATTTACCTAAACAATACGTCGATAGAAATAAACTAAAAAGAAAAGAAATTAACCTGACAGTTAAAATAGAACGAAATCTGACTTCTATCCTTTAATTACGTTTACATAAATCATTATTTTTGTATTTTGTTACTTACATCTGTCCAGCTGGTTCCAGATTTCTTTTTCTTTTCGGGAGTACACTATTGCAAAAAAATTTACACTGATTCTAATATTGGCTCACAGATTTTACACTCTTGAAGTCCACCTTAATAGGCTCCCAGGAACTCGGATGATCCTCCTTTTTGTCAGCCATCTGGTGACCGCTTGACTTATATGAATCCTGTGATTCATAGATTTGCTAGTCTTTTTACCGCTTGGGGCTAAAACTGCAACTTTACTATTCCTGGCTGCTGATAGACGTAAAAACCGCTAACTTAGTGATATTTACGGGATAATACTTCCGTGAATGTTTTTACTTTGTCTTCAACTCCCAACTTTGTTTAATAATACATTAAACAACGGCTAGTCTCTGCTCTCTAAAATCATTTGTTCCGTCCTCTGAAATGTCCTGTCACCAACTAACTCTTAGCGCTCTCCAGTTTTAGCACGCATACGCCATTTTGACTTTCCGACAAAGTAACAAAGCTCGGCTCTATTGTCGCTTTGGAAGCTCCTGCCGCTACAATTAAATTTTATTAAAACCAATTAATGGCCTAATTAATTGGCATTACAATATATATATATATGGCTTGAGTTTTAATAAAAATTAAATATATTTCCTTTAACAATAACAAATTCAATAGCTAATGACAGCAGAAAAAATAACATTTACTATTATTTCTGAATGAGTTTCTTAGGGTTACGGTGATCATTGGAAAGAATCGCGATATTTAAACAATTCATTCAAATATAAATTAATTTTAAATTCTAAGATCATAAAATGATGTGTAAAAGATTGATTTGTTTGTTCAGTAACCCTCAGCAATTTTCACGCCTGCTATTTGACGATGGTGTTTCCTCAGTTCCTTTCTTAAGCTGCATGCTCATTCCATTTGCTGATTTTCGCGCCAATTTTGGTCGTATCTCAATCAGCACTCTTTCAAACGATCCATCAGAGCAGCATAAAAGAGTCCAGTTGTGGCTGTACCCTTTTCCAAGAAATCTATGAATATTATACACCGAGAATCCCAAAAGACAGTGGTCATCACCCTGTCCAGCTGGCAAAATAATATTCGCCTTTTTACGTTCACTTTCTCTAGTTTTTGTCCATTGTTTTGATCGTATTTGGGTATCTGGAGTGTAGTGATGATCCAAGTTTCATCGACGGTTACGAATCTGGGCAAAAAGTCCTGCACCTTACGCCTAAATGTTTCTTGAATTTTTTTAAAAAATGGTACAAAAACATTTAATGAAATATTATGATCCTCTTAGTGGTTTCCTTTGGTAAATTCTTCATCTGTAAGTTATCAAGAAAATACGAGAAAATTATATTTATAGGCACTTTTACTAGACGAGAACAAAATGTAGCAGACCCATAAAAGGGTCGATATCCGCAACAAATCCAAAACGCAAACGGACCCAACTTTTTCCACTTTGTGGATTCTGATCTGATGCACGATTCGAAGTTAATGAGAGCCAAAGAACAACACTACAGCCCAGCAATTGAGAGATATGGCTGTACTACGCCAGAAAATACACGTGACGTCGAAGGAAGGTAAGTGAGGTGTGAAGTTATTACGATACGAAGTTTTAAACTGAGGTCTATCAACTTTTCGGCAAAGCTTGTCTGAGCTCGAGAATCGCACAGGAAAAACACGCAATGTTCTGAAGACACCTCAACGGGAAGAGGAAAGTTTAATTTCTCTGGAGGCCTCGGATGGTTGAAAGCTGAGAACTACAGACATTTTTTATATGTCTCAATTGAAAAATTGTTACATAAAAATATTACAGATGATACTGTAAGTATAGAAAATCAACTTGATTGAAGTCGCCGATTAGTAAATATGAACATAAATTATAAAAATGAAAATGTATTTGTTAAAATGAATTTAAGGACAATATTTCATTGAGAAAACAATTAGAAAGTTAATTAAAACAAGGTGAATGAAAAACCCAATCATTTTTTCCCGCGCTGTTAGTGAGCGAATGATTAATTATCTTCATAATGTAGTTATAATTAATTATAATGAACTAATATAGCACCAATTTGCGGACTAATTTCATTTATCATAGTCTTAGAGCTACGCGACCTTAGTTTTACTAATGAACAGATACTTTATATTGACAAAAATCCCAGTGAACTGTAGAAGAAAACAATTAATTCAATTCCAGCCTTTCGATGTAAACAATATATTGTAGCAGTTAATCAGGCCATTAACTATTTGGTTATAATTTGAATTGTAGTGAACAATTTGAATTATAGCGGTATGAGCGAGCAAAGCAACAATGAGCGGCGAGTTCTGTATCTTTGTTGAAGAGCCGAAATGGCGATTGAGCGCGCAAAAGTAAAGTTTAGTCTAGAGTCTACGGTCAGCCACGAGACGAGAGACATTAAAACAAATCTTCACCGAGATACATAGCAGTTCGATACAAATAGATAAATAAAACAGTAAAAGTCTAAAATCTGCAAATCGTGAGTTCCAGTAAGCAAGCAGATAGTTGGACAGAGATTTTCTAACAACTCGTTAACGGTGAAGCAAAGGTTGCTTCATTAAAAAAAATTGAACAATTTTGCATTGAGGGAAACCGACAACCGATAGTTGACCAATTATGAGAGAATCATCCGAGGTTCCTGGGAGCTGAGTAATTGCATTTCGACAGCGTATGTGTAGAATCTGTGAGGAAATTTAGAATCAGTGTAATAAAATTTGCAATAAAGTGTATCTTTGAAACTACAAAGAATGCTGGTACCAGTCTAACAATATGTGAGTAACAAAACTTTGATAATTATATTTGTAAACGATAACTAAAAGGGAAAAGTCAGATTTCGTTCAAGTTTAATTTCTTTACATTTAACTTTCTTTCATTTATCGACACATCGTTTTGAGGTAAATTTTAAACTGAATTGTTAATGGGTTTATTAAATCTTTTTTGTTAATTATCAAACCCAGTGAGATAAGAGATCTTAATTTGATTTTAATTGTTTTAATCTTTGGAAGCCACCAATGAATAAATTATAATAAATTATTTTGTTCTTTAATGTTTTTATAATCTTTTAAATTAATTAACCTTTCCATTTTGATTATTACATTTAATGGCTACCACAACGTGGGGCAAATTTAATTAAACGACTAATAGTTGTTTATTATTACTATATATATTGTAATGCCTTGAAGGAAAGGCATTGTTGCTGATTAATGGGCTTGGCCGTCGGGAGCGAGGGACGCGCGGCTGGCCTGTCGCAAGATAAATCTGTTAAGGCAGGCATTGTTTCTGATTAATGGCCTGGGCAGGTCTCTTGTTGACTTAGGATCGAGGGGCAGTTCAGGCGGTCTGGAGAATTTAGAACCGCGCACGTGTGAGTGCGGGGGTGATAATACAAGTGCAAAGTAATTACGGGTCCTCTCTCGATGTGACATGACAGAGTAGCTAGCTATTTGCTAAGGAACTGCAGCTGCAGAATGTAAATTTCGGGATAATGGAGAAACTGTCAACAAGCAGTTGCGACGTAGTTTTGGAACAAAGGAAAATATAAAGGACTGTGATATATAAAGAGAAGATAAGATTTTTGGAAGTTAGTTAGAGTGGAAGAGGGATGCTGTGAGCACCGAGTCTGGAGAAATTTTGCAACCTGCGAGAGAAATAGCAAAATTATTCAACGATAAACATTTTTGTATGCAGAAGTTCAATCTGTTGTAATATCAAAATTTGACCACTGTCTTCGATTGTAGGAGACCAGGACACTGCACCCAGCGTCGAGTAGTTTCACCACGAGCAAGTGGGATGTCCTTCACGAACGGAGAATCAGCTATCGTCGAACCAATATTATGTGTTAGAGTCAGTGTGTAAACGTCCAGTCTATAAAGTGTGTGTGTAATGAACGAGACAAATGTTCCTGAGGAATCGTAAGTTGAAATTTCATGGTAGTAATATGTGTAAACGGAATTAAAAGATACAGTCAGATATCGTTCTTTTCTTTTGTGTTAATAAAATAAACTCTTTTAAATTTAGAATCAATCTGGTAGAATAAGTTTCTTCGATGTCTAGACGATTAAATATTTCTTGTTAATTTAAAGATAAATGTTGGATTCTTTGATTTTTTAAGTGTTCTGTCAGTTATCAAATCCAGTAAAGACCCATGAGAGAATGAGAAATATGTTTTTTATTAAATTGTATAATGTTTCAAGAATTGCTAAGTTTTGATAAATAAATTTTGTTTATTTTAAAGTCAATAATTTTTCATTTAAAAGCCCATCATATTTAATTATTACAATATGTATATTTCAATGAATATGTGTGCGAGTTCCTTATGGAGTTCCGATTTCTGTCGGCTTTTAGAAGCTTTAGGCAACTCCCAATGGGTAAACAGAGGTGAAATTTTAAAACATACCAAAACGGCTGATATGCGCGTCGAATATATAGTTTTAAGGGGCGGTGAGATTCATAGTTTCTCTCCAGATGTTTTTAGCGTATAATTTCACCTCCTTAAAGCACCACGGAGTGGAGGAACGTTACACAACAATAACGCGAAACAACCGAGAGTGGTGTCAAATCCAGGGTTATAGAAGTGAATGAGTTTAATTATGACATTCACTACGTCAGTTACACCCGTAGGTGTGAGGGTGGGTGGATGTGGGAGAAAGGTCGTTACATAAAGTAATGAGTAAACAACGGAGACTGGGGTTATGGAAGTCACAGAGTTTAATTCTGACATTTACCATTCTAGTTAAGATGTAGTTCACCCTCTAGGAGTGGGGGGGGGGGTGAAAGGTCGTGCAACAAATTTCCGTTTACAATATTAAACCCGTAGAGAAATTTCTACCAAACTTTATACACATGTTATGATCCAGGAACAAACACTGAGGAGTTAAACACACCAACCGCCTCTAGGGGTGTCGTGGAGGGGGTATAACATTCCTAAATGGCCATTATAAGCGTCATATAAAACGTTTTCGGGGTCGCTTAATTTGATAGTGTCATTCTAGAATTTTTAAGCGTCTAATTTCAACTCCAAAAGGCAAGGGAGGGAAGCACCCTTACTGTACGGGTGGTGGTGGAATGGGTTTACATAAAAAACACTGCAAAGGAGACCGATATTAGTGTCGATTACGGCGTTATAAGAGTCGCTGAGTTGAAATCTCTCATTAATCACGGTGGTTGATGAAATTTATGTTCTTCTTCGTGGAGGTGGATTCCGTTGAGAAAAGGTTACCAGGAGTAGTTTTGACCCTCTTAAATTACCGGGGAAATTTCTTTATTTTCTTAGGGTAAGGGCTATATTTTGGTCTCTATTTAGTTAATGATTTATTTCTTTACTCTTTTAAGGTAGCGGGTGTAGGTTTAGACTTTATTAAGTTAGAGACGCTTTTTATTGTTTTAGTTCGTCGCAATTTTATTTTATTTATTTTATGTAGTACGAGAGTTTCTGAATAACATCATTCATCGTCGTGGTTTATTTGGAGTTAGATGCCGAGGGTTTAGGTCGGGGAGAGGAATGTAAATAGGTAAATGTTCCAAACACTGGCGCTGTTGATGCTGGTTAATTGAAATGTTTACAAAGAGGTTAATGTCAAATCAGTTCCTTCCTTCTCTGGGTTAATTTAAATAAATACGCGCCTATCGCCGGGCACTCAGCTAGCAGGGTGTAAAAAATATTACACTTTGCCTGAATGGCATAAATACTGCGCTGCAGCTCTGATATAAATACCGAATGAGAAAAGGGATTACAGACAATATTTTTTTATTTGTCCTAGAAAAGAAAAATATTTTTAAACAAATAATATGTGTAACAATGACTTTGTAAATAAATTCTATAACACAAAGTATAATTAAATAATCATTAATACTTTTGCAATACTTATATCTGAAATTTAATAATAGCAGTATTAATAATAGCAGAATCTCATGTTAATAAGAGTAAAAAATAAGGAAGTGTAGACCACTTGTTGAAAATATTGATGCTGAATGAACCTTTCATTTGTGTCTACTTGTAGGAGTGTTGACACAATTTCATTCTGAGTAATTTAATTTTACATTAATTTACTGTATTATTTTCTCCAAATATAGAGTATTTTATATCAGTGTACCCTAACGTTATTGTTGCACATGGAAGAACTGGCTTTTGCTGTCCTTTGCTCACTTTGCAATAGTAGGATGTAACATCAGTGTTGAGTCTGTTGTACCACAATGTCAATAAGGGTGTAGGAACCTTCCTATTATTGTGTCTCCCTGTGAGTCATTAGCGAGCAGATGATTGTTTCCTGGGCTCTTTGTCAACAACTCTGGCGCCACAAAATGAAAGGTATGTCGCCAGGTTTGGGAGTAAAGAGCAGTGTGTCAGCACAACCTGGAAACCAACGTTATTTAGCTGGAAACGTCAGCAGTTGTACTTAACTAAGCAATGCAAAATGTATTATAAAGTTCATTTTCGTAGCTGCTGTCTAGTTTGTAATGATTCGAAAATTTTATCCGGTGAGGTACTGGAACTCGTGTAGTTACTCGTATATCCTAGTAATACGTCGGGAAAAACCACTGCCGAATAAGGTATATAATTATATGTAATAGCATTTAAAAATATGTATGTTTGGGAATAGGTTAGAAATATTATTTTGTAGGCGATAAATACATCTCATAATTAAGCTGTCTTCCTCCAGAATTTTCAACAAAACACAGTAACTCACCCATTTATTTTGAAAACTTTACAGCACAATTACTTTCATAAAACACTCGAACCAATTAACTTTTTAACAAAGCAATTAAAATGCTACTATTTGTTTTATGTCCTGCAATGAGGGTATTTCTTGGTTGAAATGCATGAAGTCAGTTATAGACGCATACAGGGTAACTCAGCCCTTCTTCGTCTCTCCTACTCTCAGTTAAATGAGAAAAGAATCTGAAAAACAATAAATTTTATATTATAATCGATCAAAACTACCAGAGCAAAAATAAAATTGAAAGCATGAATCTAGGGTCCACTTCCACGTCTACTCAGTGCTCCAGCAACTTCTGGAAAATCAACACCGTACCAGAAAACTGAAAAGAAGAAAACAAGCTGAAATGGGGAAATGTTCAGTGTATAAAAGCAGTGCACAGTGCACGAGTGAAGAGGACACATAACCTGAAAAATATAGAAGAGGACAATGGACAGACACTAGTCGTAGTTTTAATGAACTTTCGTCCCATTTATATCTGTCGATTTTACTTTAAAAGTTCTTCAATATCGTAGGTTAAATACGACCAACATCAGCTGTTACCAAGCATCAACTTTGCTCGACCACTACTTGGTTACTCGCGAGAACATACTTTGTATGTATCCTCGGCCGGTGTTCAAAATCACAGAAACGATACCATCAAATACTACATGAACCACTTATTAACAAATGACTGCTCAATATGGAATATTTAAAAGGCCCAGAATTGTGGCCCCATCAATAACAATGGGCTAGGGCTGACTGAGAAAGTAAACGTATTCGCTGAGCACCTTGCACGTGACTTTACAACACCACAGCCAGGCGCAAATAACAATCATGAGGAAATTCAAGACTGCATTTATGCACTGTGCCAAAAATCCTTATCGATCAAAGCCGATCCCCCGCCGAAGTGAAACAGGGAACTCAAATATCTCAATGTCCATAAATCTCCCGGTTATGATCTTATAACAGGGCAAATCATAAACCATTTACCCAGGAAAACTTTAGTACTACTCATTACAATCTATAACAGTATTCTACGACTTTGTTACTTTCCCCTTCAAAATATGCTGTAATTATAATGATAGACAAGCCTGGAACACCACTAATAGAACCAATATCATACCGACCAATAATCCTTATTTCCCGTCATGTGAAAGATATTCGAAAAATTACTCCTAAATAAAATAACTGCGAAATTTTAGTTCCTTCCGTATTCAGCAAGGCCTCATGGCTGACTGCTACTCCATCGATCTAGACGCACTAAAACCAACAATGTATTGGCCTGATTTCTCGTCCATTATTGTATCTCTGTGTGTTCGCCGGTAACAGTTCAGTTCAATAATCTCTAATTATGAATTCTTTTAATTCCCCTTTTATCATTACAATATATATATTGTAATACCTAGTTAAGAAGGACATAAATTTTGTTCTTATTTCATCAGATTTGTTTACCAACTCAGACTGGGGATTCTTGAGTGGTTTGTATATAAAAAAAGATAATGATAAAATGATGGATAAGCGGCTCTTAGAGAGGACTATAATTGGACGTTTAGCGACTCTTAGAGCTAATGGTTTTGACAGACATCGGGACGGAACCCTAAAGGCATAATGACAGAAGTTTTATGGACATACAATTATATTAAAAGGAAATGTTTATTTTAATTGTATTGAGTGGCTCTCGGAGCGTGAGAAAGCCAACAGTTGGTGTTTGTTTGGCGAACGTGGAAATTAAAAAACTGTGAAAAAAAGGAATATTCTGGAGAGGGGGAAGTGTATAGAAAAGTTAGTTGGATGTCAGAGTTGGGAGGAGATGGATGTGGAGTGTGGTGTCAAAGTTGGACTGGAGCTCTCAAAGGAGATGGACGTGGAGTCGAGGGCCAGAGCGCAAGAGGGAAGGATGTAGGAGTGTGGAGTCAGAGTTGGGAGGAGATGTACGTAGGAGTTGAAATGTATACCGCAAAGGAGGAGGACGTGGAGGTGGTGATAAATATTCGGTCAAATTGAATGGTGGCCGTGCCTAAAAATAAAAAACATTTTAGTCCATGCAAGCTGTCAGGAGTCGGGATATCAAAAAGGATAAAGTGAACGACACGTAACGTGTGTAAAAGTCTGTGCACAGAAGGGCATTGTAGATTAAAGTGCATTCCTGAAAAACCCAAATAAAATTGTAAGTAGACATTCAGTAATAAATTCTGTAAATTGTTAAATAAGGGTAATCAGTCAGATTTCGTTTTCATTTTATTTAATTGCATTGTTTAAATTGTAAATTTTAGTTTTTCGTTTCCTTATCAACACAGTAAAGACCCTGGGGTACAGAGTCTGATTTATAAACTGTAACTGGATTATTAGTGTAATTTAATTGTTGAGGTAAAAGGATAAAAAAATATACAGAGATTTTCTTGAGTTGTATTCTAGATTAATAAAATTGTTTTGTTTAATAAAATTTAATAATTTGTTTAATCTAAATTCCTATAACAATAATTATCAACAAGAGGGTATTATATATATATATATATATCAAAGCTTCTTATTCAATACAGAAAATATTTAAATAAGTTAGAAAGGAAGAGATTTGGGAGCTTAGAGCTCAGTTCAAATTTGGAAAACTATAGTCGCCATTTACGTTACGGTATCGTTTCTGGGATCGGCTGTAGAAACTAAATTCGAAGTTTCGCATGAGACGGTCTTCGGGCTCTCGAAGTTGTCGAATAGCCAGAACATTGACTGAAGAAGCCATTTTCCCTCTCCGCGTCTTAAGACGATTCAACTGCAGGGGTTTAAGGGAGAAGTGCTCTTCCCAACGGCAACTTCACGTAATGTCTATCAACGAATGCCGCTTACTGTATTTTGCACCACCAGACGTAAGCGATATAGTACGCCGTTTGGTTAACACTTAAAGGTAAAAGGCAAGAACAAATTCAGAATTAATAACATTTTAACTATTAACTGCAATTCAAAAACTGTCAATTAGTGGCGAAATCGAACCTCATTGATATACCACGAACTAAGCTAAAAGTTAACTACGAGAATGATGGAAATGTCTTTAATGTATTACAATGTATTTTAGTAATCTGCTTCAGTTCACTGATGGATACTCACAGTTCATAAAAAGAGCACAGCTTGGAAATCGTAACGAAGTTTATAAAAATAAGAAAAAATATATGCCTTAGCTAACTTTTGCAAATTAATATATACAGAATATATATATTTGCTTACTTTCGGAGAACTGGTAAATAGATATAACACGAACTACAGATAATCTACAAACGTTTTTCCTATTTTTTAAAAAAATTATTTGCATATTTACATTCTACTCTTATATTACATAAATAAGTAATAAGCAAATCGTGTGACATAGTTATGATATGAGGGGGAAGTCATCCATTGATGGTATTCTCAAACAGAGGCGTTAGGCCAGGTTGAACAGAAGAATGAGATCAGTTGACCATTCCAAATTTTCTTCATGGTGCGACTGGTTCTTGGGCTTACTGATGTACGAGAGTGTGGTGGTAGGCAGTTACTAATCTAATTTCGCTTGTCTTCGTGGAGGTTTTGATTAATCACGTACCAAGGAGCGTCTTTCAACATACTGAGCGTCTTCGACTAGAAACGCTGCAGGATTTTAGTGTTGGACGGTTTTGTTCAACCCCATAACTGAATGCAAAATTGCTTTATATAGGAGAAGTTTATTTTCTAGAGAAAACAGTGATTTCGTTCCACTTAGCCAGCTCATTTCTTTGACTTTAAGGTCTAGATGTGTTCTTTTGGTCTTTATGTGAGTGTTCAGAGTGAGTCTCTGGTCGAGGTACATTTGTCTTCTTATTTTACTGGAATAACTGTTTTGTTTTGTTAATTGAGATTTGCGGACATACATTTCGGTTGTTTGTAAACGTGCCTTGAGTGGATTTGTCGTTATTTAAGGAAATTCTCAAGTTGCTGAACAAGTTCTCGAGGAGTCCAGATGATTCAGATTTTCAGATGCCTCTAAAGATGCATTGCTGATAGATAATACAGCTGCACCGTCGGTGAAGGTGGTGATCTCCGTGTTGACAGTGGTTATGACATCAAAGGTGAATTACAAGAGGGGACCTTACTGAACTCCTTTCTGTACTCCAGCAGAGATATTTTGATAATTCGAGAATTAATGGTATATTGTAACCTGTAAAATTCTGTCACGTAGGATTTTAGTACAAGATAAATTTTACTTGGGAAGACTGATTTGATTTTGTATAGTAAATATCAATGCCATACTCTATCAAAACCTTGCTGCAATGACTTGTTATCCATAGTTTATGTACCAATCCTATGAGTTGTCTGAACTGTCGAATGTCGCTTTCTACCACCAGATTGGTGTGCTGGTGTAGTGTGGTCTAGGTCGACGGTCTCTTTTATTTTATTTAGGAGTAATTTTTCGAATATCTTTCACATGACGGGAAATAAGGATTATTGGTCGGTATGATATTGGTTCTATTAGTGTTGTTCCAGGCTTGTCTATCATTATAATTACAGCATATTTTGAAGGGGAAAGTAACAAAGACGTAGAATACTGTTATAGATTGTATTGAGTAGTACTAAAGTTTTCCTGGGTAAATGGTTTATGATTTGCCCTGTTATAAGATCATAACCGGGAGATTTATGGACATTGAGATATTTGAGTTACCTGTTTCACTTCGGCGGGGGATCGGCTTTGATCGATAAGGATTTTTGGCACGGTGCATAAATGCAGTCTTGAATTTCCTCATGATTGTTATTTGCGCCTGGCTGTGGTGTTGTAAAGTCACGTGCAAGGTGCTCAGCGAATACGTTTACTTTCTCAGAGTCAGCCCTAGCCCATTGTTATTGATGGGGCCACAATTCTGGGCCTTTTAAATATTCCATATTGAGCAGTCATTTGTTATTAAGTGGTTCATGTAGTATTTGATGGTATCGTTTCTGTAGTTTCGAAAAGCCATTTGTAGACTATCGGTTAATCAGTTGTATGTAGCTCTGTCATTAGCATCTGCTTCTTACTCTGCGTCTCATAATTTGTCGATTTTATACTGACTCTGTGTACGTATGTAGACGAAATTTAAATTAATGAGAAATAATATTTTCACTCGTTTAAGTAGCAGCAGAAAAAAATAAAGTAACCTAAGGAACATTTCATTTTTATATATAATCAAAAAGATATTAATTTTAAAAAAATTAATAATCTGAATTGCCCCTCGTTGAGGCGCCAAAAATGTAATAAACAAAAAATATAGTTAATTAAAAAAATTCATATTAATTATTAATACCAATTTATTCTTCACGGTTACAAATTTTATATTTTAGAAACAAATCTAAATACTCTTTTTCTAAGTGTCTTTACTGGGTTTGATAGTAAGAAACAAATCAAGATTACAAGTAAAGAATTTACAAATTAAACAATTTGAAACGCACTTAATATGAAATGAAAAGAAACGAAATCTGACTATTACCTTTAATTTTTTTTTTTAGGGCAACAGGCTACATGAGGGTGATCCACATTGGGCAACTCCCCTTTAATAGCATAGGAAGGGATTTGAAAGGGGGGATGCGGAAGGGTAGAGGAAGGTAGCCAAGGTAGCCCCGGGCTATATTTTAAGGATCCTACCCGGCATTCGCCTAAAGGAATGCAGGGAAAACCTTAGAAAAACCTGCATCGGGTAGGTCGGGCATTTGGTACTTGTCCCACGCCCTTCCGATGACGGGAGAGGGGTTTGCTGTGGGGACGCAGCTTACCCCTCGCCATGCCTTGGCCAGTTTAGGAGGCAGCTGGCCGACTATTCCAATAGGAATAGCGGACAACTCTTGCCGTATGCCCAAGGTCTGCGACCCCGGAACATACACCTCTCAAAACAGACCGAGGTGCCTCGGCATGTGGGAACCTTAGTTCAAAAAAACCAGAGAGATGCGAGAGCATCCCCAAAGGTAGCACCCGCCAGAGCTCTCTGTAGTTGTAGGAGAGATTACCAAAACATTTATTATTTTAATTCCTACTTACAACTGTCATTTTGGAAGCAGACTTAATGATTTCAAAGCTTGGGAACACACTTCAGTAAAAGGCCATTATGTGCATAAAATTATACATTCACTTTCTCAAACACACACACTTCAATCCTTTCAGAACTCCAGACTCCTAGCCTATGGACAAGCGCTGTTTCGCCCGCAGCCACCAGTCAATCAGTCGCTATTGCCGCAAACACCCAAGATGTTTTAACAGGGAAACCAGTCAGTGTTACAGTGTTCATAACAATGGATAGATCATGAGATATTTGTGTCTATCATCGGCCCAACGGCACGTCGACGTCTCTGCTGACCAACTCTTTCTCCTCCAGAATCTGGCGATCTGCTTTAAGACATGCTTCTCCCTAGAGATCTGGCACCCAACTAACTCTCTGTCCACATCCTTTTCCCTCGAGATTTGGCATCCCTAACTTAATATTAATAAGAGACCGCGGTCACTATCGTCTTTTGATATCGACGCCGCCAAACAATCATTGTAAAATAAACAATTAATGGTCTTCTTAATTAGTATTACAATATATATATATAATCGTTACATCTCTGACTAATACGATATGTATCTATCGTTATCTTGCGTTAAAGAACTAACGTGAACAGCGTTATGCTCTTTATATTCTTAAAGAAGAATAAGGCGTAGACAGGCTATATATTGGGTAATCCACATAGTGGCATCTTCCCTCTTATAGAATAAGAAAGGGACTGCGGAAGGGTAGGGGTTAAGGGAAGGGTTAACTACGATCTCCGGACTATAGTTGAAGTATCCTACCCGGCAATTCGCCTAACTGTGATGGAGGGAAACCCTGTATCAGGTAGGTCGGGCATTTGGTACTTTTCCCACGACCTTTCGATGGCGGGAGAGAGGTTTTCTGTGGGGTCATGCCTTGACAAGTTTTGGAGGCAGATAACCGACTATTCCAATAGAATAGCGGACAACTCTTACCGTATGCTCAAAGTCTCCAGAACATGAATATCTCAAAACAGGCCGAGGTGCCTCGGCTTGTGGGAACCTTAGTTCAAAAACCAGAGAGAAGAGAAAGCATCCCCAAAGGTAGCCTCCTCCAGGGCTCTCTGGGAAGGTTCACCTGCGAGAGAATTCTCTCTCAGGCTCTTCTTAATAAACATATCATTCCTAAAGAACAATGTAATTCGTAATTTAGAAAAACGAGCAACCTAAAAATTATCTCCAGAAAGATAAATTATATATAATAATTTCGCGTAGCACTATGATTAGTAAAGAATTAATTTAATTATTATTGTCTGTTCCGCTCACAAATTGGAATAAGAACGGGGATTTTTGAAGTCCCAAAAGTGGAAACCGAACCACAATACCTACCAATAATGCTAAAATCGACCTTCGTACGTACAAACTTAAATTAGAGAAACAATCCGCGTCGAAACGTCGGGCACATTTAAATTTTCTTATCTTTGTTACTCTATTTTTAAATAAGTTTGTAAGAAGGTAATTTATAGTATGATTATATTTAACAGGCGTTAATTTATATGTTACATAATCCTTATTATTGTTCTAATCGGTATTACACATTTTCATTGCGTTAATGTCTTCCTCCCAAAGTTTTGTACATTAACTCAGTGCTATTTTAATTAACGGCCCACGTTATGGGAAAACCACACAAAACTACACGCTTTGTTAATTATGACTGTCCAATAATTGTTATTTGAGAATAGTTACGACCTTGCATCGCAAGAATTTACTAATTTTACCACAGCAGATAAGTTACTGCAACACTGGAATTTAATATTACGAGCACAAAGTAAAACAACCTACACAGATATTGCGAATCGTTTCTACAATTTAAAATATCGATATAAACACACACACTCAAATATATCTTACTTCAGGCAGGTTTTAATTTATTGCGACCGGCATGAGAAAATATCACAAAAGCACACTCTCTCATTCACACACACACACACGCATGGTAATATACACCAATGTAGGCAATAATATAGTTTATAAAATTTGTCAAATACAAAATTTCTTCTATAAGATAATGGCCAGGTAATTGAAAGAAAGTTTGAACAGTCGGAGTGTAGCGTGAGAACGTTTGATCCACAGCATTTCCAGACGTTTCTTTTTTGATTATAGATATTTTTAACGGTCAGTTGAAGACCCAACAGGAAAATGAATGCGTCTGTCTGGACTGTGAGAGACCGGACTATATGAGATACTCACACATAGATAGCCGTAGTATGAGTGCAGGGCGTGGATTTTTGGACAGTTAAAAAGTTATTTGATCAGCAGAGGTAAAACTGGAAGGTGATAAAACGGAGTGGCGAATTTGTAACTAAGAGAAAGTTTTAACAGTTGCAATGTAGCGGGAGTACGTTAGATATATAGCAGTCCCAGACGTGTTTTTTGTGATAATTGTTTATAAAATTGTTTGGCTCTGAAACGTGGAGCAAATTAAATAATTTAATATATTCTATTTATTTATTACAATATATTGTAAAACCAATTAATTAGGCCATTAATTGGTTTTAATAAAATTTAATTGTAGCGGCAGGAGCTTCCAAAGCGACAATAGAGCCGAGCTTTGTTACTTAGTCGGAAAGTCAAAATGGCGTATGCGCGCTAAAACTGGAGAGCGCAAAGTGTTAGTTGGTGACGGGACATTTCGGAGGACGGAACAAATGATTTTAGAGAGCAGAGACTAGCCGTTGTTTAATGTATTATTAAACAAATTGGGAGTTTAAGACAAAGTAAATACATTCACGGAAGTAATATCCCGTAAATATCGCTAAGTTAGCGGTTTTTACGTCTATCAGCAGCCCGGAAACGAGTGCAGTTTTACGTCTGTAGCAGCCAGAAAAGGAAGTCAGTTTAAGTTCAAAGCGGTAAAAGACTAACAAATCTACGAATCAAAGGATTCGTATATGGCAAGCAGACATCATACAGATGACAAAAAAGAGGATCATCTGAGTTCCTGGGACCCTATCAATTTTGACTTCAATAGTGTAAAATCTGTGAATCTTAGAATCACTGTAAAATTTTGCAAAAGTGTATTTCCGAAACCAAAAGGAATGCTGTTACCAGCTGGACAGTAAGTAACAGAAACCAAAACTAACGATTAATTGTAAACGTAATTAAAGGATAGAGTCAGATTTCGTTCTCTTTTAAATTGTCAATCAAAGATAATTTCTTTTCTTTTAAATTTATTTCTATCGACGTATTGTTTAGGTAAATGTGAACTGTTTGTTAATAAGATTTTAAAATCAATTTGTTGTGTCAATTATCAAACCTAGTGAAAGCCCTTAGAAATTAATATTTTAAATTGTAATTGTTTTTGAGTTATTGCCACAAAATAAATAATTTTGTTTTAAATTCTTGTCGATTATTTCATTTAATTAATTCCATTATTAATTATTACAAATTAGCTTCCACAACGTGGGGAAAATTAAAGGTTCCTTTTTCAATTATTACAATATATATATATATATCATGGTAACGAAAACTGGGGTTTTCGGAAGAATCGACTTTCTGACCAGGTGTCACTCCAAAATCCAGAATGTATCTCGTAAGATGACAGAATGGCAGTTGTCTCGGTAGGTTAAGGAGTAGTAGTAGTAGAATATACATATATACTAACTCGGGAAACTAGTCACGAATAAAATTTAATTGTAATGTGGCTGAAAGTGAGGTTATAATATATTATAAACCTTAAATAATGTACAAACTGAGGATGGGTCATTGTTGGATAGTTTGAAGGATCGCTGCCTTTGTCGGTAGTCAAACATCCACGCCGCTTCGTGTAGATAGAAGGCGAAAATATGTCTTGAGAAAATATTTAAAAGTATTGCCAGTCCTTCGCGCCGCTGCGTGTACATATAGCACGTACAAACTTGTTTGTCTCGAGAAAATATTTAAAGTTATTGCATAAGTTAAAGCAACTCTAGTTAATATTATAAATTTTCGTTTTGCAATTAAATAAAAGATCTTGATAGAGATTTAATTCGGCAAGAATCGACACGACACAGTGCTAAGAGGAAGAAATTGCAAATTATTAGGGCAGAGGACAATATAATTTGAATAAATGTTTTTAAGTGCTTCCAGAAGAGCCACCGTTCTAAACAGTAGAACGAAACCCATGGTTCCTAGAGCTCAGTCAAAAATGCTATAGAGAGGCAGATAAGCAAATAAAAAGTTTCTATTACGAAATTCAATACACCCGTGACAATGTAAAAATCTACAATTATTACTCCCGCGGGAATAGTATTGAGATCTTATACTTCGTTAAAGACTTGAGTGTCACTAGTTACATCTTTAATAAATGTAAAGAATGTAATTGATTTAATACATAATACAAGTGGCATTTGCATTAATAATTTTTCATGGCGCGCACCCTGTTAAAGGTAAATTATTTCCTTTTGTTAGGCTATGTGAGGGTAACCAATTAGTGCCAACTCCCCTTTATAGGATAGGAAGAGATTTAAAAGGGGGAATGCGGAAGGGTAGAGCAAGGGTTAAGTAGGGTCCCCGGGCTATGGTTTAAGGGTCCTACCCGGCAATTCGCCTAAAAGTGATGTTGGAAAAACCCTAGAATACCAGCATCAGGGATGTCGGTCAGTTGGTAAATGTGACACGCCCTTCCGATGGAGCGAGTGGGGTTGGTTGCGGGAACGTAGAATGCGGAGGCCTCCAATGGGAACTACTCACAACTCTTACCGTATGCCCAACTTCTGCCACCCCGGAACATACACCTCTCAAATACGGCCGAGGTGGCTTGGCTTGTGAGAACCTTAGTTCAAAGGCAACCCCAAAGGTAGCCCTCTCCGTCTCACCAGAAAGTTTATATCTGCGAGAGCTAAGAACATTTTTTGTTTTTCTAAGTGATCTTGTTTTAAACATAGTCATACATACTTGTCAAGTGAAGTAACAACTGCGCCATATAATCTCGCGGCAACGTGTAACAGACTGAATTCTACGTCACACGAGGCGTCAAATAATGGCCTCCCAGCGCGTAAGCATAATTATGTCTCTCTCTCTCTCTCACACACACACACACACAAACACACATACATATATAGTAATAATTAATAAAGATTTTAATTAATTTAACAAATTAATTAATTAAACAAAATTTCCATGAATTTAACTCAATAGTTTGTTTATGAAACAATTTTATTTATTTTTATTTAAAGTGAAGGATTGAAAAATAATTACGCACATTCTTCGAACTTTACCAGACAATTTACTTTCATTCAGTTGAAAATTACAACATTTTTTTGAGATTAATTACATTTAAAGTATTTCAATGTTTATAGATTTCACAACTCTTTTCTCAGGGTCATTTATCTGGGCCTTCTAAGTAAAGAAACAACCTTTACATTTACGTTGAACAAACAAAACGAGAAAGCGAAATCTGACGACATTACTTTTAATTATCGTTTACAAAACTTGATTAAATTTGTTTGTAATTACAACACATTGGCTGGTACCAGGCTTAACTCTCTTGGGCTAGGGCTCACCTCACTATTCACACTAAAAGGCCATGAAATCACTGAATTTACTCTTGATTAAACAAAAACACGGTCGTAACTTTCGAGTCTCTCCTCTGGAACTGGAAACCGCTGCTTCTTCCGGATTTTTAGTTGGACAGATTGTTACCGGTCACGGTACTTACAGAAATTTATTTGTGGCGCTATTTATTAGGTTTCTCATTGCAGTTCGATGAGTTATATGTCCCAAATTTTATACTCAAATTTAAAACTTGTAACCTTTCCGGCCAGATCCATATGACTGCCACGCTGTTCGTTGTCCGCCTTTCAATTTCCGACTTCCTCACCCGAATGACTGTTTCAGAAAGCGCTCGAAGCCAAACAAAGCTCGCCTATTCATTGTCGCCTTTGAAAATTTGGTACCGCTAACAATCCACCATAACTATTCAATTATTAGAATCATTAATGGCCTCTAATTAGTATTACAATATATATATATATATATGTATATATATATTGTAGTAATCAAAATGAACAATATTGAAATAAATAAAGGAAGTTGAAATTGAACAAAAGTTTTTTAAAGATATGACAATTTAATTTATTAAACAAAATTTTCTTTTCGTTAAAATTTACAGTTTATTAATATTGTTTTGACTCGGCTTTTGTGAGAAACAAATTACAGGGCCGCCTCGAATAAAGAAAGTATTAAATTAAATGAATTTTAATTTACAATAAAACAATTATTCCTAACTTGAAAGTTATATAATTTTAATTATATCTGATTGAAATCTGACGGTAGATATTTACATATAAAGTTTGTAGATAAAACATTTTGTTTATTTTACATACCATTGTCTGGGTTTCTGAGGTTTGTGCTCGTAATTTTATTTTTAACACTTTTCACTGACAGGCCATTTGAACTGATTCTATTTCAGGATTGTTTGCGAGCACATTAAAACACTTCCGACGTCTTTCTGATTTTGAATTATATAATTGTTTGTAGATTTAAGCATCACTCGCAGACCAAATGCTGTTTACTGCTTACTCGCTACATTCTGCTCCTTATACTGGTGGCCACTGACATACAATCTTCAAAACCCTTAATCACACTATGCTACATTCTGCACGTCTATTAATCCCTTTTCGACAATGCCCTTGGTAGCAAGCATTATCGGCTTCGCATTCTCGTCGACAATACCGTAAATCACAATGCAGAGTTACGCCGCCAATAATGAATCATAAAATTTCTTTATTAATTAATTACATATTTGTAATTCTACAATATATATATTAACTATTTGCAATTAAAATTTTTGTAATTACTACAATATATATTGTAATGCCAATTAATTAGGACATTAATTGTTTGGACTTAAAAATTTGAGTTTTTTGAGAAATCCATTATAGCGGCAGGAGTTTCAAAGGCAACAATGGAGCCGAGCTTTGTTACTTTGTCGGAAAGTCAAAATGGCGTATGCGCGCTACAACTCGAGACTACGATAGTTAGTTGGTGACTAGAATTTAACAGAGTTAGTTGATGCCGGGACATTTCGGAGAACGGAACAAGTGATACTAGAGCAGAGACTAGCCGTCGTTTAATGTATTATTATTAGACAAAGTTGTGAGTTGAAGACAAAGTAAAACATTCACGGAAGCATTACATCGAAACTTGCTAAGTAAAAGCAGTTTTACGTTTGTAGTCAGCCAGGAAAGGAAGGCAGCAGTTTACGTCCATAGCCAGCCAGAAAGAGTAAAGTTTCAGTTTAAGTCCAAAGCGGTAAAAGACTAGCAAATCTACAAACCACAGAATTCATATAAGGCAAGCAGTCAACAGATAACTGAAAAAAAGGAGAATCATCCGAGTTCCTGACTAGAATCAGTGTAAAATCTGTGAATCTTAGAATCAGTGTAAAATCTCGCAATAGTGTATTTTCGAAACCAAAAGGAATGCTGGAATCAACTAGACAGATGTAACAATATACAAAGTAATGATTTATGTAAACGTAATTAAAAGATAGAATTCAGACTTGGTTCTATTTTACTTGTCAATCAGAGTTAATCTCTTTACTTTTAATTTCGTTCTATTTTAATGGTCAAGCTAATTTATTTTCTTTTTAGTTTATTTCTATCGACGTATTGTTTAGGTAAATATGATTTGTTTGTTAATAAGATTTTTAAATCAAATTGTTGTGTCCAGTATCAAACCCAGTGAAGACCCTGAGAAATTAATATTTTAAATTATTGCCACAAAATAAATCAATCTTTCGTTTGTTAATTTCGATCTTTTCATTTAATAAAAGCCTTCCATTTAATTATTATATAAATGCCTTCAACGAGAGGTTAATTTTTTAAATTAATTAAAAGGCTAAATTGTTGATTATTACAATATAAATATATATATATATATATATATATATATATATATATATATAGAAGAGCTTCTAGGAGTCATTTAAAACCTGATAAATATTTGGAACTTTGGAACCATCTGGTGCTTAGAGATGATCTACGCACTGTTTGATCACTATTGTACTGAACGGTTCCCCTTATAGAACATTTTGCGTGGTGAAATATCGGATGAGAGTTACTCGTTTGTCTGACATTCTCAAGGAATTCAATTGTGTGTTCTGAAAGTTTTTTGCAATTAATATGGCCAATGTTTCGAATGTAATTTTATTCATGTGTTTTTAAAAGTTTTTGTGGTGTAAATTATGTGTAAGTGAAATTCAAGACTGATCGTAAATAATACGTGCAGTTGATGTTAGTAAACGTTGAATAATTACTCGTAAGATTTTTTGTATTTTTGGGGGAATATTTATTTAAAACATTTGTAATTTGATTTCAATAACTTTTCCTGTATACTATATATTTCATGCTAAATGTATAACTGTTCTGAGGCCCGATAAACGCACTGAGAGAACATTTAGAGCCTCATATAAATTAAATAGACGTGGCAAAATTATGTAAAATTTGTATCAAATAACATTTCTGTTAAATAAGCTCCTTATATTTTTATTAACTAATTTCATTTTAACCATATAAGTAGATTTAGATGTTCTATTAAAAATTTATAAATTAGAACTTTCATTTATTTGGTTTAAATTATAAAATAAATTATATTTAAATCTCTTTAAATATTTCAAAAATTAATTAAGGGTTACCACAATAAATATAGGCGGATAAATTGTTTGTGTTAAAATATCAAGTCAGGAATTAGGATGACAGGTTTTAATAAAATACGGAAGTTCATATTGTAGCGCGATAGTTTTATGATTGGTATATATATAATGTAATTAGATATTAGCAAGGTTTGAGAGCCTGGTAAGTTGGAATTTGACCAGGCGACACCGGTGTGGATAGATAATCCGTTCGGTCTGGACGTAGGCACGTAGGATAATTAACCCTCGGAGGCCACCGTGGGAAACGTCTAAAGGAAAATCCCAGAAATTAAAATAACTCGTGACTGCCTGAACCGATCACATTTCTTGGTTCAGGAAATCGATCCAAAATTGGTCAAGAACATCGATATTTTACATGGAGAGAAGGGGCTGTGAAGGAAGTGTAGAGTAGATTCCTCGACGAACCGTCGCCAGGGACGGACGTACAGCCCTAAACGTGCATTATCCAGAGGACTCGGAGAGAACGAGGGTGCCACATGACTACGGCCATAGATGCACGCAAGGTATCTGCCAAGTGTCTCAATCCTTGACGCGCCTGGGGGAATTACCGTAAATCATCGTTTAACTTGAGATTAAGGGATGATTGTTTTGCCCGAGTAGCTGAACACGCATAACTTGTATTTTTTATTATTATTTTGCCCATGTTCATTTAAATAATTAATAAATTCTGGAAACTATCACTTTATTTTGTCATTTAATAAACCTACCACTACAGTGTACTCATGTTGCACAAACAATGAGAGCTAAACGTCCGTATAAAAGAAATAAAATATTGAATACGAATTGTTATTATACGCAAAGCTGTCAATGAGGAAAGTATCAATTCGACAAAGCATATGTTACTAAATATAGTGGGCATAATATGACAGAAAAAATTATTGTAGTTAATTTTGATTAAATGAAATTTGTTTTGGGTCATTGTGGTGAATGAATGCATCTGTCGAGTTAGTGACGTCAGGGGACATGATGTAAATATTACGTGAGGATTAGCTGTAGTGATACGTCTTGTCTTATTCTGCAAGTGATTAAATCGTCAAAAGTGTGAGACTTCAGTTACGAAGTTTGAATAACATCAATTTCGTTTATGTTGTTTAATTGAGCCTCCTTGATTTATTTGTTTTGTAGTAATGATAAATTTTGTGCCCATTAAAATTTTTTGCCATTGTCCAAACATTACCGAATTCTGAACCGACAAACAGACTGGGGAAACAGTGATAAACGTATTTTGCAATAAGGGCATTATTTATTTGTTTTTAAAAATAATTTATAATAATTGTAATCGGGAATATAAACTGGCACCATTATAAATAAAGGTTGCCATTAAAGTGATTTATTTTGACTGACTCTAACGCTTTCTCCCGGGATTTTGGGATGATGGGATTAGACGTTTGTGCGTTCAGAATGAAAACTACCTCGTAACCATTCGGCTCGAACGTGGAAGACGTTGGATCTGGGACTTCTTAACAGATACGATATATAAACTATTTAATTCGGCTGATTGACACCGAAGAGGTTGCTCCAAATCAGCCCGGTGGCTCTACAAATATGAAACTTTTTTTATAGTCTAAGGTTACTGTAACGCGTTTATTTAGGTTTAAGTTTTTCTTTGTCTCGGAAGTGTTGTTTGTGTGGTCTTGAGAATTCGAAACCGTGCACGTGCGTGGGGGTGGAGGAGATAAATATTTCCATCCAAGTAATTACGTGTCCTGTCTCGATTGTTGGCCTCAACATGACAGAATAGTTAGTCAGTGTTGACTACGGAACTGCAGCTGCGTGCTATAAATCTTGTGACAATGGAAGAATCAGTAAAACTGACGAAGTTTTCTAACAATGAAAAAGATAAAAGACTGGGAGGATATAAGGGAGGAGATAAGCTTTTGAAATGGACAGTTGTTCTGCGCTCACCGAAGCTGGTGGATGTGATTAAGAGAGGCTCCGTAAAGTTGTTCTCTCTGATATAGTTTGAGGCAGAATCGTCGTGAGAAAGGAGCCACAATTTGTTAGTGAAGAGTTCACAGAATAGCACCACATAATTTAGTATGACGGCTTGCCAGCATTCAATCCCGGAGGCCGACGCCTTAGCCAGTGATCAACCCCTGAGTCGACGCCAGTACGTCGGTACGAGAGCTACAGCAAGCAGCAAAGTAGAGAATAGCAGTACGCATTTGGTACGGGCAGCAGATCTCTTCTATGTAAAAACCACAGGTGCCTGAGATAAGAGTTTTCATGTTTAACTTTAATAAACTTATATAAAATTTCTTTATTGGTCAAATATTTATTTTTATTTAACGTAAAAACCCAGCCCACAAAAATAATTCTTTACGTTACGTTCAGCCGTTTATCTTTACGTGGGCGGAGCTGGGATGTCGCAAATTTGAGGGAAATAGAGTTCGCGTAGGCGCGAGTTAATGTGAATCTTCCGAGCGTTTTGCTGTGTAGGTGGAGCTGATTTTCGAGCTGGTAGACGCTGCCGAAATTATCCTTGCACGAACCATTTTCCATTGGTGGACGGTGCTGGACGTTGCAGCGCCAATCATTGCCAGGTCTTTCCTGTCTGGTATCAACGTAGACCGGAGGTATATTGACGGTCATGCCAATAAACCGTATATCCATTTGTTTAAAAATTTCCTGTGAAATATCTTCATGTATTTTATAAGGACACTGAAATTCAAAAGCTTTTACCTTGATACGAACCATAGATCCATAACGCCTTGGTTTACTATATAATATAATTTTCTTGTAGAACATATGCCACAGAAATCATTCTGAGCCAAAAGTTAACATCTGATAGATCGGGCATTTGGTACTTGTCCCACAGCCTTCCGATGGCAGGAGAGGGGTTTGCTATGGAGACGCAGAATTCCCTTCTCTGTGACTCGACAACTGGTTCTCTTTTCCAATAGGAATAGCGGACAACTCTTACCGTATGCCCAAGGCCTGCGAACCTGAACATACACGTCTTTGGGAACCTTATTTTAACAGCAGAGAGAGGAGAAGACACCTCCGTCTCTCCAGAAGGGTTACAACTCTGCGAGAACTGAGAACTGCCCCCACAGGTTTGTCCGCTGTGGTAACGCACTTGGTACCTTTTTTTTGAGAGTGACAGATTATATGAGGGTAATCCATAATTTAAACTTTCCAACCTGCAACTAAGAGTTTGGCGATCCCTTGTGATGTAGCGGTCACCATCACAGTGGTCCTGGGTTCGAATGGACGTTTGTACTCGTCATGGTCATATAAACTAAGGTTATTGTTGCAGGAGAATCGCTACGCTGACCACGCGATACTCATAACAATCCGGAATGTACCATTGAAGACGACAGTACGGTAACCGTCTTGAATGGCCAAGGCCTTCAGTGGACTATTAAGCCAAATAGAATAATTGAGTGTTGCTGGTGGCCAACCTGAATTTTTTTGTTATTTGTGTTGAAATAAATCTGTTAATAAATGAATTATGAGAATCAGCTGTGATATTTATTTGTCAATATCCATTCTCTTGCTGCATGAATTCCACGTTTTTAGCAGTCAGCTGTTGTGTATCACGTGACGCGACCTTGTTTGGTGACGTCAGCCTGAAATATCCCGGAAGTTAGCCAATTAATTTTGATTTAATGCTTACAATATATATTAAGCTACAGATAATGATGAAACATATCCAAAGACACGAATTTCATCGAAGTGCTTCACGCTCCATGGCGTAATGCTAATTAATAGAACACAAGGTAATATGAATATTTTGGCGTCCATTAACAGCTGTCTATAAAACAAATTTCACGAGAGCCATTGGCATGAGATGGACGTTTGGGTATGTTAATAATGACTAATAAGTCCGAGTTTAGGCAAAGAGATCTCTTAGGATCTTGAAAAAGGGTGCCTGTAAATAAGACGGACGAAATGTAATTGAAGCAACTGATTTAATAAGGAAATCCTCTAGATATCACTCATTTCGACGGATCTCACTTCTAACTTTGAGAGATAGAAATTTCCAATGAGATTTCTACTATCGAGCACACTCCAAAGTTCACAGAAGCAGTTGATGTAGTACTGCGGAGTTGATTTTTTAGTGTAGCCATATTTCTCCCGAGGGCAACGTTGTGTTAATTGCCCAAGAGTGGGTTTACTCAATTTATTTATTATTGACCATGGAGTCAAAATTAAAAATACTGTTTATATTCAAGTGTAGAGCTATTATGGACTATTGATAGAACTAATTTATTTTCCTGACTAATATAATATTGGGATAAATAAATACCAGAATATAATGTAATATTACGCAAGTTGCTTTTATTGTCTTCATTTATCCGTCTGCTGTCACTCTGTTGGGCATTTATTGAGATTTAACTTTATGTTGATTTATTAATAGTCTGTTTCGATTGATTTATATATTATTTAAAACTGATATGTATGCCGAGTAGCCACTTTGCCATGGCCATCATGGAACTAAACGCTGTACCAACAGACGCCACTCTGATAGAAAATTTTCTTGCGATTATTTCGTTACAGGTTTAAAATTTTAACCACTTTCCAATACCGGAACCGAGAGGTGATAGTGAAGATCGTTAAGAAAGTGATTAGATAAGTAACAAGCATATATAAATGTGACAGTTGCAGAAAGTCGTTGAAATTGAAACGTCACTGTATACATCACATGAATGTTTTTGTAATTTGAAAGTGAAATATTTAATTCAATTGTTGCGACGTTAACGGGCCGACCATCTACAAAGAAAAAACGAGCAGTATTGGATGAATATGGAAAAATACAGATGAAGTTAAATTTATGTATAAAGATATTTATGTGCGTCGATTTAATTAACGTCGGGTATAGTAATGTTTACAGATTTATTTTTAAAACTGTATAAGATTGTATGTATACCATTTCTAAAGTTCTATGAACACGTTGATTTCTGTAGTAACTCTGCATTAATAGTTCATTTTAATTAATGTACATAGAATGTATACGAATAATGCTCACACTCCTTTCAATCGAATGAATGCTTCTGGAAAGAAAGCTATAATTATTTAAGTTCATTAAACAAAAATATTTAATAGCTTTGAATTATTTCTTAGCAATAGGCTATATTACGGCTATCCGCATTGCTGGCTCTGACCTTTAATAACATAGGATGGATGGGTTGGAAAGGGGGGATGCGGATGAGAGAGCACGGTAGCCAAGGTGTTCGCAGGAATTCGCTTAAAAGTGATGCGGCGCAAACCCTAGTCGGGCATTTGGTGCCTGTCTCACGATCTTCAAATAACGGCAGTTGGGTTTGAAGTGTGGGTCCGGCTCCATGCCTCGACCTGATTTGGAGGGCAGCTGGCCGACTGGTCCAATTGGAAGAAGACATACTGTACGGCCAACGTCTGCGACCACGGTAGATACAATCCTTAAATTTCAACTAGGTGTCACGTTTTATGGAAACCTTATTCTTAAAATCCCAAGCAGAAAGTTATACTTTCCGGGACTAGAGTAGGTTGCTGACTCTTGCGTCACTGCAGCCTGGATCGATCTTACTTATATACTCTCCAGTGAGGTACAAAAATTGAGAGTGTATAAGAGGAGGCAGACGGGAGTTTCGGGAGTGGCTCATTAAGTGTCATTATCGGATAAGTGGATTCTCACAGACGCCACGACAACACAAATCCTTTACGGTCGTGTTTCATAGCCAGTCTCCAACTGACTCGGTAGAGAGGACATTGTTGAAGTAGTATCAATAATTCCTGCAGCGACCGAAGTTGGAGGTTGTAACAGTAACAGCATACAGGCTAACCCTTTCCAAACCCCTGTAATAATTTATCTAAATCCGTGATCTTGACACATCTCATCTGAGTCACCTTCACGCTCCACAATTATAATTAAAAGCGCATTACTTTTAGTCAGTTGTAAGTAGAACAAGAAAATGATCTCACGTCAAATAAATACATTTCTGAAATTCAAGCAAAATTAATGAGGTACGATTATGAACAATATTGACAAAAAAACAGACCTCACAAGAATAAAAATAGGTACAGCGTTTTTTCACAGATTTGTGGACCTTCTCATATACACGACGTAAATTTTAATATTATTAACGCGAAACATTAAAATTCTCTAAAGTATCTTTTAACATTTAAGTGCAAAAATCATACATCACATAGTAAAATAAGTATACAAATAATTATAATAATAAATTAATATATAAATTATTAAATAGCCGTTAAACAGTTAATATTAGGTTATAAATTAAATACCACACTACGTTTTTGCAAACTTTGGTTCTTTCTTCAGGTGTTGATAATAATAGAGCTTATTCAAAGACGCGCGTCACAATCCAGGTGACGTAAATAAAAGTAAATATATTAATATAAAAGCAAAGAAGTTTGAATAACAATAAGGAATCGTGTTTATTGCTTACTTTCATAGTATCGATTTGTACGTCAATTAAACTGAATAATATAAAGCATTTAGAATATTAGTTTTGAATATTACTTTCAAATATCAAAGTCATAATGTACTTACGACAGATTCTTTATTAATATTCAGATTGACATTTGTACTTAGGTACGTATTTTTAATGAACTTTTTGTTTTTCCTTTGAATTTCTAATAGTAAGATGCGATTTTCCAATTTTGTTGACAATCATCATTAACTCGTAACATTTTGCTAATTAAGTTGTAGCAAACTGCCATGTATTCCCAAGTTAGAGTTGTTGTTCAGAAAGAAATAAAAAGTTGTGTAAATCCACTGTAACGGAATGATAATTAAAACGACGTACAATTTCCTGGCTATGACGATCCCGAAACATTATTTAAGAAAACAACGCTCTGGCAAACGTGAAAAACAATGCACACTCATATAATTTTTTTTATCGCTCATTTCAATTAGTTTGAAAGTTTAAATGTAATTTCAAAATTTACGACTGTCATTCTTAATAATTTTACCATATAGTTATATTTTAAAATAAGAAAGATCGCTCAAATGCTTTCGAGTTTTGTCAACTGATGAGTGCAGTTGTGTCGCTCTCGGTTCTTCTTAGCACCCAAAAAAGGGACAAGGATCCCAGAAACGATGTGTGGTATTTATATTATGACTTATTTTGTCTGTATTTTGCTATCTTTATTATTATTAATTTTCAATCAGACGTAAATTTTTTCATTTGAATTATATTTAACCATAACATTGCAACAATCGGCGCGGAACTGTCTCAATACCATGGAAAGAAATATACAAATATGATACATTTCGATTAACGCAAAAATGGAACAATGATGTTTAAACAATTAAATGTAATGTCACTAGGTTCTCATGATGAACCCGGGTTATGGTGAAAATTGTATGACGTAATCTTATATCAGGCATATGGTGCAGTAAATTTTGTAATTAACCACTTGTGGCATGTCTTAATTTTATGCGGAGCGCAGGTACTGTACAGGCGCTGGGTTCCCTCTCGTGGGGCCGTTACGCCATTAGTGCAAGAAAGGATAGAAGGAGTTTCTTGTTAAAGCAAATTTCTCTATCGGCGAAGTAAATAGATATCGTACTAGCTCCTTTTCAGTATTCTCGTTTTTATAAATCTCCGTTTTTTTCTTCGCTGATCCTTTTTCTCCTATCTGGCGACTTTACTTTGCCACCATCGTCAACTGGTATTTCCCCAACTGGTATTATCCGATACAATCTGTTATATAAACTCTATAATTCTTATATAAACCTTATAACAACTCTATTTTTGGATACTAACAAGACCATACATTACTTAAATAATTGTTTCTTGATTCGAGCAACATATTTCCCATTGAATATTAAAATGTAATTTAAATAACATTTATGTACAGCTATTGAAATAAAATAAATAGTAAAATAATGAGCGTTCCTTACGAAACAGATAATTAAAGCGAGCAATAACTAGTTAATAATTCGGGGAGTATCTGATTTACACACGATACTGACTATTGTTAGCGGATATTACAACTAACGAATTGGAATAGGAATATAATTAGTATTCCCTGAATGTTTTTCATCATATCTCCGAAACGTGATAATTTAATTATTTGCCACGGACGTGTCCATGACTAAGTTGTCGCCAGGAATTAAAGAAACGGATGGTCGTGAATATGAATGAGCGATTTGGATTCGCGTGAGCCTGTAATCTATTGGTTTATCTTATAAAGCTTTGGTTGTATTATAAGTCTCCTTAAAATTGTAATAGTTATCAAAGCGACAGAAAAATACATTCAATCAATGAGAGCGTCTTTATATGAGATACATCTTGAGGTTACAATATTTTTGTGGTATTAGCTCACTGTGTTTGAAAAATTAATTATCACTGGCTGTTGGTAAATTTTGTATGAGCGTGTAAGGAGGGAATAATTTATAAAATATATGAGATCAAGGACACGGTTTGTACCCGCTCTCATTCATAATTACACTTTACATTCCCTTATACCTCATTTGCCTTATTTCTTTATTTCATCTAACAACTTTACTACCGCCCGATCTTCATAAAATAAACAGTTTCCGATTGCATGTATTTCACTACATATTTGGATTTGATCCCCATGCATTTTACTAACTTAACATTCTAGAACGACGAACCCACGGTCCCTCTGCGTAAGTTGAGCTTGGACCACAAACTGATAAAACACACTCCTATTCGATGAATCGTTCCTTCTCTGCTGTCATATGCATACATGCGAGGTTTAATTTTGGCTGTAGGTCATATCAAATACTTTGTGCTTTATTTAAATTTCGAAAAAAATCGTCTTTTGACCATGGGAAATTCAATACGCCTAAGGAAATCAAAGCTAAGGTGGAGTTTATAATTGACTGACTGGGTTTAAACGAGGTTCAATGCCCCCAACACTTCTCCATACGTCTTCTAGAGGTGACTACCCCAGAAATGATCAACGAATAGGAGTTGAGTGTTCAACGAGGCTTTCGGTACAAAAAATTTTATACCAAATGCATATCCAATCGGCAAGCTGCACGATAAATTGTGCCTCAAAAATGTTCCGCAATGGAAGGTGCGTCTGCTCATAGTGGAGAATAAACGAAATTCAGTTGTTTGTTTAACTCTTTTTTATAGTAAATCTATACAGAACATGGAACATGGATCCACCACTAACTACACTTCGGTAACAAAATAACATTCCAAACAGTAGATTTCTGAAGGTGAAAATAGAGGGATCAATCGGAAAAGTGGATGCCACAGTTTTTTTTTTTTTGGAATATACGAGGAATTATCCTTAGAGTATTTATAAAACGAACAAACCAGACATGGAGAATATTGTACGTCGCTATTGGACAATTTTAAGCATGAAATAATACAAGACTTTTAAATTTGCCCAAGAAGAAAAGGATGCATTTGTGCAATTTCTAATTGAAGCTCAAATTGTTGATGCACCCAGCGTATTCACCCAGTTTGGTTCCCTGAGATTTATTTGCTTTTCCGTAGCATGTAAAAAATGGTTCGCTGAGAAAACAATAATTTCGGACGAGGTAACGGCCCAAATAAAAGCCTATTTTGATACCGGAAAATGTGCCTTTCGGACGTCTCGAAATATTGCAAAGACGCTATTGTAAGTGTAACAAATACAAAGAAATAAAAAATTATCAACTCAAATAAATAAGTAGGAAAGTAAGAAATAAAAAATAAGTGCTAAATAGAGGTAGAAAAAAGAACCGACAATAGTCGCAAAGAGTCGATTCCTATAAAAGAACCATTCTCTAGTACAGTACGAGTCGTAGATTTGTGAGCGAGTTACTTGAGTAGGCTCGTGAGCGAGTCTCCAGAGTTGAGCCGTTGAAGAACTCCTGGAGACTGAGTTACAAGTAGAGTCGCTAAGTGGTAGAAAAATTCGACTCTGGTTCTGAATCGAAAAAGTTATGAGCGGCACTCTCCAAGAATTAATAAACAATAACACTCATAATAAAATTTGAAGTGATAGGCTTAGATCCTTTAACAGGCAGTACGGTAAAGGCTTAATTATTGGTAAAATAATCGTCAGAAACTTAATTTTGATTTGTTATTCTTACGACGACCATACTTAACATATTATTCTCAGAGTTTTGTGTCATTTCGATGTAGATACTTCAACCCCTTGAAATTTTTTTTTGCTCTCAATTCACTAACCCACTCACATATAAACATTAACAGTTTTAATTTACTAGATTATGTACAAGGAATATGCAAAATAAATTTTATCCATATATATAGGATGAAGTGCAAATTATTTCACGCATTCCTTGGGTTGAACGTTTCGTTTACAATAAGTCCCGGAAGGTCGGCTAGGACGAAGTCGATCTCCTAAACGAGGGCTTAACCCTTGTTCTCGAGGATTGTGAAGTCGTATGGTCGCCAATCTATATTTAAAAGGAATTGCTGGTTTTTCCCGAATTTACTTAAAGAGGCAGATAAAGACAGGGAAAAGGAGTCGGCTCACTTCCTAAAAACTTTCCCAAATTATCTGAATAGCAATATTAACTTTGTAAAATAGTTGTGGAAATATATTTATATTATTTTTCATAAATAAATTACTTAATAATTATTCCATATTTTGTTTCTTAATTTTTGTGTGCCCCCCCCCCTCTCCCCCATCACTCCTTACTTACTCACGGTATTAATGTTCAACCTTGAGAATAGAATGGGATGGCATTCGGAGAGCCGAAGAGTCTTCTAAAATAATCGACTCGAAGCATTGAGTGAATCGACTCTGAAGGACTCAACAAAACGAATCGATCTGTACATCGCTAGTACTAAATAAATACCACACAACGTTTCTTCAATGCTTGTTGCTTTCGTAGGGTGATTCAAATTTTTACGGCTCTCCCTTTACTTGAATCACCCGACGAAAGTAATAAGGATTGCAGAAAAGTAAACTAAGATTCGGAAGAACTTAACCAACTTGATGAAAGCAACAAGAATTTCAGACATTTTTAGTAGTAATTATTTAGAACTTATTTGTCTGTTATTTGCCTGCCTATTTATCTAATTATTTACTTTTAACACAGTCGTTTTACATTTTAATTCCAGAATATTGAATATTTCTCCTGTATCTGATGGGTCCAATCACATCCAATTCAAGCTTTATCCGTTTACTAAGGCACGTGTATTGACCTAAAACTACACTCTCAATATCAAAACTCAGCTTGCGGGAAATTAGGTTAATCCGAGTTATGTTTTACAGCTTAACGTGAAACAATAATTCTGACATGATGATAATTGCACGCGAATCATTAAAATCACTTCCGATTTCATTGCTTTAATTTATTTTTCTTAACGTTTGCGTAAACTGATACTAAGTTCACTCATCTTTCACATTTTTCCATTTATGAATCGATTTTTGTTCGAAAATACCGCTTCCACACTTCGACACACTTTGCATACACGTATATATTAAGTAAATTACTTCGCAATTGGTCGCGGTCAATAAATATCTGTTCTGCTAATCGGCGTGATAAGACCTCATATTTAGGAGTTTTATGTGATTTGAGGTTTTTGTGAGGACGTCGCTCAGTACCCGTAGCGACAGTTTGCGAATTTGGCCGGCGCGGGCGGCGTGCGCCCGTGTTGGGTCGAGCGGACGGGCTTAGCCGCCAGATCGATAGCGGCGCCCTCTCCTGGCTGCAGCGTGCCAGACCTGTCCGTCTACGTCTGCGATCAGCTCTTTATACCAATCAAACAACATTTTCATACACACTCGAGGTCTTCATTTGTTCTACTTCTAACTCGCGGTGGATAATTCAAACATCTAATATAACATAGGAATCAACGTATCTTAATAATAATAATAACAACAAATACGGCCTTATTGCAGACAAACTTTAAATAAAGATAAATTACTAAGAAAAGTCAGAAATTTTGAAGAAAAAAATTACGTCTTATTAAAAAAGGCTTTCGAGTTTTGTCCACTGACGCTTGCAGTTGTGTCGCTCTAGGCTCTCATTAGCACCTGAACGAAAGAGACAAGGATCCCAGAAACGTTGTGTGGTATTTATATTATCACTTATTTTATCTGTATTTGGCCATATTTATTATTATTAATTTTCAAACCAGGCGTAAATTTTTTCATGTCAATCATATTTAACCATAACATTACAACAATCGGCGCTGAACTGTCTAAATGCGATGTAAAGAAATATCGAAATGTGATACATTTTAATTAATGAAAAAATGAACAATTCAATATAATGTCACTAGGTTCTCATACTTATGGTGAAAATGGTATGACGTAATCTTATATCATGTATATAGTGTAGTAAATTTTGTAATTAACCAACTTGTGGCATGTCTTAAGAAGTAACGACGCGAATTGGCGTATTTTTCTAACGCGAAAACCTGAGTCTGGAAAATAAAGTAAGAACTAAATTCAAATATAAATACATGAGTGCCACACAAATTAAAACATAACACATTAAGCTTTCTTAACAATTATATTAATTCGTTGATTTTTAATGTTTTACAATAATGAGGTTCTCTTTCTAAAATAGAGGCGTTGCCAAAACCAAAAAATAGATTAGATTTGATAATTGCGTATAGATAGGACTGTGTTTACAAGTTGACAGGTTTAAATTAGACTTATGCACTTTAATTCTTGTATTTAAAGTTCTTTTAGTTTGGCCGATATAACAAAATTTTCAACTTGAAGAAATTTTTTTTATGAACACCATTGGTAATGGAAAACATTTGTGTCCTTTGATGATACCAGAAAAAGAAGAACCTGACTTACAAATTACAGAAATAAGGAACTTTTTAAATAATTTTATCAGATCAAATGATAAACAGGCTATATAGAGTAACAGGCTATATGAGGGTAATCCACGTGGTGACAACTTAATAGCGTAGGAAGGGATTTGGGAGGGCGGATGCGGAAGGGTAGAGGAAGGTAGCCAAGGCTTATCTAGGGCCCACGGGCTGTAGTTTAAGGATCCCACCCGGCATTTACCTAAAAGTGATGCATGACAAACCATAGAAAACTTGCATCAGGTAGCTCGGGCAGTAGGTACTTGTCCCACGTTCTTCCGATGGCAGGAGTCGGGACGCCACATTCCCTTCTCCGTGTCTCGACTAGTTTAAAAGGCAGCTGGCCGACTATTACAATGGGAATAGCGGTTAACTCTTACCGTATGCCCAAGGTCTACGAACCTGGAACATACACCTATCAAAACAGACCGAGGTGCCTCGGCATGTGGAATTATTAGTTCAAAAGCAGAGAGAGGAGAAGGCATCCCCAAAGATAGCCCTCTCCGTCTCTCCAAAAAAAAATTAAACCAATATTGTTGTTTAAAACATTGTTATGGCTGAGACAGAAATTAATATTAGTTAATCTAATGTTTATGTACTTAGTAATAAATTCAATAGTGCAAGTAAAGTATTTCTGACAGTGTTAAGGTTTTCAAAATGGTGGACAAAATTGTATAATAATTTAGCTTTTTCAATCAATTGTAAACAATAGCACGCTTCTGCGTAACAGGATGGTGAGATAAAAAAAATTCAGAACACGGCCTGAAAAGGCTGATTTGTGGTACCAATTAAACTTTTATATATGATTGACACGGGAAAGAGATACCTGTAAGAAACTGATAGAATAATTTTGTTCACTCTCAAAAGGAAATTGTTAATTTGGATTATAACCATTAAACACTGTTAACATTTCATCAATACAGTTGTAAGAAATAATACCAAAAATGTCATCAACATATCTGTGATAAGTAACCGGCATGAAGTTCTTATCCATGACTCTCATTACGAACTCCCCTAGAACCGGAAATGGTGAACCCATATTTAGCCCAAGGATCTGATGATGATTATTGAAAGTTAATGAAAGTGAAACATGTGGAATGATGTACAAGGTTGACAGCGTAGTTATTTTCAGTCCAATTAATATAACAATAAGTTGTCAATCGGGATTGTAAGCTGTTAATAATCAAATCGAAAGAGATATTTGAAAATAAGGAAATAACGTCCAGAGATGAGATAATATGTTTATCAAGTGTAGATTTTTAATCGTGGAAATAAAATCTAAGTAATTATTGTCCTAAATAGTCGCCATTCCGCGTTATTTATTATTATTTTATTAAATTTTAATTTAATCTTTATTTAAAGTCTGCATTAAGCTCGTATTTATTATTATGAAACTTATAATGACTCATTTTCCTGTCAACGTTCTGTGTTCGTAACGCAAAGTATTTTCATTAATTTCTTAATTAATAAACACATTAATTTATCAAACGGCACTTTTATTCTACATATAACATTATACTTTACGTCTGTTCTTTTATTAACAAGATAAATTAAACGACCGTTATAACGGACATTTCAATGATATTTTATTCAGAAACGTCGTTGAATAAAATATCTTTAAAATTTCATGTTATAAATAACATTTAATTTATCTTAAAATGAAAAATTTGCAAATTAATAATAAGAAAGATAGGCGAATACAGACAAAATAGTGATAATATAAATACCACACAACGTTTCTGGAAGTCGTGTTCCTTTCTTCAGGTGAAGAAAAAACGAAAGAACCTAGAAAGACACAACTATACTAGTCAGTTGATTAAATTCAAATCCTTGTGTTTTTTCTGTACCTGAAGAAAGGAACAAGGCTTCCAGAAACGTTGTGTGGTATTTATATTATCACTTCTATTGTCTGTATTCGCCTATCTTTCTTATTATTTAATTTATCTTATTTTACATTATTAATAGTACCGAGGCAAGCTAAAAGTAATCATTTAAGGCGTGATGTTTCCCTTGAAAGACTCGGTCTCCAATGACATCAAATATGCCTAATAATGTCTAAAAGTAGTGTCGAATTAAAAGGGAAAAATATAAAAGCATTATCATGTCTACTGTTACCAGAATGATTTGAAATAATTTCTCTATCAACGCTTAGAAACAGACTGCTTAGCAATTTCTGTGACATTAGTTAATTTCCTATTATAATTTCTGAAACGTCACGTAGAAATTATTTTGAATTAAACAAAGATTATACTTTTAACGCAGACTTTTTATATTTTAATGTTTACATTAAAGGCATAAACACCGCGAATTGATAACATATAACCCAATTGTTCAATATAATAAAGGAAAGAACAAAATAAATGATAAGTTGGATAAAAGGAAGAAGTGACTAAAAACACTACGATCTCAAACTAATGAAACAAATTTAGTTATTATTGATTTTGTTAAGTTAAAATCGAGTGTTTTTTTTTACTCCTAGAGCCTCTTTCACATCCCTTCCTACAAGACATCTGTCGAAGCGTTCGGGTACCAATCCGTGTCCACGCACATATTTAATTCATATAAATATTCATGTTAAAAGAATGGAGCAAATTTACTCCTAATTCTAAAAAGTTTCTATTTAATTAATAAGCGACAGCTGCTTTACAATATACAATATTTAGTTCCACTGGTCAAATGAGTCCTAAAGTTAGAAAAATCTGTTTACTCATTGGAAACAAGAAAAAGTTTTTAATTAGATAAAGAAATAGACAATTAACAAACAAAATTAAGTGATAAAATAAATGCCACACAACTGCAATACTTGTTGCTTTCACCGGGTAAAGTTCATGCAGATGTCGTTCTTACCGCTCTTACGCTTTTAAATCACCTGACGAAAGCAACAAGGATTGAGGAAACGTTGTGTTGTACTTATTTTATCACTTAATTTTGTCTGTTAATTGGCTACTGCGTTACAAAATTAGTCTTCATCTTATAAAGGTGTTTTTATATTTTCAAGAAAAGCTTTTCGTTCAATAATTTATGAAATAGTTATAAAACAATATTAAATATGATTTCTGATTTTTGTTTTCAAAGAATTATCGACCGTGGAAGTAATGAAATAGAAACATTTGATCAAAGGATTTCTCGGTATAGTTTCTGAATAAAGAGATCTTCTCAGGTTTCCACACGGATACAAAATGGGCCTGGCAGATGTCGACAGACCTTGCGGTCTTCGAAACGTCGTGGTTTAATCGCATATATATAATGCATCCATAAACTTCTAAAGACTTTAAAAACGGTAGATTTTATATTGACACTGTATATTAATAATTAATATTACTTTATGTGGAAATTTAAGTCATACAAACAAATTCACGTGTTACTTTTGATTATAGTAGTGTACACCTAATTTGTTGTGAATTTCCTATCTTCTGTGCTCTATTAACTGAGCTCCTGAGAATCAGGCTTTAATAATGGAGAGCGGGAGTAAGCTTATTTACATGTAGATGGAATGTCCCGTTGTGTCCATTACGTATGGCGTGAGACTGATTGCAAAACACAAACAGCGACGAGCAGCTAACGAACTGCATTACACGAATTACAAGAAATTGATTGAATCGAGTAGTGGATGCATTACAATTTTTGCTGTTGACTGTAGAGAAGGAGAATTTTTTCAGATTTAATTACGCTTAAACTATAACATTTGTCGTTGTTTAGAGAACTCTAGCAAATTTTCATAAAAGAGCTCAAAATAAATAGAAATTAGTGCACTTTCCCTGGAGAAATGTATCTGCTTGGAATTCAATAACCAACAGCCATAGCGTAACAATGCATGAAAAATAGTCTTGTAGTCCTGAGAAACTTTAGCTGTTATCTGCCGATGGGTTTCTTTCTGATGCCCACCTTAATTTATATTACAGGAACGCTTGTAGATTTATGCATTGACCCTGCACTTATACTCAAATACAAAAAATCTATTCTGTCTCAATAAATTTTTAATGGATATATATTGTCTGATTGATTGATAAAAGAGTGGAAATTATGGTCATGTGATAGACAATAATTAATCAAATATTGTAATATACACAACGTTTCTTCCAACATTTTGGACTTCGTCTGTCGTACAAACTAACACAATCAAAAGTTGTAAAAGTTAGTCATTGAACAAGGAAGTGTAGCGTCATATTTAATTGACTGGTGAACATATTCTTTATTAGGAATGGTTGAGATTTTGGCAAGTTATAACATGGCACCAGATAGTTCAGTCTGGGCAGAAGTACGTAGCGATTAACATATGGATTTTACCCGGCGTTTTGAAACCGCGGGAAAGACAGTCTCCATAAATGTAAATTGCCATAAAATAGTGCTACCAGATAACAGGAAACTCTACCAGAATATATCAAAATAGGGTAAAATATATTTTAATGATGATATAACTCTAACTCCTTGGCTCGACAGCCCCGAAGGGCCTTGGCCTACCGAAACGGCTGCCAGACTGTCATTTTACATGACACATTCTGGATTTAGGGATGACACCTGGTCAGAGTTTCGATTCTTCCACAGAATGAAGATATAACTCTATGTAAATATTAATATATTCCTCTGTAAACTGTGTACTGACGATTATATACACTTCTAAAATAAATAATATTACTATTATTAAGCGTTTTTGATTCAGTTATAGCGCAAAAATGCAAACTAAAAACTTGTTTTGACACAGATTAAAACCTGACTTACATATAATTAATACGAAATATATCGTCTGCCTCTCGAACACCATCTATATGCTGTCCTTTAAACATGCTGATTACATATTGATATTCACTTTGTATGCCAATTCTTACTCCATGGATAGCGTCTGATTTTCAAATATGAATCTACTGAATTTGTCTCCTCTGAACCGAGATAGATGAAATACGTGGAAAGAAAAATTAGGGCTATAAATCTAGAGAAAATTTTCAAGACATCAACTTTAGTCCTAAATTAATTTTTTTAATTTTTACATTGTATATTATTAGATATATTTGTAGCAAAATAACAGACAAAAATAACTGCTAATCGAATACCAAACAAAGTTTCTGAAATCCTTGTTGTTTTCATATATATATAAATATATATATTGTAATAATCAACAAATAAGCATTATTTAAGTTTTGCCCCAAATTGCGGTGACATTAAAATGTAAAAATTAAAATGATAAGCTTTATTTAAATGAAAAAGATAAATCAAATTTTAAGAAACAAAATTTGTTTATTAATTTGTGGCTGCTAAAATTTACAAATAATTACAATAAACTGACTATCTCTCAATCTTTCAGGGTCTTTACTGGGTTTGATGATTTACAGTGAAAATTATTGAATGATCTTATTAACATTACTGTTTAAAAAATTTACTTCAAAATAATATGCTGATAAATGAAAGAAAAACGAACGAAATCTGACTTTACCTTTTAGTTAGCGTTTACAGATGTTATTAACGTTTCGGTTTCATACGCATTGTTCGGCTGGTACCAGCATTCTTTTAGCGCTTCAAAAGTACACTATATTGCCAAATTTTTACACCGATTCTAAATTTTTCTCTCAGATTCTACACATATGGAATTTCTGGGCTCCCAGGAACTCGGATGATCCTGTCCAAATTGATCAGTTCTCTGATGACTGCTTGCTTACAGGAATATTACGAGTTGCAGATTTTTTTATAGTCTTTTACCGATTTACTTATCGATTTGGATTGAAACTGCAAAGTAGCTCAGTAAAGATTTATTTTTGTCTATCCTTTCGTGGCTGACCGTAGACTTAAACTGCCGACTGAAAACTAACTTTTTCAATGTCTCTCCTCTCGTGGCTGATCTATTTCGCTCCTCGCTGCTGACTGCCAACTGACTATGCTTTTGCGCGCGTACACCCCATTCCGCACCCTCAATAACAGGAACAGAGCTCGCCACTCATTGTCGCTCTGCTCGCTCTCGCTATAATACAAACTGTTCGCTAACAATTCAAAATATTTAAAAACAATTAATGGCTTAATTAATTGGTAATACAATATATATATATATATATATATATATATATATATATTGTAATAAACTACCAGGCGTCAAAATAAAAAAATTATATTTTAACAAACTAACAAATTTTATTTAACAATTCTTGAAACATTATACAATTTAATATTATAAAAAGCATCTCTTTCTCTCATGGGTCTTTACTGAGTTTGATAACGGACAGAACACTTAAATAATCGAAGAACCCAACATTTATCTTTAAATTAAACAGAAATATTTAATCGTCTAGACATCGACGACACTTATTAACGAACTTAATCTACCAGATTGATTCTAAATTTAAAAGAGTTTATTTTATTAACACAAAAGAAAAGAACGATATCTGACCGTATCTTTTAATTCCGTTTACACATATTAATACCATGAAATTTCAACTTACGATTACTCAGGAACATTTGGCTCGTTCATTACACACACACTTTATAGACTGGACGTTTAAACACTGACTAACACATATTATTGGTTCGACGATAGCTGATTCTCCGTTCGTGAAGGACATCCCACTTGCTCGTGGTGAAACTACTCGACGCTGGATGCAGTGTCCTGGTCTCCTACCATCGAAGACAGTGGTCAAATTGTGATATTACAACAGATTGAACTTCTGCATACAAAAATGTTTATCGTTGAATAATTTTGCTATTTCTCTCGCAGGCTGCTAAATTTCTCCATACTCGGTGCTCGCCGTACGCCTCCACAACTCTCACTCCCCTTCGTTTCTCACATTACCTCTCTCCCACTCTAACTCCAAAACTCAACTAACTCCACCTCCTAGCTCCAGAACTCAACTAACTCCCAAAAATCTTATCTTCTCTTTATATATCACCGTCCCTTCTCTTTTCCTTTGTTACCGAAACTACGTCGCAACTGTTCGTTGACAGTTTCTCCATTATCCCGAGATTTACATTCTGCAGCTGCTGTTCCTTGGCTAGCAAAATTTCTAGACGCTCTGTCTTGTCCCGACGCCGCCAATCGAGGCAGGTCTAATTTGTCTTTGCATTTGTCTTCTTACTCCCGCACTCACACGTGCGCGTTTCTAAATTCTTTAGGCCGCCCAAACTGCCCCTCGATCCCAAGTCAACAAGTGACCTGTCCAGGCCATTAATCAGAAACAATGCCTTTCCTTAACAGATTTATCTTGCGACAGGCCACCCTGCAGGTGCCTTGCTTCCGACGGCCCAGCCCATCAATCGGAACCTATGCCTTTCCTCCAAGGCAGAGAGAGAGAGAGATTAGAGTGGGATGCAGGTAACTCATTACATATAAAATACAATTAAAGAAAATAATTTATTATGAAATAAACATGTCTGAATATCGTTTGCCTCATACTAGCACTTAGAAAATCGAGCAATAAAACATGAAAACAAAATTATTAATTAAATACATTATTTAAACAAGCAATTTCAAGCAGGCTTAGCTGAGTCACAAAAATCAGGGAAAAGTGAACAATTAAATGAATCTCACATTTATGGTTAGGCATTTCAGCGAAATGTAACTTTCCAGAAGTTTTGTGATAGCCACGTTGTCGGTGAACCGTATTTCAATACCCAGGAAGATGGGTTGGCTTAGTCGTTCTGCAGCCGCGTGGCTATGATATCACGTCAACGTGAACCCACGTGGAATTCTATTCCAAGTTGAACTCTATCGTCGAATGATTCCACACAGTTCCGCCAAATTCTGCATGTCGCCTATCTTCGGTTCACCTCTCCTCATCTCAAATCCGAACCAATCTCGTCAATATTTTAAACTTTTCCTAATCAGAGCAATCTTGGACATAGAAAGATGAATTCGTCACAGAAGATCGAGGACCGTAATTATGGCTGTTGGCACTGCACTCCATGCTGCGCCAAGTATTGGCATGAACACTACGAAAGAACCTATCATCTAAACATTCATTTTGAGCCTTTAATAATTATTTATGTGTATATATTCCAGGAAAAACACGAGGACATTGAAAAATAGAATAAAATTATAAACTGATTGTTTAGATTAAAAACTTGATATTATTTTAAATTTGTAATATGTAATATGAAAGATGAATAAAATTATAAATTTAGGCCAAGTAAAGTCATATTTCTTAGTTAATATACGCGTGTGAAATGCTTACATTCATTTCCACTGAGAAACCAAGAACCTAATGATACAAGTGGCGCCCAACGTGGAGCCCGAACCCAACAACCTTGAGACTAAGCGTCATATATATATATATATATTAGGCCAGTAATTGTTTGGACATAAAATTTGAATTGTTTGATAAATCCATTATAGCGGCCAGATCGAACAAAGCAACAATGAGAGAAGCAAGCCAACTTTGCTTTGTCGAAAAGTCAAAAATGGCGTACGCGCGCTAAATCTCGAGAGAACTAGGACTCAGTTGGCGGAAAAACATAGTAAAGTACAGAACAATTAACTAAACTTGAGCAGTTTATGCCTATAGCCAGTCAGGAAAGAAAGTCAGTTTTTTTTTAAGTCTGCATCAAGGAGCTGAAGAAAAGTAAGTTCGATCTGAAAGAATAAACAGTTAAAATAAATCTTCAAGGAGCTACGTTGCAGTTTAAGTCCAAATCAGTAAAAGACTAATAAATCTACGAATCATAGGATTCCTGTATGGCAAGAAGACATCAGATGGCTGGCATTCGGGGGGAACATCCGAGTTCCTGGGAGCCTATCAATTTTGACTTGAATAGTGTAAAATCTGTGAGTTGACATTTAGAATCAGTGTATAATTTTGCAATAGTGTACTTACGAAACGAAAAAGAATGCTGGTACCAGCTGGACAGTATGTAAGTAACAAAACCAAAACTAATGATTAATTGTAAACTTTAATTAAAGGATAAAGTCAGATTTCGTTCTCTTTTAATTGTCAATCAGAGTTAATTTCTTTACTTTTAATTTCTTTGTATCGACAGATTGTTTAGGTAAATTGTGAACTGTTTTATAATAAGATTTTTAAATCAATTTATTGGGTCAATTATCAAACCCAGTAGAGGCCCTGAGAGAGAGAAAGATCTCAAATTTTAATGTAGTTATCTTTATTGCCACAAAATAAATGAATATTCTGTTTGTTAATTTTTGATTATTATTTCGTTTAATTAACGCCTTTCATTTAATTATTACCTAAATGGCGCTTCACGTGAGGTAAATTCTTCAAATTCTCTATAAGTTAAATAAAGATTCAATTATTAACTATTAAATTTTTGCGCCCAACGTGGGGCAAATAAATAAAGCTCAATTTTTAATTATTACATTTTGGCTTACACAACATGGGGCAAATTAAATTATTAATTATTAATTATTACATTTTGGCTTCCACAACGTGGGGCAAATAAATTAACGCCACCAGTTAATTATTACAATATATATATATATATATATATATATATATATATATATATATATGTATATGTATACAGATCTTTCACATTGCAGAAAGCTTAATCGATTCAAAATCGGAACCAGTTCGTAGTACCTTATAAATTACTTTTTATGGCGGGCGGATTCTGTTGATCTCATTTTACAAACGGAAAATCATATAAAATTAATTTCTAAACACTGATCTAAAACACCAAGAGGGAAACATTGTTATTAGAAGTTTAAATTCCCGTACATTTTTTTGTCATAATCTTAAGCACTGTAACGGTTATTTTATTTGCAATAACATCAGGTAAGGCAACTTTCTTTTTGTACAGTAGATCAACTTGTTACCTCAATAAAGTGGTAATATTATTACATTTCACAGTTTTAATTACTCATAATATATTACATTAGCAGACCATGAAAGTAAGCAATTGTTTTAAGTGTAGAGGTCAGATTCCGTGAAACGTCGCTTGAAACGCGGCAGCTTCTTACGGTCTATTTACCCCCTTGTTGGCGATACTGTTGACGTCATCGCTCTTCTCCGCAGTCTTCTGAAAGAACGCAAAGTTGTGAATTAAACGCGTACAACTGTAGCCTAATTAACAGTGCACCAAGTACGTAATTAATTCTCTCGAGGCGAGGCGTAATGAATAACTGTGTGGCATGCATGGGCCTTTGTGCATCGGCTGCGAAATGATGAAACGCAAGGCTTATCTCCCAAGGGTTAACAGCAATCTGTGTCTCGTTTTAACAAAGCGTACATAATTAGGTAGATTGTCACGAGGTTACAGAATCTAGGAACGTGTCTTATAAATAACACCCGAAACCGCAGAGGAGATGGTTCTTTTAAAATTGCTGTTGAATCAGGCGTTTATACCGATTTTCAAATCCATCCCGGTTTATTACTATTGTATGAGACTTTAGGCCAAAGATGTTCCAGAAAAACAAAATCAATCTAAAATGGATATGTAAAATTATTAGTAAAATACTAACATAAGACCAAGTTACATCAAATTTATTATTTCGAAGACCACAAAATCAATCTGATCCCATTTTCTAGAATACATAAAACTTCTACAGTTTATTTGAAAATAGTTGATAATATGTGTTTGAAGAACAATCTAATCATATTGATTATCGATGGAGAGGTTATTTTTCTTACAACAATTCTAATAAGGCAAAATTAAAAAAGTCACAATTTCTTTTCTAAGATTCTAATCATTAATAGCTTTGCCTATAAGAAAGGTTATATGAAAAAAATATTTCATTTACTATTTTAATTTCCAGTATTAGCATTGTGAAAAAATTGAACGAATTGAATTTTATGATTTTTTTGGACAATGTTCGAAAGTTTGACGAAATAGAATCGATGTGTAGCTTGATTTTGGAACGCAGTTAGCTATTCATTCCTGATTATCCGTGGGACAGATACGAACCGTGTTCGAGAAAATCGATGTATCTTTCAAGTTTATAACTATAGGAAATTTGAAAAATTGAAGGTGGGAAAATAGATTGGTTATTTTGAAATACTATTACGTTCCAGTTCTTTACAATAAAGACCACAAACTTAAAAAAAATGAATAAATGGTACATATTCTACTTCATAAAACAAAATTAAACGATTGTTGACTGTTACATTAACGCGCTGTAAAAATAGTATTAAAGAACATATTTTGAATTGCAAATTCCTGTTGGATTCTGAATAGTATCTCATTCATTATCTTATTTTATGATACATTTTGGTTTTATTGTCTATTATTTACGGCCATTAATTTGGATAGTGATAAGGGTCCTTTTGGCGTTTCAACGTAGGACTATAATTAAGACCGAAACGTATTTACTTCTCTGCCGTTGTTGTTACGTACCCAATCGTAGTAAGTAATATTTTACGTTAGTACGGATATTCGACTAGTGCCGTATTTTAAAATCTGTCTCCCAGGCCTGCTCATCGTGAGTCGAATTGAATCTCCAGTCTGGCTACCTGAAGAGTGGGTTTTCGTGAACCCTATAGGAATACTTAAAAAAGAATTTAATACGTGGAACATATCCTACTAAGAATTGGACACAGTTTCCTGACACTGGTCAAAATGAGTACGTCATAAAAGTATGAAAGAATATTGTTATTGATAATTGTACTGTTTATAAAAGTGTTCTTTTTCTAAAATCGCCACGTATTGTCCAGAGTTGAACTTCAATCTTTCTTATATTATATGTTTAAACTAATTAACCCATATACGCTCAATAATAATTCAGTCACACTCACACACACACACACACACACACACACACATATATATATATATATATATATATTGTAATATACATTTTAGTGTCTAAATAAAATATTAATATTTATAAACAACAAACAATTTTTATTTTATCTTTTTGAACACTTATACAATTAAACAAATATAAAAAGGATCTCGTTTTCTCAAAGGTCTTAACTGGGTTTGATAACGGTAGAACATTTAAACTTAATCAAAGAAACAAAAATTTACATTTAATTTAAAAGGAAATATTTATTCGTCTAGACATAGACGAAATTAATTATCGATGAATTTATTCTACAAGATTGATTTTAAATTTAAAGAGTTTATTTTATCAACACAAAAGAAAAGAACGATATCTAACTTTATCTTTTAATTCGGTTTACATATATGAATACCATGAAATTTTAACTTACGATTACTCAGGAAAATTTGGCTCGTTCGTATACACACACTTTACATACTGGCTGTTTTAAACACTGATTCTAATAAACACTGTGGGTTTGACAAAAGTTGGTTCTCCGTTCGTTAAGGAAATATTATTTGCTCGTTCTGAAGATTACTTGACGCCGGATGCAGTGTCCTGGTCTCCTACAATCGAAGACAGTGGCCTAATTTGAGAATAGAATAGATTAGACTTCAGCAAACAAAATGTTTATCGATGAATATTTGGCTATTTCTCTCGCAGACTGCAACTTATAACACATTCTCCTACCTTAAACTATGTCTCTCTTAATCTCATCCTCCAGCCTCGGTGATCGCAGCACCACTCCCTATCATATCCTCCAGTCTCGGTGATCGCAGTACGACTAACTCATATCCTCCAGTCTCGGTGATTGCAGTACGACTCCGTCTCAAAAGTTTATCTTTCCCTTATATACTCCCAGCCTTTTCCTTTGTCCATTGTTCGAAAACTTCGTCGCAAATACCAGTTGACAGATTCTTCCATTATCCCGAGATTTATATTATGCAGCTGCAGTTCCGTAGTCAGCAAATGGCTAACTACTCTGTCATGTCAAGCCGACAATCGAGACAGGACCCTCAATTACTTTGGACTTGTCTTTTTCCACCCCCACACGCACGTGCACGGTTTCTCCCAGACCACACAGCCAGCGTTTCCAAGACGAAGACATACTCAGTCCTAAATAAACACGTTACAAAACTGCCCCTCCAACAGTCCAGATTATCCATCACTAACAATGCCTCACTTAACAGGCATTACAATATATATATATATATATATATATATATATATATTGTAATACCAATTAAAGAGACCATTAATTGTTTTAATATAATTGGATTAATAGCGGCACGAGTTTTGAAAGCGACAATCACGGCTATTTTGTCGGCGATAATAGTTGAAAAACCGAGATCGTACGGAAGTTCAGTCCGGCAAAGGTTACGGGAGAGTGAGGATGAGGATCTAAAAGTATGAATAGCGAGGTCCAAGAAGTCCAATTGCGAGATCTCTTAGTTTACATAAAACGCGAGAAAACAGACGGAGAGACTGAAATAATAATCGCAAAGTTTGCAGCAAAAGGTTTTGCTTCACACAAATTGAACTAAATTTCGCATAGAGGCACCAAGGAGACCTAGGTCCGAGGTCTGACTGAGGGGCGGCTGATCCAAAGTTCCAGGTGGCAGAGAACGAGAACATCGACCGTGTGTATTGAAAATTTAATGCGTAGAATCAGTGAAAAATGGCCTTTTTAGAGGTTGTTGTCCTCAAGCTCCAAGAATCAGATCTGGTACCAGAAGGACATTCGTGAGTACAAAACAATTACTTAAAATCTGTAAACGAGGATTAAAGCTAGAAGTTAGGTTTCGTTCGTTTTTCTTTACATTTAGTTTATAACTGACGTCACTTCATATCGGCCCGTAAGTCTGCTATCAACACTATCCAAATTGCTTGAGAAGATCATACTGAAAAGAATCAGAGTAGACAGCAGTAATCAAGACTAGATCCCGGATCATCAATTTGGTTTCCGACAGTCGCATTCAACAATTCAACAATGCCATAGAATTGTGGACGTAGTTAACAAAGCTATGGAGAACCAGCAGTACTGCACAGCAATATTCTTAGACGTAAGCCAGGCCTTTGATAAGGTTTGGCATTCAGGTCTACAAGTTAAGATTAAAAGGACTCTGCCTGACCAATACTTCAACTTATTAAAATCATACCTTGACCAAAGAGAATTTCTTACTTACGTAAATGGAGAAAGCTCAAACCGTTATCCCATTCTCTCCGGGGTGCCACAGGGCAGATCCTTGGCCCCCTATTATACGTCTTATACACTTCCGACTTGCCAACTTCAGTGGACGTAAGCACAAGTACCTTTGCTGATGATACAGCAATACTGTCAACACACACAGACCCTGATTCCGCATCACAGAAACTTCAAGAACATCTACAAAAATAGAGACCTGGCTAAAAAGATGGAAAATAAAAGTAAATGCATCGAAACCATCCCACATAACATTTACCCTTAAAAAGGAACATTGTCCTATAGTAAAGCTCAATCAGGAAGAAATTCCAAAAGCAGAATCAGTCAAATATCTTGGTCTTCAGTTAGACACCAAGCTGAAATGGAGGGATCACATCAATAAAAAGAAAAAGAAAATAGAAATAAAAACTAAATTATTAAACTGGCTGATTGGACGAAAATCAAAATTATCAGTAGAAAACAAATTACTCATTTACAAAACAGTGATAAAACCTATATGGACGTACGGAATAGAGCTCTGGGGATGTGCAGCCAAGTCTCACATCGCTATCATGCAACGAGTACAATCAAAAATCCTCCGCACTATTACAAATGCTCCCTGGTATGTATCCAACTTCAGTTTACATACTGACCTCAATACACCATATGTAGCAGACGTCTTCAAAGATAAAAATAGTAAACACCATACTGTACTTCAATCCCACCCCAATCGACTAATAGAGCCGTTACTACAACGAAATAACAACCGAAGACTGAAGAGATTCTGGCCAATAGACTACAATAAAAACTGAGGTGGCGTTGTTGGACCCTCACCTCTCCACGACATCAGTACAAGACCCTATTATTAAATTGTACATGTTATCAAATTAGCTTAAAGATCATTAGTAATCTGATTGCTAATAAAAATATAATAATAAAAAAAAATTAGTTTATTTTAAGATTTATTGTTAGCTTCAAAGAGTTTGAATTGTTAATGTTAGTTTATTAAATTGGATTGTTCTTACTATCAAACCCAGTAATGACCCCGAGATAAAGAGAATTTCGACATATTTGATTGAAAAATATAAAGTTGTATTTTTCCTAGAACGCCACGAATTGCAAAAATGAAATAAAATATTTGTTTGTTAACTTGATGAAATTCGGCGTATAAAGTAGGGATTACAATTTGTACTTTGAAAATATAAAATTTTAAATCTTAATAATTTTGTTAATTAATTCTTTTAATTAAGACCACCTTTTTAATTATTACATAAATTGGCTTCCACAACGTGGGGCTAATTTAAATTCATTTACTCCCTTATTAATTATTACAATATATATAAAGAAGTATTAAGACGCACTACGAATCTCGGTCTCAGAAATATTCGACGGTGATGTAACAAAATGACTAATAATATGCAATACTTTAAGTTCCATTTAAGGATCACGGCAAATGATTTTTGAAGACATTTACAAGTACTTTTTACCGATTTTAGAATAGAAGCGGACGTTTCCATTAGATTTGGAGAAGTTCCAGAGATCGACCCGACCGACTCCAGTCTCCGGCCTGAAAGGAGCGCATAATTGGGAGCGCAAACATTAGCCTTCCATCCGGTCTGTATTGTATCGCCCTTCGTTATTTCTCAAAAAGTGCAGAAACTTGCCGCTCTTCCAGCACGACAAAAATGAAATGCCTTTCTTCGCCACTGTAAAGCACCTGTCTGAAGACACTATAAGGAACAATTCTGTGAAGCAGAGCTACAATCATTTAGAATTGCACACCATAACTTTTGTTACACTGAATTCTGGTTTAAAAATTCTTAAACGTGACACCGCTTCTAATGAAATGTGGAATGAATAAATTTGGAATACAAACTTAGTTTCCAACATTTCCTACGATGCCGAGGCGACAATAATGAGATAATCTAGCAGTCCTTCCAGAGAGTAGTGGATCGATACAAACTAAAGCCGACCTACCTGATACAGCTTTCCAAATATTTCAGTCCAGACCAGTCGAACATGCATAAATCATAGTTTGTCCTTCGTATGTTTTGGTATAAAATTTAATTTTTACATGCGTTAATTAAGAGACTTGTAATTGACTTTAGGGGCTCCGCTAGGCCAAAGAAATAATACATAAAGTGAGGAATATAAAACATAGTAGTGCTCCGTGACATACAATTTTTTGTTTGTTTTTGTTTTTAACAGGGCGGTTGCAGTATTAACGAGTCCAAGTCGACGCACCAACAACTGAGCGAAACAGCATCTTTACTGCTGATGCTTACGAGGTAAATGTCAACTTCTGACCTTTCCCAGTGGCCCAATTTCTTTGCGCGTGTTTCTCAGGTGTTTCTGTGCTCCGGGGATGAAATTTACGACTCGATGAACTCAAACATAAAATCGATTACTGAGACAGAAAGGAACGTTCTCATTCACGCCCTTTTATGACATTTAAAATTATTTTTAGGTACTTTGAATCGAGGTTGACTAGCATAATAATTGGGACATCAGTGATAAAATAAGGTTGCTCAGTAAGTAGGTTACTTTTGCAATACGGAAGTCACTCATAATTCTTGCTTCATTTCTTATATTGCTTCTTATGTGTAGCCGAATATATTTCTATTACTATACCAGAGAACAGGAACAAGAAAAGTAGAAAAACGTGGTGTGGTTTTAATTTTCGTTTACTTCTTGGCTATTTGATAATTTAATTGTTAATGTTTACAGACATAAATAAATTATTAGTAATAAAAATACTATAATTACGGTTTCGTTATAATTAAAACCGTGATAAAATTTTTATAATACAATACGCTGTTAGTTTGAATTTGTGTTTTGATGTACAGTCGGCAGGTTGGAAGTCGGGTAAACTCGTGTTAGTACGGAAGGCATTCGTCAGTCTCTGATATTTGTTTACAATAAATAGTTATTTTGCTTATTAAAATGCAAGTCTGTGTAATACAACAAAACTAATAGTTACAGAGATAAGAAACTGCGCGTTAGAGGCTCAAGCACGAACTGAACTCACGAAATGTTAATTCCCAGAATTGACTCCGCTCAGAATCTGCTTTACCATTTGATTTAAGGTGCAGAGAGTTTCTGGTAAATCCAGCAATTTTTCAGTAAAGGAACCGTCATTACACGTAATGTCGACTATCAGGATATTTATTAAATAAATTCTTTGAAGTCAAACCCTGCAGAGGATTTCTGTATGTTCAATACACTTTCGAGTAATCATAGATAGTATATATATATATATATATATATATATATATATATATTGTAATACCAATTAAACAGACTATTAATTGTTTTTAATATAATTTAATTGTTGGCGGTACGGGTGCTTAAAGGCGACAATCAAGGCGGGTTTTCCTTTGTTAACAATCGAGACTGTACACCGCGCGCTCAGAGAACTCAGTCTGCGGCGAGACGCGAAAGGAAAAATTAGGCGTCGAGAGCTGGGACATAGCAGTTCGGTCCACATAGAGAAATAGAAACAGTAAAAGTCTGCGGATCCAGAATTATGAATAGTCCTTTTTAGGAAGTCTAACAGCGAAATATAATAGTTTAAATAAAACGCAAGTAAACAGTTTTGACAGAGAGACTCATAAAATCGAAGATTGGAAGCAGAAGATTTGCTTAACAAACTGAACTAACTTTCGCATAGAGAGACTTTGAGGAGATCTACGTCCGGCAACTGGCTGAGGGTGAACTAATCCAGGTTCCAGGATAGCAGAGATCCAGAGCAACTACCGTGTGTTCAAAATCTAATGAGTAGAATCAGTGTATAATGGCCTGTTTAGTGGGTGTTGATTTCAAGATACAAGAGTCCGAACTGGTACCAGTAGCACTGTCGTGAGTACAAAACAATTATTACTGACTGTTAACGATTATTAAAAGGTATAGTCAGATTTCGTTCGCATTTTGCTTTTCATTAGTTTTCTTTTACTTTTGTATTTAATATTGTATTCTGTTAACTTCAATGAGTTTGGATTGTTAATATTTTAGTTCATTGTATTTGTTCTTTCTATCAAACCCAGTGGTGACCCTGAGATAATGAGAAATTCAACGTAATTGATTGTAAAATTATAAAGCTAAATTTTCATAGAACGCCACGAATTAATCAAATAAAATTTGAAATATTTGTTTGTTAAATTGACGGAATTCAGCGTGCAATGCAGGGCTTATAAGGTGTAATTATCAACAATAAATTTTTAAATACATAATTATTTTGTTAATTATTCCTATTAATTAAGAACACTTTTTTTAATCATTACATAAATGGCTTCCACAACGTGGGGCAAATTAATTAATTTAAATCTTCTTTTTTAATCATTACAATATATATAATACTTTCAGGGTCACAAGGTTATGGAGAAACCGAGACTTTAGCAGAGTGCGAACGCAACGCTGTGTCGATGGGTCATTTCACACAATTACACAGACGCTCAAATACGCAAACAGATTCCCTGTAAAGTACACTAAAAAATATTCAAGTTTGTGCAAGTGTTCTTTCAGTATTTATTTTTACCTCGACATATTTCCTGAAGTCAAATTATACTAATATATATCTACTCCGGGCAATTTTTATGAACGAGCAAACGCCTTACATTCTACTTTGTAAACCACATTAACTGTTATATATATTTCAATAAACGATATAACACCTTTTTAGTTTAGAACACAAATTTTTTAAACTTAAACAGGCTACATTATTATGCGTTCTACACCATTTCAGTTAGCATACGCGATTAAATTCCTACCACATCACAGACGATTATCAGTTGATTTCCAATATTCGGCGAATAGTAATAATGTCTAGAGCAAGGAAAAATTAATTACACTTTCCAATTATCACTCAGATTTAATTCTCAATAAATTGTATTGTTGAAATCAATCCAACGATTGCCAGTACAACTTCCCTATAACTTATATTCTTGTCTCCTTCATTGTATAGACAGGGTTTAACTATCCCTTTAACACGGGCAACCTTGATAACTTATTTTACACGTTGACATGCAGACTCATTGCTAACCTACCTCGATCAATGCCCATCGGACTCTATCCGTCACGACTGGCCGAAGTTTTTGTATATATTGTAATAATTTATTTCGATAGCTTGCATCTTTTGACAATAATTCATGATATGAACTATGTGGCGTTTTTAAATGAAAAGAACTATTACGTGAAAACTATTAAACAAGATTTATTAACAATTTTAAAACAAGTATTCAAATCACAAAATATTTGGGATCTCAGGGTCTTGAACTGGGTTTGATAATGGCAGAATTTATATAATCAAAATCACAAAAATTACATTTGCTTTATATGGGAATCAATGCATCTGAACATAGACGACATTTGTTGCTGAAGAAATAATACCAAAGATTGAATTTAAACAATTTCAATTTTTATCAAGAAATAAAGAATGATCTGAATAATTAAAGATCTCATTTTATCGATAATTAAAGAACGATCTGACGTTTATCTTTCAAACGTGGTTTACAATGATTTTAAAGTTTTCTTTCTGCTTACGGCAGCCCAGGTCTCATTTTAACTTTTCGTGCACAATTTTGGGGATATCACTGATTCTAAGTACTCACAGACTCTAAATGTTCACAGACTCTAATTAGCGTAGTTTGTTAGTTGGTTTAAAATAACTTTGTCGATTCTCGATGATTTACTGCAACCTAGATTTGTAGATCTCGTGGATTTTTGTTGAAAATGCACCTCATTGGTTTTGTCTGTTGACTGAAGACTAGTTCAGTTTCTGCATTTTTGATATAACAGCGTACTGGTTACTGGAACACTTTCTCGTTCTTTAAATTAGACCTTTCAGTCTTCACTGCTGACTGACAAAGATTGTTCAAGTTTTCGTGAATTAGAATTTTATGGTCTTTACATCTCGCGTTTACTGCCCAACTGTTCGTTCTTTTACTCTGTTCTACTTGCTGTCCGTTGACCAAATGTTCGTTCTTTTACCCTGTTCTACTTGCTGTCCGCTGACAAACTGTTCGTTCTTTTACTGTGTTCTATTTGCTGTCCGCTGCCCAACTGTTCGTTCTTTTACTGTGTTCTACTTGCTGTCCGCTGCCCAACTGTTCGTTCGTCTCGTAAATTTTGAGCGCGTAAAACCTTCTCGACCCATCAACAATAATTTTTTTTGCATTGCCGGTTTGTTGCGGATTCCGCTATATCCACCAATAATGAGTCCTCTACAATTCAACTTTTCAATTAGAACAATGCCTTAATTACCAATTACTACAATATATATATATATATTGTAGCAATAGTTAATTAGGCCATTAATTGTTTGGACATAAAATTTGAATTGTTTGATAAATCCATTATAGCAGTCTGATCGAACAAAGCAACAATGGAGAAACGAGCTCGCTTGCTTTGTCGAAAAGTCAAAAATGGCGTATGCGTGCTCAAACTCGTGAGCACTAGGATAGTGAGTTGGCGGAGAAACATTACGAGGAGCAGAACAAGTAATATAACTTGAGCAGAGACTAGACATCGTCAATGCATAACTAGTTAAAGTTGTGAATTAATACAAAGAAAACATTCACGGAAGTATTACAGCGTAAATATTGGAAAGTAAGAGCAGTTTTCGGCAGAATAGAACTTTCCAAAATCTTCGTGGAGAAATTAATCCTGGAGAACATTGGTAAATTATTGTGGAGCGTAGCAGTCAACGAAATACAGCCAATCTTGCCAAATTTTAAAGTGAAGCGTAGAATCAGTGAAAAACAATTCCTGATATTAAAATTAAAGTGTGTAAAAGTGTCTGAACGAGGTAAAATTGATTGTTCTGGTACCTGAGTGACGGTCCGTGAGTAACCAAAACTTTGATATAAATTTGTAAACGATAATTAAAAGGGTAGAGTCAGATTTTGTTCAGCTTTCTTTCCACTTATTTTCATATTGTTTTAGGTTAATTTTTTTTATATTTTGAATTGTTAATTGTCAGTTTATACATTGATTTTGTTCTAATAATCAAATCCTGTAGTGACCCTGAGATAAGAGAATCGGCGAAGTAATAAATGAAAATTAAAGTATTTGTTTTAAATGGATGAAATTCGGCATGAAAAATAGGTATTGTACATTGTAAAATTTATCAACGATAATAAATTTCTTTCAAAACTTATTAAATCTATCACAAAAGTATTTTTCCGTCGTGCATATTTTAAATAAAGATAATTTTGGGAACGAGCCACGCACGATGCATTGTATGCAGGGTCGTGCGGTAGATTTTCGTTAAGTCTTCGAAACGCAGCCCCTTAAGTATTTTCTTCTTTAAAATAATCTTTGATTGTGATTTTTAATATAGTACGCAAAATGTACGAATAAAATTTTTGTTTCGGAAACGTGAACTACTTTTAAATAAGATCTTTAATGACTGAATGATTCAAATTTTATTTGATTTCGCATCTTATGTCGTCCCTTTTCTCTGTATTATAGCACGTAACTGACATGATTCTGCTAATCTGAAGTGAGCACGCAGCTTGTTGAGCTTTGCTAGTGCAGAGGAGTGAAGCAGAATACTTCGCATTTCTCATTCCACACACTGAGGAAAATTTAGCGCCAGTAATAGCCAACTGGCTTCATTAGCGAGATCGAGTACTCGAAATGTGGAAAATTTTAAGACTGAAATCACACTGTTAAGCCCCAAGTATTATAAAGCTTCTTAAAATTAAGGGAAAATAATTCTTCCTAAATTTATTTCTGCACCAGCCACCACTAATTATGAAGATTACTGAGCCCCCTAAATCAATTTAATTTTCATTTGTTCTTTTTATAAACACGAAATTTTGTCCATATTATAAGTGACGTATATTCCCAGACCATTAAATAAAACATATTTATCATCCGTTAATGAGCATGCAGATTGGCTTGAACCATTCTCCATTGTTTGTTTCACTATAAATTACCAAAAATTAATTACCATGAGTATGGCACACATTTATATCGACGTAATACTTCCAATTGTCATGACATAAAGCTTAATTCCTTTTTCACGAACAAGATATTTGTCCTTTCGTCAGGGTCCCGTCACGTCGACACAATAACTCAGGTTGTTGAGCCGCAAGCTATTTCTTCTCCCATTAATAGTGCAGCTACTTTGGTCACATGCCAAAACACCTTTTTGTTAAAGCCTTCCTGAATCACAGAATCCCAAGCTGAGATAATTTGAAGTAAATTTCTGTTGGGATTGAGTATGTTATTTATAACCAAATTGAAAACTCTGCCACCAATCTATTGGGAAATAAATAACCATACAATTCAGTTTTCATAGATGTTATTACTATCAACTTCTGTTTTATAATAACATACAGAATAATTATACGTAATATAATTATTCATGAAACTGCCTAATTTACTTACATGTGCATTTCAAGTGGTACTCGAATGAAATATGCCTTGTCAGTGACAAAACGAAGAAAGAAATTGTTGAAAGAAAACGACAACTCTAGTCATTGCCTAAATATACATTAATTATTCTGATAAACAGGAAGACCTAATGGTCACTGTTCGATAATTATTTGGAATAAATGACGAACTATGATCTAAGACTGTATATTTTTAAGAAAGGGATTTGCATACGAGAAATTAATCGTGAGTTACAATTAATATTTAACTTTTTATCTTGTACTGAGGAACTTTGTATAGGCTGTCTATAACTAAGAAAACTCCAGCTAAATTGCCGTATTAAACTGTTAAAAACATTCCCACCATGTGGAAATGCCCGACCTACCCGATGCAGATTTTTCTAGGGTTTTCCCTGCATTTCTTTAGGCGAATGCCAAGTAGGATCCTTAAACCATAGCCCGGGGGCCCTAGTAACCCTTGGCTACCTTCCTCTACCCTTCCGCATCCCCCCTTTCTAATCCCTTCCTATGCTATTAAAGGGGAGTTGCCCAATGTGGATCACCCTCATGTAGCTTGTTGCCCTAAAAAAAAAAAATGGATTACCCTGACCCCCAACTCCAAGGCCTGCGAGAGGATTCTCTCGCAGGTAACCTGCGAGGGATTTTCTCTCGCGGGCGGAACCTTTTGGGACAGATACGAAGGGGCTACCTTTGGGGATGCCTTTTCCTCTCCGTTTTTGAACTAAGGTTCCCACAAGCCAAGGCACCTCGGCCTGTTTTGAGAGGTGTATGTTCCGGGGTCACAGACCTTGGGCATACGGTAAGAGTTGTTCGCTATTCCCATTGGAATAGTCGGCCAGCTGCCTCCTAAACTGGTCGAGGCACGATGAAGGGAATGCTGCGTCCCCACAGCAAACTCGTCTCCCGCTATCGGAAAGGCGTGGGACAAGTACCCAATGCCCGACCTACCCGATGCAGGTTTTTCTAAGGTTTTCCCTGCATTTCTTTAGGCGAATTCCGGGTAGGATCCTTAAAATATAGCCCGGGGGCCCTACTTAAGCCTTGGCTACCTTCCTCTACCCTTCCGCATCCCCCCTTTCAAATCCCTTCCTATGATATTAAAGGGGAGTTGCCCAAAGTGGATTACCCTCATGTAGCCTGTTACCCTAAAAAAAAATTATACAATCTATTCCTTTGACATACATACCTGCATATCTGCATATCATTTTAAAATTCAAATTGTACATGTTAGTATATAAAACCATTATCATCAATATAAAACATCTTGCCATCTATCAGGCAATACCTGCGAGGGATGTTCTCTCGCAGGCAGAACCTTATAGGAGAGATACGAAGGGGCTACCTTTGGGGATGCCTTCACATCTCTCTGGTTTTTTGAACTAAGGTTCCCATATGCCGAGGCACCTCGGCCTGTTTTGAGAGGTGTATTTTCTGGGGTCGCAGACATTGGGCATACGGTAAGAGTTGTCCGCTATTCCTATTGGAATAGTCGGCCAGCTGCCTCGTAAATTGGTCAAGGCACGGCGAGGGAAAGCTGTGACCCCACAGCTAACCCCTCTCCCGCCATCGGAAGGGCGTGGGACAAGTACCAAATGCCCGACCTATCTGATGCAGTTTTTTCTTGGGTTTTCCCTGCATTACTTTTAGGCGAATGCCGGGTAGGATCCTTAAACCATAGCCCGGGGGCCCTAGTTAACCCTTGGCTACCTTCCTCTACCCTTCCGCTTCCCCCGTTTCAAATCACTTTCCTATGCTATAAGTGGGGAGTTGCCACTATGTGGATTACCCTATACATAGCCTGTCTACACCTCAAAAAAAAAATCCCGTGTTACAATACTAAATCTGAAATGGTTTTATGAACCTTGAAATATTTCTACATTTTACATGCGCCTTATTATTAACATAAGCGTTTAATTAGAACTTTATTTGCTCCAAGGTGGGAAGGTCTAAATAATGACTTTAATAAATGAATCAACTAACCAAACACATTATGTCATCTTATGAATACATTTATCCAATGGATGACATTCAAAACATTAATCAGATCAAAAGATATATTCAACACCTCTGAGTAAAGAGGTGTAAAGGAATAATAACTCGATATTTTAAAATTTTCTTAAAATATGAATGAATTATAGAGTTGAAATGAAAATATAATACGTCTGTTTGATAGCCAAATGACAGACAAAATGGGGTGATAATATAAATAACACACAACATTTCTGGAAACTTTGTTCCTTTCTTCGGGTGCCAAAAAAAACACAAGAGCAAAGAGCCACACATCCGTACAATACCAATACAGTTGACAAACTGAAAAGCGAAGCAAAACTAAGCGAAAATTGGGTTAGCGTACCAAAACTTGGATCTTAGGTATTGTTGAGTTTCATAGTATCTGTTTGTACATTAATTTCTGTGATGTTAGATTTGATATGAAGCATTTATGATATAATTCTGGATTCGTAACCTTAGCATTTTGCTATCAAATGAATGTTTCGAATTGATTATATGTTAGGAGACTACAGATTGTTTATCGTTGGGTAGTTGGATATTACACATATTTTCCTTGATACGGGTATTGACGGAACGTTTTGTTTGCCCTATGTAGCAGAAAATCCCATTTGAGCAAGAGTAGTTTTGTAAAGTACACAATGTTTTCTGTAGTTGCCAAGTGGGTCCTTACGGTTCAAGAAGGAAAGAGTATCAGTAGATCTGTAAATGTTGGATATTTGATAGTCTTTAAAACTTTTGACGAACTTATGATGTAGAAATTTGTAATAAGGGAGTACGATAAAAAATGGACTGAGGTGATTGGGGACGAGTGACAGTATTTTTTTAATCTAACGTTTGTGCTTATTAATAAAATTTAAATATTACTTATTAGAACTTATAATGTTACGGACAATATTTATGTTTTATTGGTGGAACTTGGGGTTAGAAAGAAATAAAGCTCCGTCTACAAGATTGTATACCATAGCTATCTTTTGGGTAATAGAATGATAAGAAAGAAAATGGAGAACACATACTGAGTATGTAGGTTTTGTGAAACAAACGGTGGAAATGGAAGTCTTGCGAATGGACATCAAGGAAATTCAGAGAACGATTCAATTCAAGATCATGCATGAATTGTAAATTGGGATGATAATTATTGCAAGTATTGACTATAAGGTTGATTTGAGAGGACTTAACAATACAAACAATACAAAAAAATGACATCTATGTATCTGATGTAGCAAAGAGGTTGGACATGAAGTAGAGAAAGACAAGAATTCTCTAAATCTCTCATGACTATCTCAGAAAGACATTCCTTTTACATTCCGGAGAAGAATAAGTACAATTAAGTACACAATAAAGTTCCTGCAGGAAAATTCCATGAATGTGAGAGCACAATCTAGTCGACCCAACCTGAATTACGTGTACAACCTCAAACGTTACCTTCCTTTTCATAATGCATCAGCCAAACTATTTCGCAGTCTCCAGTTCACCATCCCCAACATAGACCACAATACTACATCTAATCTCCCTCCATGGAAGTTTATCGCCCTATAAATAGATACCTCATTGACCTTGATTTCCATGCATGGAAACCGTACATTGGTTTACACAGATGCCTCTAAAACGGAAGCAGGCACTACCTGTGCGGTGATTCTTCCCTACTTCACCAGGAAAATAGCTTCTAGCACCACCGCTGAAACCTTCGCCATAGCAATGGCAGTTGAATACTGGAATCTTCAATTAACAGAATTATGATCCTAACAGACTCTTTGCAATCACTAAAGCACTTACGAGACCCTAAAATAAGGAATGGCACCATCAACGCCATCAGAGCTAACCTACATCTCTGCATTTCGCGAGGGAAATCCGTTCAGCTAGTCTGGATCCCGGCTCATGCGGGCATCGCAAGGAAAAACGAGGAGGTGGACACACTGGCGGCCACTGAACAAGAAGTTCTTCCATTCTAAGAAAGCCCCACCCCAACCTGTACAGCCTCGGACATTCTAAATGAATGTACAGGAAAAGTGGAGGGTAGCTGGTAGGACACGATGAAAGGAGGAAATAACGGCTTCTTCCATCATAACCTGCAAACATCAGCAGATCTGTGCCACCTCAACAAGATCTCAAGAAAACAACAAATAATAGTCTCCAGAATTAGAACTTTGCACACCCAATTCACACACGAATATCTTTTTTCGAGAAAAGATCAGCCCACTTGTGATGTATGTGATCAAGCCCTCAACATCCAGCATATTCTATTTGAATGCACAAAATATGAAGATATACGCAGGAGGACTTTAGCCGAGTTCTCTGGAGAAGACTTCTACATACACACCACGGCGATCAAGAGCCTCCTGGAGTTCGTCTCCGACGCAAAACTGACATCCGCTATTTGAAACGTTGTTCACAATTGGAAATTTCCTAACCTGCTGTAACTTAATTATGTAAATACTTTTAGAGAGTCGCCAATAAACAACAGGTTGACGCGACAGTAAATCAATTTAAACAAAATTATAGACATGCTTCAGTTGTGGATGAGAATCTAACTTATCCAAATGAACACTTATGAAATTTTAAGTTGAAGTTCCAATCATGCTGTTAGGGAACGTCAATCTCGTTATGCGTCTTTGCAGTGGAACGAGATTGATTGTAAAACCTCTCACTAATACACAAAATCATTACAGGAACGAAGGTTTACAATTGTTGAGTGTACATTCTTCGAATAACTTTTATGTCTTCATATTTGTGCTTAAACGAAGACAATTTCCTGCCAAGACAATAAGCAAAGCACTGGGTCAAACACTTGAGCGCGTTGACGTCTATTTGCCGAGTCCAGTGTTCATACAGAGACATCGTTGATTGTCATGTCAAATCTCGACGGAGTATAAAAATTTGTGGTCTTTCAAATGATTCGAATCAGCACTATGTTGTGTGTAATGAAGTCCAGCAATAAAAGTATAAGACACGAATATGGTACGGAGTGTGGGATGATTGGTGGGCAAGATTGAAAATTATATTAACAGCTGTAAAAAATATTTGCTGAGTATTTTTCCCATTTGCGACATTGCAAACGCGTACCACATGAACATAGACGTTCTATTGAATTGACAGTCGAATAAAGGACGTAACAGTAAAGTTAGGCCGTGAAACTGGAATAACTTTTAAGTTTTCCTTATTGTTATGAAGGTATTCTAGAACGCAGACTTTCTTTTTTTATTTCGAGATATTATGCCGCAATCAAAATATTGTCTACCACACCTCGATATTTTGCCTCTTAGACCAGCTTTTGCACATACGTTGTAAATCCATACTAATCAGAATTTCCTGGTTCGATTTACAATTATACTGCACAACGTATTCCGGCCTTGAAGACCTACGTTGTTATAAACACTAAAAATGATAAATCTCAAATAAGAGAAATAAATAAACGGCCTTTAGTCAGAAAATTGTTTATTAACAAAAAATTAAATATAACGACGTTTCGTCCTTGTTTTAGAACCTCTTCGGTTGCAACAGGCAATGCAACAAACCTAATCTTTTTATGTTTTATCTATGAAATTACAAAACTTGAAGAGGTTATAAAACAAGGACGAATCGTCAGTATATTGAATGTTCTGTTAATAAACAATTATATGACTAAAAACAGTGTATTTGTAATATTTAAAATGACAGATATTTTTTCAGCATTAGTAAATCTCAAATACGTTGGAAAGCCTTTCATAATGTTAGACATTACTTTACCCGAAAAACTGAAAGTACGATAATCTCATTAATTCTTAATTCAACATTTTCATAAATTAAATTAGATTTAATTTTATCAAAATTTTAGAATAAAATAAATAACCAGTTGTTAAGAGTAATATACCTTCAAGCATTAAATGGCTTAAGAATTACTTTAAACGTAATATTATTGTTATAGACATGGGTTTATCAATCCTATTCTGTGCCAACATATTCAACGATTAACACATTTTATCTTTCACTACATCTTCTACTATTCTGTATCAGTCATAGGTGCCGTATTACAGTTATTCTAATGTAATAAATAAAATAGTGACTGTATGTGGGATTGTGTGCATGCATGTGTCTATGGTCCGCACACAAATCTTCATCCGAAGAGAAAATTTGACACGTTCCTTGCGACCAGGAAATAAACACTTTGGGACATGCTCAAACGGCTGATATTTTTCGAGATCAATGAGATTCGGTGGTTCTCCTGATGTTGTTTGTGCATAATTGAATCCCTTTCGAAATGGGGGAAGCACCCTTAGGATAGGGGTGGAGGAGGGTTTACAAAAAGTAACGCGAAAACAACCGAGATTGAAGTCAAATCCGTGGTTATGATTGTCGCTGAGTTTAATTGTGACATTTAACTTACCGTTTAACCATGGGTTGTCGAGAATGAAAATTTTCAAATATATTAGAACGGCCGATATATTTATCCAAAAAAACTTTTTCGGAGTCAATGAGATAGCGTTTCTCGAGATATTTTTGGGTTTCATTTCAACCCCTTTTGACATGGGAGGGAATCATCTTTCGGGATGTGGGTATAGGGTCGTTACATAAAAATAACGCAAACACAACCGAGATTCGAGTCAAAACTGGGGTTATTTATGTCGCTGAGATTAATTATGACAACCCGGTCAATGCCGGCAACCCAGTTAGTACTTTTATATATCTCCAGATATTTTTTTCTTCGAAGATTATAAAAAAATCTCTTATCTTCTATTTTATGTCTAGTTAGTTACTAACACCTGTATGACTGGAATAGACTGAATGTTGTAAATTTATTTCGATACAGAGTTCTCGGACACTTACGTCCAGCTCTGATGCTGAATACGGACAGAGCTTTTACTGTACCAGACAATGAACCATTTTTTCTTCATTTTCAATCCCTCATTCACTTCCACAGTTAACGTTATTCTTCTCCTGACTAAAAGGAATTCGTCTCTATAAAGTTCCATTTTTTATAGAATTCAGTCTCCTTATTTTGCCTATTAGATGGTCTATTCCTTGCTCATGATTCAATGTTGGAATTAAAAGGTTTTATCTATGCTAAAATAAACATTACACTTTTCCACTTGCCTAATTGTGCTACATTCTTTGGTCGGAAAATCAGATTAGCATTTTTCTTCATCGGAACCAGATTGCTCACATACGTATAAATATATATTTCGAACCCAGGGAGTACAGAATATTTCAAATTTAGTTGCAAGACCGGAAAATCTATTTAGATTCAAAGGCGCTGTTCATAAAATCCGATAGTCTCCGAAAGAAACTGCCGCCTCTCTCTGGAAAATGTTGACGCGATGTTGCGCCTACATCTTCCTGTCAAGATTAATTCAATTTTCCGAGACGCGAGTCTCGCTCTTTCCGTATATAAACCTCCATAACACCCCCCCCCCCCAACATGGTAGTTTCATTTGGGGCCGAAGTTTCCATCAACAACGGAAATAATTTCGATAATATTTTGAATACCATCAGTCGTTCATTGGATTATGGAACGTTCTTGTGTTTTTATCACATACGTCCAGTGTGGGGTTGCTAGGCTTTTCGATTAATCTGGATCCTTTCGGGGCGGCCAAAAATTCCAGTTGTAAACTGGTCTATTTTGCATACTTTTTAAGAAAGTAAAGTCAATTATAAAAGTTCTATACGTGGACCTAATCATTTATTTTATTAAAGGAAATTTCTCTAAGTACATCTGAAAAACACTATAAATATAATAATTAATTTGAAAACGTAAATCAGAACAGGAAAACAAGTACTTAACAAAGTCTTTCCCAACACAGACACTCAGAAATTTTGAATTGATATTATTACATATAATTTCGATATATTATGAATCAAACATTATTAAATAATGGCATCGTCTCCATTATCACAGAATTAATTCAGATAGAGGTCAGAATCTCAGATTAATAATTCCCATACCACCATCGATTGTCGAAAAAACATTGGTAGAAGAAAATTATGTATTTGTAAACCAAAGTTGTTTTTTTGTTGTATAGAGACATAAAAAGTTTAAATATGAATTGTACGATGGTGTAAAATTAATTACAAACAATTAATAAATTTAAATTGCCGTGTTTTAATTATCGAATTTCGTTTATATTACTATTATTCAGAGAGTAGAGTTGTAGAAGTTTTTGCTAATATATATATATATATATATATATATATATATATATATATATATGTATACTATGACGACTTATTTTCAGAGCCTGCTGGTTGAGTGACATTCTGTGACGTCTGTTTCAGAGGTTCAGTGACAATAATGATAACATTCATCATAAATTATCATAAAAAAGTTTTAATTACAGTTATAAGAGATTTGTTTACAATTAATACAATTTTACTTAAGCATGGGATCCTAATCCGAACTTTCCTGGCAGAAGAACAATTGATAGTTACTTTTTTAAAAATTATCGATTAATTTATTATCTAAAAGATATTTACTTGCATGGTAATATGATAAACCTTGAGTAATTTGAATTTCAACTTAGTTGGTTAAATCCGCAGGACTTTTTATTTTAAGTCTTCTTAATATTTCAGGTAGGGGAGGCTGTGGGTGGTTTGAGATTAGGATGTAGGATGGATCTGCGTAGTTGACTATTGAATGCTATTTTTTCTACTTGTACTATTGTGGGAATGTTCAGGTCTTAGTGGATTCGTTGGTTGGGGAAATAACAAGGACAGTTGGTGATGTGTCTTAATGCTTTATTTTGGAATGTTTGGATTTTGTTTATATGGCAATTAGCTGCTGCGACCCGGATGTTACATGAGTATTGCGAGAGAGTATTGTTTTTGAGTGACAGCGGAGAATAAGGTGATAGTAGTGGTTTTAATCTTTTAAATCTTGTGTTAAGTTTGATTTTGTATTGATAATGTGCAGAGACCTGGAAAGTTTATGATCTAGAATGACTCCTAGGTATGAATTGGATGTTGATTATTTAAGATTAAGTTGCTGTTTAGGTGAATTTTACGTTTGAGGGAGAAGGGAACTGTGACAGATTTGATAGGATTGAGAGAGATTCTCCAATTGTTTGCCCATTTTCTATTTGATTAAGTGAATCTTGTAATATTGGTTGTGCATTAGTGAAGTCTGGGGTTTCGCATATGTTAACGGTATAGATTGAAGTAAAAGTGTTTGGGAGTATTGGTATGTCATGTGTATAAATTGAGTAGAGAAGGGGTCCAAAAACTCTGCCTTGGGGTACCCCTGCAGAGATTTTATAAATGGAAGAGAAAGTATTGTTTAATTTTACTGAAAAGAATCTTTTAGTTAAATAGTTGGTTATTAGCCTGAATTGGGCATCATTTAGATGTGGTTTTAGTTTGTAGAGGAGGCCTGGATGGTATACTTTATCAAATGCCAGTTCTAAAAATGTTGATAGATACTTGTTTTGTTTTTCTAAAGAAATATTAATATATTCAGTTTCTAGATCGATTAGTTGTTGGCAGTAGTTCTTGTTTCTCAAACCAAATTGTTTGTTGGGGATTATGTGAATTTTCTGTTGATATAACTTGGCTTAACTGTGGTAATAAACTTATGGATCTGTAACTTGCAGGGTTGGATTTAGATTTGTTTGGTTTATGCATCATTATGATTGTAGAATGTTATTATAGCATTGAATATTTGGATGATTAAAACTATTGCTTTGTTGGTGGGATGTTTTATATGGTTTGAGCTTATAAGTTGGGACAGTTTTACTTTTCAGCTTGTTGATGGCGTATTTTATGTTATTTAAGTTGAATAGTTTTGGTAATGGATTATCGAAGTTGGTCGGTAACTGTTACTGTGGCAAAAATCGAATATTGCAATTGAAACTTTTTATGTGCTTATCTGTGCCGCCGTCCTTTGATGATCTGGACCACGTGGTTTTCTTTCTTCCGTTTTTTGCGTGGCACTACTAGAAACACTTCAAATATTTAACTTAAATACCATGCTCTGCTTTTTGGTCCTAATCACTTCAATTTCTCACTACTATCACGTATTTGTGTTGATTCTACTGTAATTTAGGCGTGACTCAATTGATACGCTCTAAGACATAACACTCGGCTTTAATTCTTACTTTTAATATAATAGATGAAATAAAAACACTCGTAGTTAACTTTAATTAAAGTTAACATTACTTTTGATTGTCCTATTAATATAAAATGAATTTTAACGTGCAACGGTTAAGATATATCTGCACGGACCTCTATAGTTTCTTTAATTACGTGACAGCAAAGACTACCCGCCAACAAAGCCGTCTTGCCGGACCAATAATAGAACAAACTCTGCATTTGCAGTATATATATATATATATATATATATATATATATATATATATATATATATTGTAATATCAATTAAATAAGTCTTTAATTGTTTTAATATAATTAAATTGTTAGCGGTAAGAATGCGTAAAGGCGACAATGAAGACGTGTTTTTCCTTTGTTTAACAATGGAGACTGAAAAAACCGCGCGCTTGCAGAACTGAATATGCGCTTAGAGAACGGCAGTCTGGAATCGGCGATGAAAGGTGAAGGAGTCTAAAATCTTCGTACGAGAGATGAAACAGTTAAAAGTCGACGGGGAGATATAATACAGTTTAGTTCACCTAGAGCAACAAACAGTAAAGTCTGCAGATATAAAGTACAAATGGCGAGATCCTGTATTTTTACATGAAAGCAAGCAAATATTTTTACGGAGAGATTTACAAAATTATTTGCACACGGTTGCTTCACGCTGATTGAACAATTTTCGCATAGAGGAGATCGGCATCCACTAGCTGACCAAAGGGGGTGGCTCATCCGAGGTTCCAGATAGCAGAGGACGAGTATTTCAAGACTAACCAAAAGGGGGCGGCTCATCCGAGGTTCCAGATAGCAGTGGACGAGTATTTCAATCGTGTGTATTAAAAATTTCTTAGAAGTGTAGAGTCTGTGTAAAAATGGCTTTTTAGTGTGGTAGTTTTCAAATACAAGAGAGAGATCTGGTACCAGAAAGACATTCCGTGAGTAACAAAACTTTTATACAAATTTGTAATCGATAATTAAAAAGGTATAGTCAGATTTCATTCGTTTTTCGTTTCATTTAGTTTTCTTCTGTTTCACTTATCTTTATATTGTTTTAGGTTAACTTTTTATATTTGAATTGTTTATTGTCAGTTTATACATTGCTTTTGTTCTAATTATCAAACCCAGTAGTGACCCTGAGATATAGAGATCCGACGTATTTGATTGTAATGATATAATAATTGTAATTTCATAAATGCCACGAATTAATAAAAGAAAAATTAAAGTATTTGTTGAAATTCGGCGTGCAAAATAGATCTTATACAATGTAAATTTATCAGCAATTAATTTTTAAATGTAAATAAATTTTCGTTAATTGATTCATTAATAAACCCATATCAAGGTGTTTAGTACATTTATGGCTTCACCAAAGTGGGGCAAATTAACCCTACCAAGGTGTTTATTACAATATATATATATAGTGTTATATCTCTGTCTTCACATTTTTAAATTATATATACATTTAACAGAAAATTTTAGTGTTTCCCTTCTTCGTATGTTTTCTTAATACCCGTTTTATTTATTTGTAATTCATCAATTTAATTATAACAAGGATTAAAAATTACTTTTAATCATGAAACTATTTATTTTTATTCACTGCCATTAGTTGCCTGCAGTGACGGTTGTGCAAGAAAGAACATGAATCGTACAAGAGTTTTCTGGCTGATTTCGCAGGATGATTATTGCTAATGCTCCGAGCAACTCTGATCCTGGTATCCGTTGATTACGACGCTTCATTAGCTTCCTCGCGGAAACCTGCCAAATATCCCAATCTTCAGAACGTGAGTCGAAATGGATTTGGTTTATGTCTCTGCTCTTCCCCTTCTATCGTGAGGAGGGGTGCAAATATTGCGGTTACACCCCGAGGGAGGCCATCTCCCCTGGCACGTGGCGTTTCCTCATCCATTCCCTTCCGTCGATGCTTTGAGTGACTAAGAAATATCACAAACACTCTGGTGCAGTACACGTATCATTTTAGGAGTTAAATTATACTGTTTTCAACGAGGTAGGAAACAGAAACGATTTCATTCAGCTCATATTGTAACAAGGCGTATTAGGAACGATGGAAATAAATTTTTAATTAAATAAAGAAGTATCTAATTGACAGACAAATATAAATAACGCACAACGTATTTTCGTACCTTGTTGTTTTCGTAACTCAATGAAAAAACAAGAACTATTAGAACGACACACTGCTCGAACCAGGTAATCTAAAACTAATTCAAAAACAAAGATATTGATATAAAAGCAAAGAAGGTAGCCTAAAAAAGATATCATAGGTTTTATTGATGATTTGTTTATATGTTAATTGCGCTGATATTATACTTATTATAAAGAATATTTGATATAATTCTGAAATGTTACCTGGTGCCAAAATCTAAAATATTAGCAATTTGCCAATGAAATGAATGTTTGGAATTCATAATATGATAACATACTGTTTATCAATATGGAGTGATACTTTGATTCTAGTATTTTAGTTTTTCGTATGAAGCAGTATTTGCCAACAGAGCAAAGGGATTTAGTAAACTATAAAATGTTTGCTATAGATGTCAAATGGGGCTTGTAGTAAAGTGAACCGTAAATGATGGATATTTGATATTAACATTAAACGATTAGGACGAACTCGTGCAAAATATTGTAATAAGAGAGAAAGAGAAAAATTTAGGATTGAGGATATTCACAGCTATGAACCCTTGTTGCTAGACTACCTTCTTTCCATCCAGTTATGTCTCATAGCTCTTATATGTTTTTGAATCACCTGATTAAAGTAAAAAGGATTGCGTTATACATTTTCACTTAATTTTTTTCTGTTAATTGGCTACATCTTTAGCATATTACTCTTCATCTACCACATACTTTTTATATTTTGAAATACATTTTCATGATTCAAATTATAAAACATAAAGCGTCTGTGTTAAAAGTATACTAATTAGATACATAAATAGTCTATTCATTTAGCACGTATTTTTGTCTTGTATTTGGCTACTTATTTATATAACTCGTATGCATTTTAATTTTATTTAACATGATAGCAGAACCAAATATGAGCTCTCACTAACAATAATACAGTATTTTGGCGTCAAATTTATTCATAACATCAGAAAACTTTCTTAAATGGAATACAAATAGATCTTATTATTAAATAAATGAATCAGTTTATATAGTAAAGTAATTTAAAGTATAAAACATTCGCACCAGGTCATAAGTATAATTTGAATTGAATCACTTAAATATGGACAGGAGTAAATATATTACTGTGAATATGGTTGCATAAAATGTGGAATAATATAATATTATAATAAATGAAACATTGCAGTTGCATTTTAAAGGAGTACTTCATAAAAGAAACTGAAGGTATAGGCTGGCTTCTTTTCGTTCTCAAGTATTTATGTTTCCAAGGCGGAAAAGAATATCCTCAATAAGCTCTTCCCTAGCACTTCCTTAGATGAAAACATAAATAATAAAGTATTTTGAAGAACTAGTATTCAAAGTCTTCTCAGCCTTAGAATCCACTACGCAACCTATTGAAAAGTGTACAATATAGTCTGAATATCGTCACATTGTCTCAATGAATTTATTACCTTTTAAGGTAGTTTCGCAGTGTAATCTCAACTTAATATACATATATATTTATTTTTTATTTTCATTCTTCATATACTACGCTAGTTATACACGTCTCTAATGTTAAAATAAGGTTTTATAATATAATATGTGCATACATATATTTCCCTATAGTCCGATTTTTGAATCAGTCTGGAGAATTGCAGGAGCACATTATTTAATCACTTCCGTATGACAGAATAATGGAACAACGGGCGAGCCATGCCGTTCTTTTCAATTAGGAAATCTCCAACGTCTTTCTCTCTGCATCCCCTCTTCGTACGCTCATTGCTTATTCAAAATATAACATCGCTGTACTCGTAAAATGCGTCGTTAAAAGACGGTTTTCGTATCGAGCTTTAAGTGTCAGTTTCTCTGTGCTTAATAGATTACATTTCATTTTCCCCCGCGCAACAAGATTGCTCTTGGCTCAAACCTGACAACAATTTTCATAGAAAACTTCATGTAAAATATATTTAAAGTCAGATAATTTATCGTCAGAAGTATCGATAATATGAAATTGTGCCCAACTCTTGTTACAATCGGTTACTTGAAGCTGAACCTCACTCATACTTCGCATCCTAGCTTCTGAGATGTTCACGAATCCAAAGACTGTATGAATAAAGCCGAATTTAGTCTTTATTTGCCCTATCTTTGATAGAAAAGGTTCAATAATTACTATGGTTCTGTTTTATATACTTAACTCAATATACACTTCTTTACTATTAAAGAACATTATATGATCCCTACTTAGCTGAAAATTTCTAAGAAAATTTTTTTCTAAAATATGAGTTAAATTTCATTGAAATTATTTAGCATATCTTGTATGTATCTCGTCCAGAAATTAGTTCTGTTATATATCAGAAGTCAAATATGCCAACAGAAATAGTCAAGGCCAATTTGATGTATTTCTCAATCAACACTGAATGAATGTAAACTACCTTACGTATCTACGATTACATATATTTCTTTTTATTATATACTCGTATATTACGCAAGAGATTGTAATCCTGATGCAAGCGAAGTAAGGTAATTTCTGATATGAAGGAACGCTTGCGTTCTGCAAGGGCGTTATTACCGGAATGTTACATATTGTGATTTCCATTATAACTTGTTGTTTTAAAAAAAAATTATTACAAAATTAACAATCAGAACTATATAATACATGTTCCATGAGTTAATGTGATGACACAATAATAGAATAACGTGAGCGGATACCCATCCAATGACGTTATCCGGATTGTGAACTTATACTGCTTTCAGGTCATTCGGCCATTTATGTTCTGGAGTCTTCTGCAGGGAGGGTCATGTTTGTGGGTGGAGGCTAGTTCATTTGAGTGAAGTTGGAGACGCAGGAAGTGACTGGTTGGTTGCATTCTTCTTGAACGGTTGGCATTCCGAGATCCGTATGTAAAGTTCAATTGCTGACGTACCAAGGTGCATTTACCAGCATAGCTCAATGCCGTGTTTCCAAATTGGCTTCATTATAGCTTTGTAGAGTAAAATTTTGTTTTCAAGCGATAAACACGATTTTCTCCCCAGTGCCCAGTACATTTTTCTCAGTCGCAGGTCGGATTCCTTCCTTTTTTTAATATATGTTTTTTCCACGTTAGTTTTTTGTCCAAAGGTAGACCCAGATAGCGAAATTCGTTTGATTGTGGGATTTCTATATTGTTTAGGGACACTGATGGACATTCTGAACGATTTAATGTGAAGTTGACTTGCGTACTTTTCGCTTCATAGACATTGACCCGCCATTTATTGATCCATACTTGAAGGAGGGCTAAATGGGTTTGAAGGTGTATGGAGGCCATGTGTGGGTCGGTATGTTGAGATAGGAGGACGGTGTCGTCAGCAAAAGTGCCTATATATGTGTCAGCTGTTGTGGGGATGTCGGCTGTATATAATTGAATTCAAAATTCCATTATCAGTGAACATACTGAATGATCAATGAATTTACTAGAATAATTTATCTCAAGACAGAAAATTTAGGTTGAATCTAAAAACATGAAGTGAAGTGTTTTCCCCAACTAATTAAAATTATAATCGAATTTGATCTGAAGTGTGATGTTAAACCACAAGATCTTTTTTATTAAATTATCAATTCATTCGTATTACTTTATTTTTACATTGCATAATTATATAGTTCCTTCTTTGGGTTTAATTTTTCAATAATGTAAGCATAATTGATCCTATTTCGTTTCCTTCTGTTCTTCCAATAACAATGATTTTCCTCTATTTTTTAATACAGGATGTAATAAAATGATACAACAAACTTTCAGAAATGTATTTCTCATATTGTGAGATGAAAAAAGAGTACTAAATGCATAATACAGTGTTATATGAACTTTAATAATAAGAAAAATAACAAAATGCTGACAAAAGAAGTGAAACTATAAATACTACACAACGTTATCATCACTTTTGTCTGTATTTGGCAATTTTTTTCTTATTATCAATTTTCATAACAGACGTAAATTTTTCATTTTTATCATAACTTTAATGTTAGTGTTAGACGTCATGCCTTGTTATCTAAACTAAAACGTGAGACCGGTTACAATTACGACGAGGTAATTTAAACCTCCTGGACATTTATCTTTGCAGAAACCTAAATTCTTTGGTGTGTTGAAATGCTGTGGATGGCGTACTAACTCTCCATGCACGCATTGTGACAGCCTGTCAGACAGTAGGCACTGCAACTGCCATTTTTTATCGTGTTCGAAACTAAACGCGAAGAAGTCACTTTGAACGTTGCATATGATATGCGAACAGAGCGCTCCAACAAGTCTATTGATCTTCATATAAACCGATCAGATACGGAAGTTCGTATAATTCTGTAATTATGCATTTCCGGACCCGTGTTACACATCGCTTTTTTTACTCTTAATATGAGGAACACACTCCTGGAAAATTGCTGCCGAGTTTTGTTGAAACCTGTATAATGCTTCCAAAAATCTCGGTTTAAGTGAATAATTTAATATTTGGAGAACCGATACACATTTAAAACAAAAAACAGTGATTAGTTAATCTACAGTGAACCATTATGGACGTAGTGATCTTCGATTTATATTTATATGTTAATAAAAATTTAGTGAATAATAACAATTTTATGTTTTAATTTTTGTTAATAGGTTATTTATGTGATTAATGGGTTTTAATGCAATTTTAATTCAATTAATGTTGTTTTCATGATATTTCACAATTATTTTTAAGATAACATTATTGTACTTAAACTTGCATAACTGTATCGATTTTAATATTAGAAACTGCATTTACATTATAAGATTCATTCATTTAATTTTTATCTACAGACTTAAAAATAATAATGGAACTTTACGTTAAAGGCAGCAATTGTATAGTGAAAAACATTTTGTTCTGGTGTTAAGTTCATTATTAAAACCAGAATAAAATAAATCAAAATTGGTTGTAGCTATTCAAAAATAATAATTATTAGTTACATTATTTTAGTAAAAGTCACATTCCAAAACCTGTTCATAGTATATCAGTATACGTCGTACCTTAATTGTATTTATAGATGAATATGACCATATAGTCGAAAGCTCCTGTAATGGTTTTAATAAAGAACGTGACAACTTACTAAAATGTTTTTTACTTTACAATTTTTGACTAAATAATAAAAAGTTGTGTCGTATATGAGAAGTTATTTTGAGTTAAAGGTTTATATGCCCTTAATTTTTCAGTAACTTGGTATATTTGAATTCTTATGGTCACTGACTTTGAAATTTAATTCAATTAATTTTGTTTTCAGTATATTTTAAACCTTAACTTGGTACTTACATTTCTTGGAAAAGGACAGAGTGTAAGATATTACATATTCTTCCTTTCATAGTTTTAATGAAATATTAATCTATGAGTTTCCTGTTTCACTGTTTTCACTTCGGTCTTGACGTGATCATGGCTTCGTATTTTTTCCTACATATGCTTGTTCTGGGTCTCTAGAATCAATTCCAGAAAAGATTAAATTAGACGTAAATTGTGTTTAAACATCATTCCCAAACTGAATGTAAATTAAAAAACGCGGTCACTATGCTGATATAGTATTTTGTCGGATCACGGACAGACCTAGCCGAAAATAATATTTTTATTTTGCGTAATACACCAACACTTTTAACCGAATTCTTTCTGACACTAACTCTTACAAAATTTGCAAACCCACCTGCATCAATACAGTTATTGACAAATTAAAAAATATTCTCAAGAGGTAGAAGGAAAAAGATTTTATTGAACCATCCACATTTTACTCCTTACTCATTTATCCCAGCCAACCTTTCCAGAGCCAGAGCCTTCCTAACATACACTAACCTGAGCTATCTTTTAGAATTATTATTCCTTCTACTGGCAGTCCCGTACACAAAATTTCCTCATACATTCATAACATGTTTTCTAAAGCCCTCAATGAAGAAAAACATTATTCTGTTAAAAATTCTTACCAATTTATTGATAAAATCAAGCACCTCCCCCACCGTCCCTCATGACAACTCTTTAATTTCTCTTGATGTCGTTTCCCTATTCAACTCTATTCCCAATGATTTAGTCATTAATAGTTTCAGAAACAGATGGCCCATTTTCAGTCAATATACTAAAATTCCACTTCATGAAATTTTATGCATTATAAATATAATCTTCAACTCCACTTATTTGAAGTTTAATCAGCTTCATTATCATCAAATCAAATTTCTCCCATGGGATGCCCCCTTAGTCCTTTTTTTTCTGAGTTAGTCATGAGAGATTTAGAAAATTCTTTTATTTCTCTACTTCCTGTGCAACCTCTTTGCTACATCAGATATGTAGATGACATTTTTAGTATTTTTAATACCTCTCCAATTAACCTTATAGTCAATACTTTCAATAATTATCATGCCAACTTACAATTCACCCATGAATTTGAATTTAATCATTTTCTTCATTCCCTTGGTGTCACCGTATCCATTCACAATACTTCACTTCTCACCAATTTGTTCAGAAAACCTACACACTCTGGTCGAGTTCTCAATTATCTATCTGATCAAACCAAAAAAGAGCTATGGTATGCAATCTTGTAAACAGAGCTATATTACTTTCTAACTCCCAGTTCCATCAACACAACTTAAATATTGACCGAAACATTGTAATCCCTTTACATTTTATTATTAAACACATAAACAGCAGATTGAAAAAAATCCAATATCCTACTGTCACTCGTCCCCAAACACCTCAAGCCAAATTTTTTCTCATACTCCATTATTACAGATTTCTACATCACAAATTTATCAAAATATTCAAAGAATATCATATATCCATCATTTACAGATCCACTAATACCCTTTCCTACTTGATTAAAAACTACAATGACCCACTTGGCACCTACAGCAAACATTGTGTTGTTTACAAAATCTCTTGCTCTAATTGTAATTCCTGTTACATAGGGCAAACAAAACGTTCCCTTAATACACGTATCAAATAGCATATATCTAACTTCCCATTGATAAACAGTCTGTAGTATCCAAACATATAATCAATTCTAAACATATATTTGATTGGAAAAATGTTAAATTTTAGACATTGACACCAGGTACAACTCGAGACTCGTTTCAGAGATGCTTCACATTAAATCAAACATCACAGTCATTAATGTACAAACTATGAAACTCAATAATTGCTATGATCCCTTATTATCTATTTAATTTCTTGAACCGTTGGCACGACATATCGATCTGATATACTGAACGGGAACTATTTCGCGCTAACTACTTCCACTCTGAATCTCATCGGAAACAGGAATCGTCAATCTTAAAAACTTACCAGTTTCAAGCATATATTTCGCAATAATTAATAATGCAGAATCGTAAGCACACAGCTAGTATTATAAGAATATCGAATGTCGTGGAAGAATTAACGTGTGAGATATAGATGGTACGATGACCTCGGACTCGCTCCGAGAATACAGTAGTCCAACGGCAATTACAGAATAAGAGTTTCAAATTCTCATTCGACAAATTTATAGCTTAAGCTGTAACAATTATGATAATCTTTTCTTTCTAAAACGAAAGCTAAAAACACCAGCCTATTGATGAGAAAAAAATTATTATCATATTTAAAACATAATATTTAACAGACACAAAGTTTCATCCCTGATTGGAACCACTTCAGGTGTACAATTAACATTCAATTCAGCTATCAAAAAAATTCAAGAAATAAAGTCTTACAAACATGGTGATTTTTAATACAATTATTTATAAATATAATTTATAGTGTGTTACTTTATATGTTATAATAAGAAAATTTAGTTAAACAAATTTCTAGCGTACGGTTTGCACACACGTTTTGGCCGAAATGACTGTTATTGACACATCTCTTAATAGTGTTATTGAGTAAAGAAATTCACGGCCTTATATCAGAAAATTTTGTTTATTAACAAAGCATTAAATAAACGACGTTTCATCCTTTTTTGAGGACTCTGACATAAGACCGTGTATTTGTTTATTTATAACTAGCTAGGTACCCGGCGTTGCTCGTGTACTTATTTATATAAACTAGAAAAAGTATTTAATTGAATACTTAAATATATTCCTTTAGTATTTCAGGATATAATCGTCACTCAGTCTTCATACATTACGAAATATTACATTGATGAAATTGTTAGCTAGACTCACAACTAATATAGCGCGAAAATTAACTTACATTTTCCGCAAGGATGGTAAAGTAATTCGTATTCTTCTTTATTACCATTCGATGGAGTATTGCTGTATAAAATTATACTTTTTATGTAAAGAACATATTTCTGCTTTATTTCATTCCTAATAAAGGAAATATTTCCTTTGTTCTTTGCGTAGTAACGTCTTTCTCTCGCGTGACGTCATTGTCTCTTGGCGCGCAGTAATTTAATATTTAATGATCACGGTTTTTAATTATAATTCTTTCCACATGTATGCTAGGCGTTTCTCACCCTCACAGTACCGTTTCTCGTGTTTTGAAGAATATGTGTACCAATTTTTGTTGCATTCTGTCCACGCGATAAAATTTGTATAAAGAACAACGTAAATACATACATACATACATACAAATATACATCCTTTTTTATTATATAGATAGAAGAAAGATATTTTTTATGTCATATATATTTTTCATCGTAATAATTCTAAGACAGTAGTGGAAATAAAAATATAATACAACAGATTAATGACAATAATAAAGAATCATACATTTTATTGTATTATTTGTGTTATTTTAACATTAATGGCCGAAACATTAAATGTAGTATACACCAATGGGGGATGAAACGTTGCATCTGTTAAATATTATTTTTTAAATATGATAATAAATTTTTCTGACCAACAGGCTAGTGTTGTTAAAATTGATTTTAAAGTGTGAGAACTACAAAGTTGTGAAGTAAATATGTAATGCTTTGAGTGGTGAGGTATCGCGACTCGGCCTGCAGATGAATAGCGCAGCAGAGCAACCGCCCACAATATCGCCATTGTCAGATCCCAGTCGCTGGAGCGCAAAATGAGACCGCACTGTGTCTCGTTTTGGCCAACCTGAACCACTCGTCTCGCTACAGTTCCGTTTCAGAGACCACAAATTCTTCACAGCTCAAATGTTACTATTTGAACTTTCCAATTCGATGCAGTCTTCAATGTATCAGTTATTTTCTAGTATACAGCATCATCAGGATCACTTTACGTCCTGTCCGACATACTACTAACGACGATTCTTATTAGAAATCAGCAGGCTTACACTTCAAAAAATTAAATGTATAAAACCTACTCGAAATACAAATCTTTTTATGTGAAATTGAATCAACGGCTAACAAATATAATTAACGTTGAATAATTAAAAAAAAATACTGAAATTTCATATTATCTTTGGAGTTTCCACAGATTATTTTCGAAAAATGTGATAAAAGTACGAAGAACAAACGATGCAAGTTTCACGGTGAGGTTTAATTATTTGCATGATTATGTCAACCGGAGGAAACCGTCACGTTGAACGAAATTTTATGGTCACGGCGAGGGCTCTAGTACAAAAACCCGACATGCATTTGCCCGATTCACGTTTTCCCGACTTGACAAAATCCCAATTGACATTTTCCCGACAGTATAATATCCCGATACACATTTTCCCGATAGGTGAGTTTTAATTAAATAAAGCATAATATTAATATTGTAGAATACTTAATATGTTACTTATCTTAATTTTCATTATTATTATTATTGAAAATTAGGCTAAGTTTTACAATAATGCGTGAAAAATTTAAACTAAACTTTGTACACGTATCAGGAATCAACCCCGTGGAATTAAAATAGCTCTAGCACCACTTTGTGGGTAGAACGGGGTAGAATTTTAAAAATAAAAATATGCGATTACGGCCTATATTGGCGCTGAATAAATAGTTAACGCAATCACTCAGATTCATAACGTTACTCTCGATAGTTTAGTTTCAAATTTCATCCCGTAACGGCATAAGGGGATACCCGGATTGGGAATGTCATTATAAAATTCAGTGACTTCCATAACCCCGGAATGAAACCATTCTCGGTATTATTTTTATACAAATCATTTCCGCACGTAACAGTTTCTAGCGGTGTTTTACCCAAACAGTGATTGTGACCAGATCGTAAGTAACATGCTTACAACATTTAGCTGTATGTGTTTAATATTGTACGTGAAACTATGTCATCCAGCCCCACTTCTAGGGACTGAGCTACAACATAATCAGCGTGTTGAATGTCAGCATTATTCTAAGCGACTTCCGTAACCCCGCAATTCCCACCAATCTCGACTGTTTTCGCGTTAGTTTTATGAAACACCTATCCACCCTCACCCCTAAAGATGTTCCACTCCCATGCTGAAAGGAGTTGAAATTATAAATAAACATCATGGGAATAAATACTAACAATCTCATTGACCCAGAAAAATAATTATTCGACCCAAATATCATTCGTTTCCGCATGTTTTAAAAATTCCACCGCCGTCGAGAGTTACCTATCGCTTCAGGAGACCCACAGAAATCTTTGCAGGCGTGCGCATAACTCCCTATGTTTCATCGAAATCAGAGGAAAAGTATAAGAAAACATACGGAACAAACAAACAAAAACACATTCATTTTTACATACATATTGTAATGATCAACTTAAGGGATTAAATGAATTAAATTTGGCTCACGTTGCTGGGCCAAAATGTAATGATTAACTGAAAGGCTTTAATTAAAAAAATTAATTAATTAAAAAAACAAATTTTATTTTTCAAAGATACAAACCATCAGCCTCACTGCACATTTAATTTCCTCAAATTTACCAACCAAATTTTATATTGTTTTTTATTTTATTTGTGCCGTTCTAGGAAAATACAACTTTATAATTTTACAACAATTTCATCTCAGGGATTTTACTGGGCTTGATAGTAAGAACAAACACATTTCATAAACTAATTAACAAATCAAAATTGAAATGAACGGAATATAAATTCTAAACACAATAAAGAAACTAAAACTAAACAAGATAACGAAATCTGACTTATACCTTTAATCCTCGTTTACAGACTTTAAATAATTGTTTTTGTACTCACGAATGTCTTTCTGGTACCAGATCTGATTCTTGGAGCTTGAGGGCACAACTCACTAAAAAGGCCGTTATTCACTGATTCTACACATGATTTTTAATACACACGGTAGTAGTTCTCGTTGCTATTCCACCTGGAATTTTGGTATCAGCCGCTCCCTCGGTCATCCATCGGACGTATGTCTCCTCGATGCCTTTATGCGAAATGTTATTTCGCATCTGTGTGGTGCAAACCTTTTGCTTCCACTTTGCGATTTTATATCATGAGTCTCTCCGTCAAGAACTATTTACTTGTGTTTTATAGAGTTTAATAGATCTCGCAGTTGAACTTCCTGGACCACGCTATACGTACTTTTTAGGTCAGCCTCCTCTCTGTCTCGAAACGTTTGCCGGACTGGACTTTCGTACGAGCGCGCGGTTTCCAACAACTATCGCCGACAAAGAGCCGGGATTGTTGCTTTCAAGAAATGTACCGCTAACAATCCAATTATATTAAAACAATTAATGGCTTCTAATTAATATTACAATTTTTTTTCTCAATTTCAGAAAAATTCCCGTTTCTTTCGTGAAATTTGTATAAAATGAAGCGTTAAATTACATTCCAATAAAAAATCGTAATAATTTGTAATTTTTCGTTTTTTAGGACTCACTCGAGCGTAATATATAAATTCGTAATATATATTTTTTAACCGGTGGGTTGAAGACCGGTTCGTCGAAATAGTCGCAGAATTAATCACAATGATTGAGTGCAAAATCTTGGCAAATTGTTGTTTCTCCAAACATGACCCAGTCCTTTCGGATTAGTTGGGAAGAAGCCAAGAGTTGTAGGTCAGTTACAAATTGCGTAAGGCAAATACGTTTACTATAATTAGATTTGTCGCAGGTCGTTAAACTGCAAACGCCTTTTGCAAAGATGATCCTGCCTTACTTTGTGCTATGTAACATATATGACGTCGTGGGTTTGATTAAAAATCATTGAATATCATGCATTACATTCTGAATGAGCTCTTCTAAACTTTTCGTAAAAATTGTTCTTACTTTATAAAACAAAATGCAATTTAGGACAAATAATAGAAATTTTTATTAAAATAATTTTAGTTTAAAATAATAACAACGTTTCGGTACATATTTGTAACTTTTTCAGGTTGGGGTTCTACGTACAAACAATTTTTGGTAGTACCATGTTTATGGCAATATCAGTGAAAATTTTATAAACCTTTCACCAAATTTGTATTTGTCATTCTTAAATTTAACCTCTGTACTTTTCATTTAACGTCTGTTTTTGAATTAATAAAACAACTAATGACCTTATGCAGACACTTTTTATTTTATTTTACTTATTTATATTATAACAACGTTTCGATATCTATTTGTATCTTCTTCAAGTAATTTCCTAAAGAGGAGGTATTTATAAATGATTAGATTTATAGTATAATTCTACAAAGTAAACAAAGGCCAACTAAAGTAACAAACAAACTTACGGAATTAATATAATATAAACACTCTTTCAGAACTTGTTAATAGTTTTGTTGTGCTAGTTTATTATATTTATTTGTTAAGTTTAAATTAATTACAAAAGGTAAATACAAAGTTCAAAAGAAAAAATATGAAACTAAATGTGGTGAAAATTATAGGGGAGGGGGGGAAGTTATATAAGACAAGATAAACGTGCTCATGAAACTAGATTTAAAAAGCAAATTTGGTCACTACCCACTTATTCGAAGAAAGTCATTAATTTGATCGTGAGAATGTGGTAGTTTTAGAAATAGAACAAAATTTGTATAAACGTAATCTATTGGAAATGAAACACATTAAAAAAAACGGAAAACACACTTAATTTGGAAAATGATAACACAAAATTAAGCAATATGTAAAATACAGTTTTTTCTTGTCCTAACTTTTGATTTAATTTTATTTCGGACATTGTCTGGTAGTGGTTCTCTGCTGATGAATTTTGCTTTTTGTTCCTTCCTCCCCTTGGGAGAGAAAAATATCGTTGGTCTCGTATTTGTATTTCAGTCTTTTCTACACGGTGGTCTTATTGAAATTCTTACTTGTGATTGAATTGGCTCTTAAAATTCTTTACTAATTATGAGAAATATGTTTCAGAATTTTTAACTTTTCGGAGTGAAGAATAAAGTTGAGTGTTTTCTCATTTCTTTACTAATGCAAATCTTGCAACAACTTATCCCGGTACATCGATAATATAACAGAATGTATGTTCCATTATGCTTTTTATAAGATTTATTTTTTCAATTGACATACAGTCTATATTGGACAAACGAAACGGATCCTAAAAGCGTTCCAAATTCAAACTTTTGATTGATAAAAATTCAGTGTTCTCCAAACACAATACGAGCAATAAACATACTTTTAATTGTATGAATACTTAAATTTTGGACAGGTATCATATTTGGTTGATTTCTGAAATAATGCATATTAAATAATATAATAATTCTGATAATATCTATGACTTCATTCTATTTGACTCTATTTGGTAAGTCTGGTAAAAATGTAACAAAACGATTTTTTTTGTAAAACTTACTTCAATTCTCCGCACAGTCTCCTTCCTTGAACATACACGTAACCCAGCAAGTTTTTTTCAACCCATCACAAAAATACGTTTTGTCAAACTTCGAAAAATACTCCGTCAAGGCCTAGATCACTTATTCATCTGATGAAAATTTCTTCCTACAAAGATAAACTTTCAGAAGAAGTCACTTGGTTCCAGGTTTGGAGAATAGAATGGACGAGAAACCAATTCGATTCGTACACTTTCGCCATGCTGTGTACGTTGGCGTTTTGTCATGGCCAAAGATCACATTCCAGCGCGCCAATCTAAATCAGCACCCGTTTCAAACGATCCAACAGAGCAGCATAATAGAGTCCAGTTAAAGTTGTGCTCTTTTCCAAGAAATCTATCAATGCTCTGAGAATTCCAAAAGACACTGGCCATCACCTTTCCTTCGCCTTTTTCAGTGCACTTTCACCGGCTTTTGTGCATCGTTTCGTTTTTTTTGGTCTCTGGAGTGTAGTGATAGTTCCAAGTTACATCGCCGGTTACGAATCTGCGCAAAAAGGTTTGTGGGTTACGCATAAACATTGCTAGATTCTGCATTGAAATGCTTTTCCGAATCCGTTTTTGGCCCAGTGTCAACACTCGCGGCATCCATCGCGACGAAAGCTTTTTCGAGACCAGCTGGACGATGAAATGCAGTCGTTCAGTTGAGAAACCTACGCACTTTTACTCTACGATCTTCCATTACAATATTGCGAACTTTTTCGATGATTTCCTGAGTGGTGACCGCAATTGGGTGGCCGGAGTGAGTTTCATCTTCTGTGCTTCTGCAACCACGTTTAAACTCATTAATCCAGGAGTAAAAGATCTTCAATGCTGGTGCAGAGTACTCATTACCTTCATCCAATTCGGTTTTGATTTGTGCAGCTGTCCAATCCTTCAAATGAAAGTTCTCAGATCATGCGACTTTCCTCGGCTTGCAGGTCGACAGTAAATTAAAATGGAACTTGCACATCGATCGCCTTGTGCGCAAACTTAGTTCTGTTTGTTACTCATTGAGACTATTGATGCAACAAGTTGATACCAAAACTGCTTCACTAGTCTGTTTTGCATACTTTCATTCACATGTGTGTTACGGTATTGCCAACTGGGGCAATTGTTCTCGTAGTGTGGATGTTTTCAACCTGCAAAGACGAGCCATTAGAATTATATCAGGATCAGATGCTAGAGAAAGCTGCAGGCCGCTGTTCAAAAGACTTCATATTCTGACTCTACCTAGCGCTTACATATTAGAAATACTAAAATTTGTTAAACGCAACATGAACCCTTTGGCAAGTAACTGGGACAGTCATGGAGGAACCGTTCAGTTCTCAGCCTCAGTCTCTACGAGTCTAGCGTTCATTATTCCGGTATCGCACTATTTAACAGCCTTCCTGAACATGTAAAGAACATCAACAACTACAACTCATTCGTCAAGGAGTGTAAAACTTTTCTTGTAAAGGGAACTTATTACTTCGTACACGATTTTTTGAATCGGTCTCACATTCGTTGAACTGCCTTGCCTACAAAATTGCCGAATATGCTATAAATATGTAAATAGTTCGTCCAGTTTTCCCCTTTTGGTTCTGTTTTTCCTGCCTCTGCTTTCTGTTTTAGTAAATATCCATGACGACATCCCTCCGTACCTAGCGACAGGAGATGAATACCAGGAAGTGATGTGTCGTGTGCGTGTTTCCTAAAGATAGTGTGTATGATTGTAGTGACTAGACAAATGTGAACAGATATGAATTTGTGTGTGTGTGTGTGTGTCTGTAACCTGTTAATATTAATTCTGTTTATATGTAATTTATCTACTGTACATGTGTGACAAATCCTATTTCCTCTTAAGAGGGCTAATGGTGAATAAATCCATGATATTCGTTTTTCCATTGTCTGCGCCTGACTACACACGTAACACAACAGAACGCTGCCAACAATAAACTACAACTGGAATATGTGTAAAACTTTTAGGAATATCTATGAAAGTTTCATGTTTACGAACAATGGCGCAAAAGTGAAAAAATTTCCCGCTCTTTCATAAAAATGTACCAGACTTACCGAACAACACTCGTACTCAACATAAAAATGATGTATTCATGTGTTTCGCACCTTATGTGATTTACGGATGAGTAGAAGAAACGTTGTGAAGTTCTGATATTTTTTACTTTGGTTTGTTTTGCCCATTTTATCAATATTATTGTATCCAACCTCGCCTGTCCGAAAATAACGGCTAATAATTATTTATAAAAATTGATTTATTTAAGAATAACGAATCAGGGTATCCGAAACCGGTGTCACCGTTCGCTTTCGTCAAGGAAACGTCCGACCAATTGCGATTAAACATTTCAACACCATTATAGGGACTCGTGAAAAGGTTCGAGGTGTTATTAATCTAGAGACTGAAAGGTGGACGGTTATTTTGCTCGCATTTCACAATATCACAACAGATTACGATGAAAGTTAATACTGTTGTTATATAGAGGCGTATCAAGGTTTCAAGCAATATCAAACATTGAGAATAAATGGCGAACGTTATAAAACTTGATTTTATCCGCTTGTACAGGGAGTTTGTATGCTTAACAGAAAAACGGCTAAACGGTTTTTCTCTGAAGCGTTAAATATCTTTGACACTATCTTAAACTGTCATCGAAATATAGTCGGTTCAAGTTGCATTTATTTTTAAGGAACATGTATTGGTTGGTAAACAAAATCTTGGCTGACAAGAGTAGATGAGAAGATATCAACACATTAATAACAAGAAGTACAAAATACAGACAACTGGGTAATAGAGAATTTTTAAAAGGACAATGTGACATAGAAAAATGCTAATTCTGAAAACAGAATCAAACTTAAGTACTTACTGAAAATTCTCAATTTCTTTTCCCATCTAAGGATAAGAATGTATCAAAATTTATTGTAGAGAAAAATCCATTTATATTAATTTATTATAAATTTTTATTTTACCATTACGCCGAGAATTGGTCACCAAAATATGCCGAATTCCCTGACTCTTATAGGAATATAAAATGAATTAAATGTACATAACAAGGATTCTATTTCACATTCCTGCTGGTGGGATTCCCATATCATAAATCTTATCTTCTATGATAACCTTATCTTCTTGCGTTCAGCAGCGAAATAAATAATCAATGGATGAGATATCCCTTGCAGTGATTTTAGTTTTGTGATAGATAAATCATGTCAGTCTATTGTTTATGAAGTGAAGGTGAATTAGCCTGGTTGCACCGCTTTATTTGTCAGCAAACCGATTAAGTTATTTTCATTGTGGAGTTTCTATTCCTTAACACATTAATAGAATGATATTTATTTTGTATTTATAGTTATATGTTGAATATTCGTTTTCATAGATGGTATAACACAAGTGCAATTTTGTTAAAGAATGGCACCAAATGTACGTTCTCGTGACGGAATAGGTAAAACAGCCTTTAAACCAAATAAATTCAATAACCTTCTCCGCCAGACACCGCCAGAATACCCTTTGTTTATTAATTATATAGATTACAGAAATCAATTAGAAGTACTCTTGTCACATCAAGTCATAATAAACAACGTTTTTTTTTATATATTGCAACACTTGACGTTTAAGGATAGAATAGAAATTAGTTTAGTAATTACAGAGCAGCCGATTCACTAGATATCATGTAGGTCGATGGAGGAGATCAAGTAAGGATTTGAGTAATCCACAAACAGCAACTTGAAAGGAATTGCAAACATTTCTCGTTCAATTGGTTTAATTTTTTTAACATAAAATTAATGTCAATAATTGTAGAAAAGATTCGATTTTCAATTAAATATAATAAAAATGTTAGCAATTAACAGGTTCTAAGATTAAATCCGCAATTTTTTTGCTAGTGGCAACTCCCCTTTAATAGCATAGGAAAAGGAGTGAAAGGGGGGATGCGTAAAGGTAGAGCAAGGTAGCCAAGGGTTAACTAGGGCCCCCGGGTTATGGTTTAAGGATCATACCCGGAAATTCGCCTAAAAATGATGCAGGGAAAGCCCTAGAAAAACCTGCTTCAGGTAGGTCGGGCATTGGGTACTTGTCCGATGGAAGGAGAGGAGTTTTCTGTGGGGTCGCAGCTTTCACCTCACTGTGCCTTGACCATTTTAGGAGGCAGCTGGCCGACTATTCCAATAGGAACAGCGGACAACTCTTACCGTATGCCCAAGGTCTATGACCCAGGAACATACACCTCTCAGAACAGGCCGAGGTGCCCCGGTTTGTGGGAACCTTAGTTCAAAAACGGAGAGGAAAAGGCATCCCCAAAGGTAGCCCCTTCGTATATCTCGTACAAGGTTCTGCCTGCGAGAGAATAGACCTCGCAGACCGGTCCTCTGGGACAGAGGTTTCCTTATTTATTTAGATTATTCCAACTGACTGGGAGCAGAAAGGTGAGCAAGAAAAAGTGAAAAACTGGCAAAGAAAAGAAAAGAAAACAAGAAAAACAGAAAGAAAGAGGCAGACAATGGAATACCTGAATACTCTAAATAATAATGTTACCTAACAATTGTCAACAAATTTCATATATAGATTTCTTTCCTTACGCAATTTATTGGTTTTTATGACGAAATATATTTATTATACAGAAATTTACGTTGAAGTCACTGCATATATTATCTCGTCATAATAGGTTTTTAATTTCATTTCCTGATATAGTTTTTATGGTTTGAATGTGCTTACTTTTAATCTTCAAAATTTGCAGTACAATAGATAGGGCTCTAACAGAATAGTAATTCGCAGAGTAGATGAAATCTTGCAAAGCTGAAATGAATCACGAAGTAAATATAAATAGGAATCAGAATAAAATATTATCAGGCTTTAACTTGAGATTTAAAATAGGTAAATCTGAATCGCAGCTGATACTAACTTCCTTTTGACGGAAAAGCGATTAGAGTAGCGAAATTGTGCACGCACCATATGCGTCTACGGACGAGGAAGAGTCGAGGTGAGCGCCAGAAGCGTCACAACAGACGCCAGTTCGCATTGTCACGCTTCAGGGCACGGCGGGCCGCTCTTTGAGGTCAAAATGGAGCACTGGACAAGCAGAACACCCCCTTAAATGACCGAAACTGCTACCATAAACATAGTGACGCAGTACATGTAAACAATGGATAACGTTCCAGAAGAGCACGGTCCTGAACACGATCGCTGACGTAAAAAGGAGGATTATACTTCCAAGCATCATCGTCGTTTGGCGGAAAGGGGAAGAAACAGAACGAACAAGCCAGCTCGTCGGGCACGTTTGATCTGATTTGAGAGAGAAGTTACCCCTGAGAGAGAGATCAACGAGAAGAAACGGACGAAGGAAATGTCCCGCAGGTGTTGAACACTGCGCGAATTCGTGTGAAGTGTGAGAATGGATGTGTTCCATTCGTACAGCCGCAGTCAGATTGTCTAGCGCTGTTTTCGAATTCATTATTCATGAAAAACTTTCTAGCGTACAACAAACCATTCACTTCTAAGGTCCGCTTCCTATACAACATCTTCTCCCACGATATTCCACAACATCCCGCCACAAGCACAATCTTTTTCGCAGACGACATCGCCATCTCCTACCAAACCTCCTCTCTCACCTCCAATATCCAACCTCTTCAGTCAGCGCTCAGCCACCTAGAACACTGGTCCAAACAATGGCGAATCAGCATAAATCCCACCAAATCAGTAACCGTCCCATTCACACTATCCAAAAATCCTCCTCCGCACATTCCCCTCTATCTAAACAACGCCGAAATACCCACAAAAACAGAAACCACCTACCTGGGACACCTCTTCGATTCAAAACTCTCTTGGAAACCCCACATTAAACACCTCCTCTCTAAAATTAACCTGAAATTCAAAACTTTATATCTTCTCCTAAACAGAAAATCCCCACTCGCCCTCAACACAAAACGCCTAGTATATGTCTCCATAATTCAACCCACCTGGTCCTACGCCTCATCCATATGGGGAGCAACAGCCAAAATCCAAACCAAACAAAACATAATCCTTCGCACCATCACTAACTCTCCCTGGTAACTCAGAAATTACATCATCCACCACAACATTAAACTTCCCCAAATCAATTCAATAATCACAAAATCCGTAACCTCATTAATCAAAAGCACCTTCAATCATCCCAACACAACGATCCAGCAATTCCATTGCAACCCTCCCCCACCCCCACACGCACGTCGCCTCAAGAGAAAACGCCCTATCGACCTCATCCTTCCCCCAGAACACTCTGGCACCTCCTAACCCACCCCATCCTCATACCCGCAGACCCCACCCACCCATTCAATCCATCCCATCATATTGAACAACACCAGCGATCCCTCATAACTCAACAATGTATGCCCCTCAGACACCCAAAGTAAAATACAAGAAAAATTTGCAAAATTATGTTAATTGCTGGATTAAATTAAGTGCCAAGTTCCCAGGTTAATTATGTACAAAATTTTAATTGTATATACTCTAATATTTTATGTAACAACAAATAATCGTAAGATAAAAGTTTTGTCTAATAATAATAAAAAACCTCTAAGGAAGCACGTGTTGACGAAAGTGTTGCTGTTGATCATCAACTCGCGTACGGTGGACCAGGTGTATACGCGTTTCGTAGTCACGGAATCATTTACAGAATCGGACGGCTGCTTTCGTCCGACGGCGAGATTTCGATTTTCCACATATATCGGTATACGTCAACGACGTGGCGAAGCAAGTCACGACCAGAATGAGCATGATGGGAGACCATGATCAGCAATTGTTGATATAGTAAGGCCATAAGAGAGAAGTAAAATATAAAAACAGTTGATTCTGACCGACCTACATGGAAGAAATTACCACGGCAATGAAAATTCGTGGCTGAAAACAAAGATCAGATATTGGTAACCTTTCTTTTATAAATGGATCAATTGAAAATCCGAATAGTTTACCCGCATCACATGTGTACATATTTGTATAAGGAAATTTAACCAATTATTAAATTCATATATTGTCAGGGAGTAAAACAAATTGTTAAGTGCAGTATTTTTTTATTATTGTACAAACATTATTAATGTAGAATTGAAAAAAATTACGTCTGACTAAAAAAATATTTTTATTTGGTTTCTCTGGTCAAAAGAGACGAATACGCATTAAAGTTATTGTCGACCACGTTAGGTATTTAACTAAATGTTGTGATTATTTATTTTATGGTGATATTGTTGTTGTATCATCAGATGAGAGGGCGATTCCAATTGTCTTGACGAATTTGGAAGTCATTTGATGGCGTCCAGGTTTGTGCAGAGCTCCGATCTAGATGCACTGTCCAATGTAGTCCTTCTTTTCAGCGCGTATTTTGTGCATTCAAACAAAATGTGATGGTGAAGGGAATGGGGATGGGAGATGTCTCACAGGTGGGTTGAGGTTCACTGGAAAAAATATATGAGAGCGTTAATTTAGTGCGGAGGGTTCTTAAACGGGAAATGATTATTTGCTCTCTTCTGTGAGCGTTGCTTATATGGAGAATGTCTGCGCTGTCTTGGAGTTCCTGGTGGATTAGTCCGCTGTTGTCAGCCTTCCTAGTTCGTTGACAGGCTCTGTTAATTTCTATTTTGGTTTCTTTGATGATATCTTGTGCTGAGAAGGTTGGAATTGAGATTGAGGGCTGAGATGAGTTCGCTTCCGCCGCCAGTGCATCAGCCCGTCATTGCCCATGATTCACGAGTGTGTAGGTATCCATACCGGTTGGAGTCTATTTTGGAGTTTGTTTTCTCAATAATTATTTGTCTAATGAAGTTAATTCTTCTGTTTTTGAAGTTAGGGTTTGGTATCTGCTTGATGGCTTCCATAGAATCAGTTAGTATGATGAGGTTTTGAACTTTGGATTTCTTAGCCATTTTGATTGCCATTTCAATAAGAAGGATTTCTGCTGAAGTAGCTGTCGCGAGTCAAATTGATCCTGTAGGTTTTTGTATTTTGTTAAATATTACGGCACTTGAAGTTGCAGTATGAGTTTTCGATGCGCCGGTGAATATTTGTTCGGGGTTATTATGGGTCAAGAGTAGGTGTTGTAGATGTAGATTAGCCTTAGTTCTGAGGAGATTTTTAGGTATGTGGTGTTAAAACAAAGTCTGCAATTTTGCATGGTGGAATGGTAGGAATAGAGTTGTGGATAATTTTTGGACGTGTTAAGAGTAGGAATAAGAAATACAACCACATACAGAGAAAATAATTCATAATATTTGTTACTCCCTTATTGTTACGCTAACCCTTCTGCTCTCCCATTACCGTAGCATATTCATCGCTTTTGAGTTTTGTCAACTTAAGAGTGTAGTTGTGTCGCTCTAGGCTCTTATTAGCATATTAGGCTTCTGAGTTTTGTCAACTGATGATTGCATTTGTGTCGCTCTAGGCTCTACTTAGCATATAAATATAAATATATAAAAGCGAAAGAAATTAAAATAAAACATCATTTAACTTGTTGAGACTTTCTGTGTCATGCTTAATATTAACAGTATTTGTTTGATTTTTAATGTACACTATTTCAGAAATTAATCTTTTCCAATAACGTGGTTCTCTGTATAAAATAGAGGTGTTGCAAAAATTGAAACGGTGATTAAATTTCATACAATGTTTGGTGACAGAAATATGATTAGACTGTTTGAAATTAGATTTATGTTCCTTAATTCTAGTATTTAAAATTATTTTTGTTAGGCCGATATAACGTTAATAACTTAATTTTATAAACAACATTTGTATTGTAAAACTTATTAATCTTTGTGTCCTTTTATGAAACTAGAAAATGACGATTTAGACTTAAAAATGAGAGAAAATTGTATATTTTTAAACAATTGTATTAGAATGATAACATGCCAGAGAAAGGTAACATATTGTAATGCCAATTAATTAGGCCATTAATTGTTTCGACATAAAATTTGAATTGTTTGATAAATCCGTTATAGCGGCCTGATCGAACAAAGCAACAATGGAAAAAAAAGCTCAGCCGCTTTTGTTGAAAAGTCGAAATGGCGTTTGCGCGCATGAAAGTCTAGCAGTTTACGTCTATAGCCAGCCAGGAAAGGAAGTCAGCAGTTAACGTCTATAGCCAGCCAGGAAAGGAAGTCAGTTTTTGTACGTCTACAGCCAGCTAGGATAGAGTTGCTGATGATAGATTGCTGTGGACGGATGAAGTTTTTCTGGTGAGCAGCAAGGAGCGGAATAGTAAAGCTAAAATAAATCTTCAAGGAGCTACATTGCTGTTTAAGTCCAAATCAGTAAAAGACTAATAAATCTACGAATCATAGGATTCCTGTAAGGCAAGCAGTCATCAGATAGCTGACATTCAGGAGGATCATCCGAGTTCCTGGGAGCCTATCAATTTTGACTTCAATAGTGTAAAATCTGTGAGTCGATGTTTAGAATCAGTGTATAATTTTGCAATAGTGTACTTCCGAAACCAAAAAGAATGCTGGTACCAGCTGGACAGTATGTAAGGAACAAAACCAAAACTAATGATTAATTGTAAACGCAAATTAAAGGATAAAGTCAGATTTCGTTCTCTTTTAAATTGTCAATCAGAGTTAATTTCTTTACTTTTAATTTCTTTCATTCTATCGACATATTGTTTAGGTAAATTATAAATTGTTTTGTTAACGAGATTTTAAATCAATTTGTTGTGTTCATTATCAAACCCAGTCAAGGCCCTGAGAGAACCAGATCTCAAATTTTGTGTATGTAATTATCTTTTATTGCCACAAAATAAAATAAAAATATTTTGTTTGTTATTTTTTGATTATTATTTCATTTAATTAACGCCTTTCATTTGATCATTACATAAATGGCGCTTCAACGTGTGGCAAATTCTTTAAATTAAAACTAAATTAAATCGTTAAAACTTTTGATCATTACAATATATTTACATTTAAGATTGATCAGGTTGAGTCCCAAAATATTTTTAGATAATCTAATGTACTGAGAAATAAATTCAATAGAATAAAGTTTGACCAGTAAAATATTTTTTATATAAGGTTGAAGTGAAATTGTTGTGATGCTTGTAAACATGAACTAGAATGAGACATTACTTCATATTTATTTTACGCATACAGTCACTCTGAACTAAAAATTATGTTGTTGAAACGAAACGCAAACTTTGCTTGTGAATTTAATTAATTTGACTGATATCGTCACATAAAAGAATACGACACGTGTCACTGGAACATATAGCTGTCATAGAGCTGACGCCTACGTTGTGTTGAAATTATTCATTATTTTAGTGACTGGTATCGGCGCCTAGAAGCCGGGCTTTCGGAATACTAACAAACGAGAAGAAAGCGACGATGGAGTTAATTAGCAGCGCTCTCTCAGCCAGATTCCATTGTGAAATGCTTCGCCTTTTCCCTCGTTTTATTGCTCCTCTCTTGCTCTGTATACACAACTCATCAACAGATTCGGTTTTAATTTCCTTGCAAATTGGGAGCATTCTTCGCTGCCTTGGAAATTCAACTTGCAAAATCGATTCTCTTTCAATTCCAAGATGCAATTATAATAGCCAATATTCTTCAATTGCTAGAGATTCCTTGAAAGCTGTCAATTATTTTTCATTAATTTGTCCCATTTCGAGTTAATATAGGTTTGCGAAATGAGACTCTTGGCATATTTTTCACGATCAGAAAATGCCTTTAGAAACGTTTTCGTGAAAACACTTCTTATATCGCTATAACATTACTATCATTATAACTGAAACAAGTAAATATTAATTACATTTAATATTAAATTCCACTGCACACAAATCTTGATAGGAAATACTGAAATGACATAAAAATAGGAATATTGTTGGATAGTTTTTTGTTACGAAGATAGAAACAATTGCTTATGAGAAAGATATCAAAGCCCTGAAACAGATTACTGCTTTATTCACTGTCAGCGAACGTCTACATGCCATATTCGCGCTATAATTCGCATTACTGAAGGTTTAATTATCTGCTTTATTTCCAAATACAGCAACGTCAATTTGCTCCAATTATAGGAGACCACTCTATTGCATTTGTGATTGTGACAATGGATGTGGAAGTAATTTAATCCAGTTTGATTCATATATTTGCGGAGGCTATTGACGCCATTTAATAATCTGTTGCCAGAGTGAAGACCGATAACGTAATAAAAAAAAGTCTGGCTGCGAACAGACGCATTTGTATAATAATTTTTTTTTAGGGTAACAGGCTACATGAGGTTAATCCACATAGTGGCAACTCCCCTTTAATAGCATAGGAAGGTATTTGAAATCGGGGATGCGGAAGGGTAGAGGAAGGTAGCCAAGGGTTAACTAGGGTCCCCGGGCCATGGTTTAAGGATCCTACCCGGCAATTTATCTAAAAGGGATGCAGGGAAACCCCTAGAAAAACCTGCGTAAGGTAGGTCGGGCATTTGGTACTTGTCCCACGCCCTTCCGATGGCGGGAGAGGGGTTTGCTGTGGGGTCGCAGCTTTCCCCTCGCCGTGCCTTGACCGGTTTAGGAGGCAGCTGGCCGACTGTTCCAATAGGAATAGCTTGTATAATAATGTTATCCCTGCGTATAAGAATTCTTATGTCCAATTCGTGACTGACACTATCTTGGCTAATTTAAAAATTCAACATTTGATATAGATTATTAGGTTTATGTAATTTATATCCCCCCCCCCCCGAGTTGCTGTTCGCAAAACGTTAGCAATTTCTAACAAAACTGAGATGAATGATTACCAAAATTCTTCTACAGCTACAAGCGAAAAACATAATTGTGCGGGGACTTTGTGGAACCAAACGTTGGACTAGAACTGCATTTTTAGATCTAAGTTGCTGTTACGTTTATATATTCATATAGCTTGAAAGGATGAGGCATTCGTCACGAGTCGGAAGGATACGACTTTTGACATGCTAGAATTTCTGGGAACCCGAAGCCCACAATTCAAATAACTAACCCTCAAATAAAGAATAAGGATAATCAATTAGGGCATGGTAACTGTACGAAGATATTTTTAAAAAATTATAATTGTCATATAGAATCCAAAAACAATTCAAATTAACGCATTTGAAGCAAAAATGTACTGTTCCGCTGCATTTCTGCACGTTAGCTAGGCTTTTGAAAAAGTCTGGCATGAACGGTTATATTATAAATTTAAAAAGAACCTACCACACAGTTGCGTCGTCATCCTTCAATCTGATCTAACGGGAAGACACTTGCTAGTCAAACATCACGATGAATATACAGACATGCTACCAATAAAATCCGGCGTGCCACAGGGTAGTGTCTTAGGACCTGCACTTTACCTCCTGTATACGGTCGATCTTTCAACCACCACGAAGACTGCAGTTGTCACCTATTTAGATGATACTGCCGTACACCAGGATACAATAGTTGCAATACAGTATCTACATGAACAATTACATATAATACAAACCTGGCTTATTTAATGGAAAATAAAAGCCAACGAACTGAAATCAGTGCAAGTAACATACACACTAAGCCGAAGCACTTTCCCACCGGTCACGCTTAACGACCAACTGAAGCAAGCAGACGACGTCAAATATCTTGGGATGCATGTGGATAGAAGATTGACATGGAAAAAGCATATTTTTACAAAAAGCAGGCAACTCGGATTGAAGTTGAGACAAATGCAATGGCTGATAGGGAGGCGGTCGCAGCTGACACTTGAAAATAAACTACTGTTGTATCATATGGACCTATGAGATTCTACTGTGGGGACACGGCAAGCCACTCCAATCTGGAGATCCTGCAGCGATTCCAAAACAAGGTGCTCCCTGGTATGTTACAAACTCCATAATAGCTCAAGACCTGCAAATACCAACGATAAGGGAGGAAATAAAGCGGTTTAGTACCAACTATTCCGCTAGAACTGAGGTCCATCCTAACGTGCTCGCGCGAACATTGTTCAAACCACATTGTGAAGTGAGACGCCTGAAAAAATTCAAACCCAATGACTTACTAGATACATTTTAATAAGGACATTTAGTGTAGAAACTCAGATATGACTTAAAGTCATTAGGATATATATTGTAGGAGTGACTTCACTGGAAGCATCTCCCACAAGCCAGTGACTGAATAATATATTTTATACAATGTACTTATTGTCCTAATAGAATGATTGTATATAAAATGGAGTTTAAAAATAAAAAATAAGTGATGAGTAGTAAATGCACAAATTGTTACAATTTTGAGCACGGTTGCGTAAGTAACAAACACAGTAGGACTTGTTGGAAACAGAAAATTTGATTTGTATTGGTTTCTTTGAGTGTTAAGAATTGGGTAATCGTTCATGAGAATTGTGGATAAAATATACTGATGTATTACAAGACATCAATAACCGTATTTGGACATATTTTAACAGACCAGAGAAGGATTCAAACATTAAGCCTTCCTGTCACGTTGCCTCTCTATTGGGATTAGTAATTATGTTTATTTAAACTTATTACAACATCTGAGTGAGTCAGTAAGGTTTGTTGAATAATGTAAAACACGGCCATTGACAACACATGAAAAACAAATTAGATTTCGTTTTACAGTTGTTACTCCATGTTTAATAAATTAATCTGTAGCCGGAAAATTAGGATGTAAGACCGTTCAACTAATAAATTATAATTTTGGAGTAGAGCTAAATCAAGCTTTAAAATTAAACAAACATTGACAACCCAAGCTAATACGAAATAAGCCAGTAATCCACAACAGAATATTGTAAAGAATTTTATTATTGGGCTGGGTTTTTACGTTAAATAAAAATATATTATTGACCATTTAAGAAATTTTTTTAAGTTTATTACAGTTAAGCATGAAAATTTCTTATCTCAGGCATCTGTGGATTACGTAGAAGAGATTAGCTGCCCGTTAACAAATACATACTGCTATTTCTGTGTTCTATTCGTCTGCTGTAGCTCTCGTAACCAACGTACTGACGCCTCCGAATCTCGCACCTGGCAGAACGGGTTAACTGCAGCGAGATCTAGTCAGGATCACTGCATGGCGTCGACTCAGGGGTTGACCACTGGCTAAAGCGTCGGCCTCCGGGATTTTATTGCAACGTACTCGTGCTGCCCACTTGTGTACTGGAAGACGTTGCACGTAATTCTCGCTCCTCACAGCTTTCGTGCTTTGTGACCGCATATCAACACTAACAACTGTCCCTCAGTAGCGCATCGACCAGACTGACTCATTTTATTACGAGCGGTACAGGTCCGTTAAATTCAAACGTGCACCATATTGCCAATCTCTGCCATCGTACTTTAAGAAGCTTCCCATATCTTGCTCATAAACATCGTGAATACACTTCAACTCATTTAGTTTTTATATTTAAGTTCCCTCCATTATAGCCTACTATTCTTTTTACTTTTTTCATTATTAGAAAACTTGGTTGAAAATGTCATTGTTTCACGGATTCTACCATTGTTACAAGAGTTATAACACGCAGCTGCAGTTCTGTAGTCAACAACGGCCAACAATTCAGTCATGTTGAGGCCAATAATCGAGACAGGACACGAAAATTATTTGGATGGAAATATTTATCTCCTCCACACCCACGCACACCTCGTCCAACATTTCACAGAAAACAACTCCTGGCATCCGTCCGCCAATGTACGATTTCGAATTCTCCAAACTACAGCAGACAACACTTCCGAAGGCAAAGCAAATTAAAACCAAAATACACGCGTTACAATATAAGCACTAATTCACCCAAGAAAACCAAACAAAACATTCATGATCATTAATAAGGCCGTTTACTCAATCATTAGATACAGTAAAATATTATGTGAAGAAGAAAACAGTGCCCCACCTATCGCTTTGGTACAGTTAAAGACCCTTATACTAAATGCTATGGACCAAGGATCATTATTAAAGATCACCAAATATCCTCTATATCATTCATAAATATATTGAAATAATGTTACCCGCACTCACATGATAAAACAACAAAAAGTAGAATTCAAAATATCATAAAAATACTTAAAAACAAGATTAATATTCAGAAGCAGACCGACTATGAGAATAGTACAGCGGAATCGCAACAGTTACAGTTTCAAACAATTAAAATTATCATTTGTACTTATTATTATCGAAATATTTGCTCAATTATTTGTCTTACTGTCTAAAATGAAAGAACCCCATATATTAAATGTATCTCAATTAGTGAAAATGAATAATATTCCTATGGACATAAAAATGTTTAACATTATCTGAAAGTGAAAATTTATTTATTTTTTTGCTGATGTTCTCTTTCCTTAACATGTTAAACCTTTTAAACTGCTTATTTCTATGTTTATTATTGGAATGAATACTGCAGCACATCAAATCTTATGAAAATAAGCAGTCTTTGTAAAATATGTATGGGTCGTCCTTGACCACGTTCTCGACGCGACCAGTATAAACCTTTAATGAAATTAAAAAAATTATGGGAACACTGCGGTGTTAGATTAACTTCCATGTTAAAAACAAATATTAATAATTCATTAAAATCTATCAGTTTGAATAAGTTTTGTATTTGTTTTCTTGTTTCCGAGAGATAGGAGTAGGATCCTTAAAATATAGCCCGGGGGCCCTAGTTAACCTTTGCATACCTTCCTCTACCCTTCCGCTCCCCCGTTCAAATCCCTTCCTATGCTATTAAAGTGGAGTTGCCACCATGTGGATTACCCTCATGTAGCCTGTTACCCTAAAAAAAAACATATACATGGCCTGTCTACTCCTACAAAAACTTCGTTTAGAAGAAGACGACAGAGCCTTCAGTCGTCGAAACGTGGCGATTCAGAGAGCTCTGGCGGAGGCTACCTTTGTGGATGCCTTCACATATCTCTGGTTTTTTGAACTAAGGCTCCCACATGCCGAGGCACTTCGGCCTGTTTTGAGAGGTGTATGTTCCGGGGTATACGGTAAGAGTCGTCCGCTATTCCTATTGGAATAGTCGGCCAACTGCCTCCTAAACCGGTTATGGTACGGGGAGGGGAAAGCTGCGACCCCACAGCAAACCCCTCTCCCGCCATCGGAAGTGCGTGAGACAAGTACCAAATGCCCGACCTACCTGATGCAGGTTTTTCCCGTGCCCTCCCGCATAACCTATTTCAAATCCCTTCCTATACTATGAAAGGGGAGTCGCCATCACGTGGATTACCCTCACGTAGCCTTAAAAAAAGGCCGTGGTTTTGGCTGGATCGTAACCGGAAATGCTGTTTTAAATGAAGTAATGAATTAAAGATACTTGTGTAGAGAACTTTTTTTTTAATTAAATTTTACTGTCGCGCCAACCAAATTGTTATTGGTGATCTTCTACATTACTTAAATGATATGATACATAATATTTTCTTTATTCTAGTGCGATTATTGTGGTTGCATTCAGTTTCTTCAAAGTAGATGGTCGATTTTGGTGCTGGTTAAGAAGGCAAGTAATGAAGCGATTGCTTCTGGATCAGTGCAGAAGTCATTTGTATTGAATTTGGCTATCGTCACGTTTCTTTTTTCGTCGTATTGTTTGTATTCAAAGAACATTGGTTGGGGTGCTCTGAATGCGAGAGGTCGGTATGGAAGGACATTCAATTTATAATATTTAAGGGACTGCAAATATGAAATCTGGTAGCTAAACAACAGATGCATTTGAGAGTAATCCGGGCGTATGGCGCAGATGTACAACGTATTTATCTGCCTAACAAATGGCCTGTAATGAGTACTTTTGACAAAGGAGCTTTGCACTCTGCAGCTATTGTAATGTAATGTGACCACATGAAAAGAACGAATATTTCTGTGGTCCGTACTAAAATGAATTTTGATTTGAAACAGGAGAACGGTCATTATATGATGTCACCGGCTCGGAAAAGTTAGTTCACAGATACTTCGCGGAGAATGCCCGGCAAAGCTAGGACAGATAGTTCAAATAGTTCGCGTAAGGAGCGAGTTAGTGTGCAGATAGTCAGCATAAAATTGTCGCACATAGACAGTCTGTGTAAAGAGTCAGAAGGATGGAGTACGACGTCATGGTGATATTTAAGTGCAGAATAAGTAAGTGAGAGCAAGATTTGCAGATGAAAATGAGTTGTTTTAGTACTTCGGGAATAATGAAAGTTTATATCATCACATGCTTAGTGTATGTGATTGTCGAGTAGTGAAACCTGAGGTACACTAATTTGTTCAATCTGATTCGGTAAGAGACACAGTAACTTTCGCCATCTTTTAGTTGTTACTTAAGCAATCGAGGCCTCCCTGTCGCATTCCGGGATATTTACGCTTGTAAAATAATCATCAATGTAGTAGCTACCGTAAACATTTCTAAACATAATATTAAGTAATGATTACACTAGTGTTGAGTCAGTAACACTGTGACGAAAAATAGTTATATAAGTTAAAAATAAAGTATCAAAGTCCTGCAGTATTGAAGATACTGTAAAATGTTTATTTTGCAATAATGTTATTATTTTTAGAGTCGTTGAAAAACCTATTCCATTAATGAATCTTAAAATGGCTAAAAACAGAACACGAATAGCTTGAATAAATATAAATCACACGTTTCGGCAAGCTATCTTGTTATCCTCAGGTTTGAAATTTAAGTAAAATTAATATGACCTACTGAAAAAAATTGTGGCACAATGAATTATAATAAATAAAAAACAAAGAAATTAATGGTACAATACGATAATTATTAAGGAACGTAGGTTTTCCCGGTGTAGTTGCTGGATGAAGTTTTCTCGGGATTCCAACCGGGTAGCGTAGTTTGGTGAACACAACGTTTCGATGGCTTGCACCGCCATCTTCTTCAAGAATTCAGGTGAAGAAGATGGCGATGCAAGCCATCGAAACATTGTGTTCACCAAACTACGCTACCCGGTTGGAATCCCGAGGAAACTTCATCCACGATAATTATTGTTGAGCTTCAATGAATTAGTTTGTACGCTAACTGCAGTGTTGCTAGAATTAAATGTTATGAGGGATTTATAGAATCCTTTACTTGCAGTCCAACATCTATGCTACATTAGTGGACAATATTTTTGTTCAATCCTCACAAATTAACGACATAGTCAAGACTTTGCAATTAAATTGTTCGACAACAATATGGAATTGTTTTGTTCGATGAGGGGTAGATTACAGATAGATTTGAGGATTATGTGAAAGTTTTTAATCTAAAAAACTGTGTTAAATGGTCCTGTAATGTTTGATGGAATGAAGTTAATATTTTAGTCGCATTTACATTTTGTTATTTTATTTCGATAATTTAATCTTTGCATTTAGGTGAATATCCCTGCAGTGTTTAATCTAAAGTTCATTGCCTTTACTTTCACAAGCCTGATGAGTGCTCACAGTATGATATAAATTAAATTATAATTTTAAGAGTCTGTTTTGGGATAATATATTTATTGAATTTAAAGAATACCGTCGTAAATAATTGTATTGGAGTGGAATGATAGACTGACGTTTCAAACAGTAAAAAAAAACTGTTCGCTTTCCGGTCCGGGACATTGACACGATTACAGACATGGAACTATCAGCTTCAGCAAGGCCCAGATAGACATCTGCGGCTATCAGGCGGACCGCGATCTTCCCTCGGGAAAACGTTCTCTCTCAGAAACGCCAGCGAATATACGACTCAAAATTTGTGCTAACCTCGCAGAGAGCATTCATTAAATTTCTCTGTGATTTAATACTTACAGTTTCGTCTTTCACAACTAACGCATGGATGGTGAATATGTTGTAGCCTGGCGTGCAATTATTGCCGATGTGCCTGCCAACCTCCACTCGACTGCAGTTTTCCTTATATTTACTATAGCACGCGCCTGGATCGATGTCGAATATTGAGGAATTGGATGGTAGGGGAGGCAGCACGGAAAAAAACATACAACGGAGAGGGGATAGCTCATGCGAAAAAAGACACTGAACTGGGCCGCCAAAAACTGTGACATTCTCTGTAATGCGTCATCTTAGTCACAAAAATGCTCACCCCATCTCAATAAGTTCAAAACATTTTGTTTACCAAATTCACCATTCATTATTTAAAAAATACCTATTTTGAAATAAAGAAATAGATTCGGTTCAGGGTCATAAATTAATTAATATCAATGGCAGAATTCTTTGGATAGAACAGGTGACACACCCAATAAATCATTATGCGGGAAAGGAAAACATCATGGTGCCAGCAGAAAATGTAATCAATAGGTAGTAGTTTACTACGGCGAACAGAAGTAGACCGAAAAAAGAATTGCTTCAAGAAATCATATCGAAAAATGAGTATTTTAAGAAGAGTATCAGGTAAAACTCAATACAATTATACAGTCTTTTTTAAGAAAATTGTAATATAAATATTAATGTCGAAATAAATCACAATAAATTATTTAATAAATAAGTTACAAGATATTCAAAGACAAACAGAACGGTTGTCCTTACATCAGGACCTCTTCTGACTTATTTGTTCAATAATCTATTTTCTTCTATCTAATAAAATTTTAAGAACGTTCTGCATAGAAATATACACCCGTGAAGCAAATTTCACATGCTCCTTGCGACCAGGAAAAAAACACTATTGGGGTGAGACACGTCTATCACCCGCCGGACCGCGGGTGGAAATATTCCAACATGCTAAAACGGCAGATACTTAAGGTGGATAAATATTTTATGGGTCAAAGAAATTAATATTGTTACTACCGATGTAATCTGTGTATAATTTCAACCCCTTACAGAATGGGAAAGAGCAGGTTAAGGGCGGGCCAGGAGGGGTGTTAGAAGAAAATAACGCGAATACATACGATATTGATGTCAAATCTGGGGTTATAAATGTCGCTGAGTTTAATTATTACTTTCAAATTGCCATGTCAACCCCAGGGGTGTTGAAATTTTCAAACATGTTAAACAGCCGATATTTAAGTCCAATAAGTATTTTTCGGAGTCAATGACATTGTTAGTATTTCTCGTAATGTTGTTTGTGTATAATTTCAATCCATTTCGGCATAGGACGGGAACACGCTTAGGGGTGGACTGGAGGGTGTTACAAAAAAAAACGCAAAAAAATGAGATTCGCGTCAAATCCAGGGTTATGGATGTCGCTGAGTTTAATTATGACAACCCGAACAACGCCGATCAACTAGGTAGTTATATATAATAATATACAAAATTTCAGATAATTTTTCCTTAAAATATATGAATAATAATTAATATAAATATAAAAAGGGTCATTTTGTAAAAATAAAGGAACTCAACGGACCTTCCGCTATTTAACTAACTAATTATGTACTCGGTGAATAAATTGATGTCCTACGCTTGACCGAAAACTAAATATACTTGCTGTTTCAATTAACCTTACTTGATTATCAAACAAACTAAGTTCGCCGACCTCCTGTGGTTACGGGTCAGCGTGACACAGCATCACACATCACATGCGAGGGCATGGATGTTTATGTGCGTGAGAGAAACTATCGGAAAATCAGTTCCCTAAAACAGCAAAATGAGTTCTCATACTGAGTCGCTAATAACATGAGATGTTGATGCGGCTGTAAATAAATCAATACAAAAAAAATAATTTCATAATATAATCGACATTTGTACACTTGACTAACACATCCTATTGTATTAGAAAATTAAACTTGGTGACTTCCATAACTGCGGATTTGACTCCGATCTCAGTTGTATTTCCGTTATTTTTTTTGTAACGCCCCTCTACCTCCAATGCTGAAATTCTCCACAAACAACATTAGGAAAAATACTATAAATCTCATTAACCCCGAAAAATATTTATTCAAAGCTAATATCGAATGTGTTTGCATGTTTGAAAATTTTCCCCCTTTCTCCTGGAATGGGAGTCATGTAATACCTCCCCCCCTACACACAGTGTTTTTTTAATTAAAGTTTATAACGGTCGCGTCAACATCGTGGTCATTGGCGACTCGTATGTTATTTACAATAGATTACATAGCGTTACTTTTTACATACATTCTTAACATTAATTGCAATCGGGTTTCTATATTTGTTCACTTATGTTTGCTTCCTCGATAAATTTGATGATGTGTTGTTTATGATTGAAAAGGAACACGTGTACTAAATTGTGTCAAATATGCACCACGGGTGTAGATTTGTATGCAGAACATTCACTCTCAAACAAACAGTTCGTTTTATGTATTAGCGATACCATTTTATGCGAACTGAATGCGAAATTAAATGATGTAACAAAAGTCCTTAATATATAGTGTCGCGCTGAATGTATCTATCTGTCGAATTGAACAAAATAATATGTTCGACAATATTCCTCTGCTGACGGATAATATTAAGCATAATTACCAAACTGAACTATTTGCAAGTAAACTAATACAGCATGCCAAGCAAAACAGTTGCAACTAGGAGAAGCTAGTACCGAAAGAAACGTTTATTGAGTAAACATGTTGTTACTTAAAACATAAAGCGTGTGACTGATACAAGTATACATTTCAACAGTTTTGTGAATTCTTTGTTTTTATTATAAATACAAAATATGTGGAGGTTTAATATTTATCAGTTTTACGAAGCAAGTGTAGTTTTGTTATGTACGCTACGATAAAACACTATTCACACGCGACCTTAACTGTAACTATAAATCTGAGGGACGATCCTTATATAGATACAAATAGCCGATGTGATCATATTTATAAATGTATTGTAATGCCAATTAATTAGGCCATTAATTGTTTCGACATAAAATTTGAATTGTTTGAGAAATCCATTATAGCGGTCTGATCGAACAAAGCGACAATGGAAAAGCGAGCTCACTTGCTTTGTCGAAAAGTCAAAATTGGCGTATGCGCGCTAAATTTCGAGAGCACTAGGTGTCAGTTTGTGGCGGGACATTTAAGAGGACGGAACAAATAATACTAGAGCAGAGACTAGCCGTCGTTAATGTATCATTAAACAAAGTTGTGAATTTAAGACAAAGTAAAAACATTCACGGAAGTATTACCTCGTAAATATCGCTAAGTAAAAGCAGTTTACGTTTACAGCAAGCCAGGAAAGTCTAAGAGAGTTTTACGTCTGTAACCAGCCAGGAAAGGAAGTCAGTTTTTTTACGTCTTAAGCCAGGAGCTAAAGAAAAGTTAGTTCGCTCCGAAAGAATAAACAGTTAAAATAAATCGTTAAGGAGATACGTTGCAGTTTACGTTCAATTCATTAAAAGACTAATAAATCTACGAATCATAGGATTCCGGTAAGGCAAGCAGACATCAGATAGCTGACATTCAGGAGGAACATCCGAGTTCCTGGGAGCCGATCAGTTTTGACTTGAATAGTGTAAAATCTGTGAGTCAACATTTTAGAATCAGTGTATAATTTTGCAATAGTGTACTTCCGAAACCAAAAAGAATGCTGGTACCAGCTGGACAGTATGTAAGTAACAAAACCAAAACTAATGATTAATTGTAAACGCAAATTAAAGGATAAAGTCAGAATTCGTTCTCTTTTAATTGTCAATCAGAGTTAATTTCTTTACTTTTAAATTTATTTCTATCGACATATTGTTTAGGTAAATTGTGAACTGTTTGTTAATAAGATTTTTAAATAATTTTGTTGTGTCCATTATCAAACCCAGTATAGGGCCTGAGAGAGAGAAAGATCTCAAATTTTGTTGTAATTATCTTTATTCCCACAAAATAAATAAATATTTTGTTTGTTAATAAATAAATATTTTGTTTGTTTGTTAAATATTTTGTTTGTTTTTTTTGATTATTATTTCATTTAATAAACGACCTACTATTTGATTATTACATAAATGGCGCTTCAACGTGAGGCAAATTATTTAAATTAATTAACGCCTTATTGTTGTATATTACAGTATACTTTGGCTTTCTGATAGTAACTGAAAGTAGGTCTTGAAAAACTTTCAGTCTAATTTTCTGGTCTCTGAGCTTTGTCGTCGGATTAAGGTTTCTCAGTTACACGTGGAGCTATTTTTATTTAAATCAGTGATATATTCAAAATTAGGGTTAATAAAATTTTTATAAGCACTCTTCACGTTAATAATTTTAGAACTCTAATTTAGGTAAGGTAGATCTACTTACCCGTCTGTAACCGATGTTTATATTTGTCGTGAATAGAAGTTTCAGTATACGTGCGTTGGAACACCACGAATAATAACGGTTTGATATTCGATAACTGTTCGGCGAGAGCGTGTTACAAAACCGAGCGAGGGATATTGCCAATGAGAGGCGCTCTACCCTTTAAATCCACAGAGATTAATGCCCAACACGATTGTCAGCTGTTAATATTCGCCAGAAAGGAAAAAAAAAACGCGGCACGCAGTTTCAGTTGGTTCAGTTTTGCTGTATCGCCGTGACTCTAATGGTATCGTGGTAAATCATTTCCGGTTCCATCTCGAAAAATTCGACAATAGAGATACGCTTTCTCGATTTGACACATTAGGAAACAATAAAAATGCATAAATAACATTTTTTTTTTTAAAAAAAAAAAGGAAGCGAGGTGGTACATTCTTGTAAATGGAACTTATTACTCACCACACGAATTTTTCAATCCGTCTCACATTCGCTGAACTACCTTGCCTACAAAATTGCGGAATATGTAACAAATATGTAAGTAGTGCGTCCAGTTATCCCCTTTTGGTTCTGTTTTCCTGCTTCTGCTTTCTGTTTTAGTAAATATCCATGACGACATCCCTCCGTACCTAGCGACAGAAGATGAATACCAGGAAGTGATAAGTGTCGTGTGCGTGTTTCTTAAAGATAGTGTGTATGATTGTAGTGACTAGATAAATGTTAACAGATATGAATTTTTTTGTGTAACTTATTAATTATTATTATTAATATTAATTTATTTTATATTAAATTTATCTATAGTACATTTGTGACGAATCCTATTTCCCCATTAGAGGACTAATGGTGAATAAATCTATCTACCTATCTACAAGCGACAAACCTCTAGGATGAAATCCAGAAAGAAATATGATTCAACGTAAGCACTGAAAGCATGATCATTGTTAACAGAATACCGCGTTTAGTGTTTAATTATTTTTATTATGATGAATTGTTAAAATTTATGTATAACTACAGTTACGAGCCATTTTACATTAAATAAGTAAAATTTCAGTCAATATCTTAAAAATTTATTAAAGCAAAAAATCAGTTCACACTGTCTTTTCGTCCACAATTTTGGGACTTATTCAGTTAAACAGGTAATGTGCAGTTTGGAATTGAGGTATTAAACTGTGCCACCCGTTGATGAATCTAATTTGTAGTAATCACGAATTAATTAAAGTTATATCACCACATTAATGCGTCAATTTAAATATTAAAATGAAATAATATTTGAATAATAAACAAGATTTTAAAATAGAGAAACAAATTAATATATTAACGCTCGAACAATTAAATGTTTACAAAATTATCGAATGAATTTACACCAGTTATTATGAAATCAACTTTCAATTTACATTATTTACTAATATTTTACAATAAAATTTACTTTCTCAGGGTCGTTTACTGGACTTTTAATAAAAGAACTATTTGTTAACACTTAAATTTTTATGAAGCTCTTATGGACATACTTCATGAATGTATTATTTACAATGCAAACAAAAAACTTAAAATATTAACTTTAAATTCTGAACGTAATTCGAAATCTGAAATCTGACGATAATTACCTTTACTTAAGAGTTTACAAATATGAATTCAGTGAAATTGTAACTTACTGTCTCTGGTAATCAGGGTAATTTGGCTCGTTCGTTCACACACACTTTATACACAGGCCATTTTTATCACTGATTCTAATAAACACTGTTGGTTTGACAAAAGTTGGTTCTCTGTTCCTTAAGGAAATATTATTTGCTCGTTCTGAAGATTATTAGACGTTGGATGCAGTGACCTGGTCTCCCACAATCGAAGACAATGGTCTAATTTGATAATAGAATGCACTTAAAATGTTTATAGTTGAATATTTATCTTGCAGACTGCAACTTGTAACAAAACTGTTCTAACTTTTCTAGCTGTTCTACCACATGTATCTGGACACTTTCTGAATATTTTACTTTTGTCCGTCCACAGCAATCTATTCATGATGACTTTACTCTGCTATATTTCGACGACGACCGGCGCACACAACGCTTCTAGCAAACCAACAGCCTACAATACCCCAAACATGTGGCAGTATTTCCCATTCATGTGTGCAACTTGTGTGTTTTCTGCCGCTAACAATTCGAGTCCAAATTTTTAATTATTAATTAATGATTTCCTTTTAATTACCACAATATATATGGTTAGTTATTAAAAATATGTTTATGACAAACGTCACATGTACTAATATTTTTGGTTTAATTAATTAATAATTTTTTCTTACACATAGCTGAATTGTTTATTTATTAAATTATCATATTACTTTAAATATTACATTTAATTTAAAATTTCAGTGTTATAAATTCATTAGGACATAGAGTTTAATCCTAAGTTAAACTGGCTTTTTTTAGTTTTGTCAAATGACTCGTGCAGTTGTGTCTCTCTATGCTCTTGCGTTTTTCTGCACCTGAAGAAAGGCTTCCAGAAACGTTATGTAGTATTTATATTATCACTTCTTTGGTCTTAATTTCTCTATCTTTATTCTTATTAATTTTCAATCAGGCGTAAATTTTTTCAATATAAGTTAACCTGTTTGAAAATTTTTGTATGAATGTATTTCATTGGCGTATCCTCTTCCAAGGCTAGTGGAAAAACAATTCAAAGTAAAATCTGTGGTTAACTGAATCAAAACTAACACATAAGTTATCAGAATATATAGCAGAGTTAAAACATATAGTCATTTATGTAACCAGTTATTAAACTATAACTACTACCATAGACCTTCTACCGCGTGGTTCTTCCGATATACAACGAGCAGTCGCGATTTCCAAATCACCCATTCGCTCTGAATAACAGTTCGTATATATTTGTGAGTTAAAAATTAATAATTCGAAAAAATTGTGACATTGCTGTTTATTGAAGTCTATTGAGTTTAGTTAAGGACTAAATGGTTATAAATTTGAAATTTATCTTTTAACATATTAGAAACGTATTAGTATCTTAAATTTTCTTTACGGCAGTGTACGTTTAAGATAAAAAATAAACTTGTTTAAATATTAAAATAGTCAAATTGATGTTTATTCTATTGACGCACTAGAAGAATGTTTTGTTTGATGCATTATAATTTGTTGTTCTTAAAATTATTTGAATCGAACATTTAAGTTCTTTAATACACTAATATGGTATGGAATTTGTGTTTGGTGGACAATATAAAAAATAATAAATAGTTGAACGTAATTCCCGTATTTATTTTCTATTCGGTTGTTGCCAAGTAAATCGTTGTAAAATTGTTTTTTTTAAATGCAGAATTTCGTAAAAAAAAGATATATTTAATTCTCATAAAACTATAAAAATCAACTATGTACTAAAGTATTTTATTTTACTGAGAAGGGCGTATTTTTTTTCCTTTATGTATTATAAAAGCATAATTTTAAAACAAATAAAATCAAAGCAATGTGATCTCAATCCTAGGTAAACCATAGGACGGGAAGCTTCTTTATTAAAAATTACAATTCGCCAACCCGCCAGTTCTGCAAATAAAATGCGGTACTTTTAAAGAAAAACCTGTCACGTAGTGAATTTTTTACTACGGTGGAGTTTCCTGACTTTGGCTGGGTACGACTCCCTAGTTGGTGCTTTACGAGTTCCTCCACGACCGTCGCACAACGTTTAAAATTCGTTAACTTCAGCTGTTTTTATCCGCATCACCTGTACCTGCTTGAATCACTATTCCCTTTGTCACCTTCAACTGCCTCCAGACTTTTGCTGCATCTCATCAAAAAATAGGAGAAACCACAGTTTCTTCTCATACCCTTCTCTCTTGCGTTTCTGTAAAATCTGTATAATCATCCAAATTCTAAGTTCTGTACCAGGTGGATCACGCCGAATAATTCGACGCCTCAGTCCACTTGTCAACCTCACACTGACCTTGAAAATTCCAATCTTCATTATCAAGACAAGTTTCTTACCCGGACTAGTTCATAGTTAGGAAACAAACGAGGGATGTTTCATCCGAAAAGAATAAATTGAATTAATGAATAAATCATTGAATGATGATCGTTCAACGCATTACTATAGTGCGTGTCATATTTATTGGTGACCCAGTTTAGTGTCTTTCTTCTCAGGTACTACCCCGTCCCCAAACGCTGACCGGGTTACACATTTGTGGTGTACGTGTTTATACCGCGCAGCCTCCCCTCCATCTATCTGCGCCACACGCCTTTCCATCTGTCGCGTGCAACAATACAACGTGTATTGAGTTATTTCAAATGAACCATTTTTAGGAATATGTATCACAAAAACGTATTCGCCGGTTTAGAAACTCACTGGGAAACATTATGAAAAATTTGCGTCCGTCTATTTTCATCTCTGGTTGGATATATATTAATTATATGTCGTCGTGTTATCGACGCACTTCAGTATACACAATACGTCGTAAAGTACGATTGAATGTATTAGGTTTTTAAAATATTTATGGTCGCTTGAAATAAGACTATAGATTATATATTTATCGTACCGCTAACAAGAAAGTCGCGGGAAGCCAGTGCACCGTGTTTAAATAAAAATCTATAACTTATATTGACACTCCGCAGAAAATTATCGAGATCACGAATCTACCTTTTATGAAATAATGTGCAGTTCAGAATATAACTTAATTGTGGCGTTTTTTTTATCCATTTCACAATTCTTCAACAATCAATATTATTTACCAATACAAGTAACGCATTTGACAATTTACAAGAGTCATCTGAAAAATTATATTTTTTAATACGTTGGTGTCAGCATAACAGTTGCTCTGTCGTCAAAAATGTCATTCATTAAAAATAAAACTTCATCTGGTGACAAGTTTTTAAATTATAGAAAAAAATTGCATTGAACTGTTGGAATTGACTTTCAATTATTTTGAGAGTTTCTTTCATCCATTGATACTGAATTATATGCAGCAAAAAGGTAAAAAAACTCTAGTATTATTATTATATGATAATAAATTTATTTGTTTTCTATTATGGAAATGATGACTTGCACAGTGTTTCATTTTCACACTAAAATATTGAGTTATGAAAAATACTTGTTTAAACGGGCCTGTTCCCATGCATTCAATTTATTCAATTTTTATTACACGAGAGAAAAGTCCATGTGGAGTGAAATGTTTTCTAGGTTTTATTTATCTCCACGTGTAACCATAAAGCCCTTACAAAACATTTTTGAATAACATAAATTCTGCAGTTATTAATTACGTCGGGGTCGGCGAGCGCCGCTACACTGAATCTTTCAAATGCAAGCCACTCTCGTCTGCAATCCATGTGGAAACATCTAGTTGCCATGACAACATGGAGGAGTCTTTGACCCAAAATGAGACTAGGTCGCTTGTAGAACTGCTCTCTTTCAGAGAATAAAAAGTTTTCGGATGTCATCTTTAATTAATCCTGAAGTGTTAAAAATTATTTTAAGCTACCAATCAATTGTTGCTCCAAACTGTGATTTAGGCGTTATCATTAGATTTTCAACGCTCATGTTGATGTTACTGTTTCAGTTATGCTCACGTATAATTTAGTGTTACAGCCTGTGAAATTTACAGTAATTCAACTACTTTCAGGAAAATACCTGGGAGAACGGCGGTCGACTCGACTTATTTTCACCAGTACAGGCTTGAATAGAAGCCATTGTCATAAACAACTTTTATAAAAATATGAATAAATAAAGATATTATCTTAATATTTTATGTATGTTTTTTTTAGCCAAGTATAATTGTAGTTGTTGAATAGAGAAAATCTTTTTACGTAAAGTATGAAAATTTTGTATGTTTACTTCAATGAAATAATATATATGAGTTAGAGTTATAAATGTTTGTAACAAATGTAGGAATGTATATATTGTAAATATTATCTATCTATGGCCAAATTACTCTTTTATACGGATAAATCGTTGGGTTAAAGTAAAAATAGTGCACGTAAAGTTTTCAGTGATTGTATATGGGTGAGTTGTTAGGAAAGAAGTGGATTTATGGTTTATACCTGAGTAAAATTAATGTAATTTTTGTTGTAAATGTTTGTAATTCCAGCTGATGATGACCTTCTGGTCGCAACCTTCATAAAATAAAAACTAAGTGTATTTGATTAAAAGACGCGGAACAAATTAAGAGTAAATTGGTTTTATTTAAATAACCAATAAATAAGTAAACGGCCTTGAAACGAATATTTATGAAAACAATTAAAAAATTAAATGCACTGACGATTCGTCTTTCTTATGTCCTTTTCAGGTTTAATAACTTTATATATATAAATCATGTCAATAAATTAATTCCAATGAATTGTTGCTTTACCTGTTTTTCGGTTGCAACAGGCAAGGCAGCAAAACCTTTCCTCTATTTTTCTTTTGCATATTTTACCTGGTAAGTTCCTAAAAAAGGACAAAACGTTGATATATTTAATTTTTTGGTAACAAGCATTTTCTAACTCAAGGGCATTTATTTATATTATAAACAAATTTTAAGTTAAATTACTATTTTTGGGGCTCTAATTCATTTAAGGTGTTTACAGTAATATAAGCATCTTTAAAAATGGTTGCACCTTCGAATTAGCATTACCAGCACCTTAAGAGAAATAAATAATTGCAGCTCATTTCCAAATTTGTTCTGTCTGCTACCGACGAAATTTAAGAATTCTCAAATGTGTAATGAGGTTATAATTTACTTCGCCATTTTCATAGGTGAACCTGGAGTGGATGTACTTCATTATATATTTGGTGAAAATAAAATGACTAACATTTCGTATGCAAACCGCGTAAGGGAATATCACATTGCGTAAATAGATTAACTCATTGAAGATTTGTGGTCTATCAAATCATTTTAAATCGGAAATCACTAAAATACCTAAGTCGAGAATATTGACAACAATGGTTAACGATAAGGTAATATTTATGGAACTTAGATAAAAGAAATATATTTTTTATTAAAGTTGCGATATTCATCCTATTAGATGAAGAATTTAATAAACACTGATCATATAATTTGAAAAAAAAAATAGAACAATGCGTTTAATAGCACTTACATCTAAGCATATTATAATAATTTCTCGTGAAAGAAAGGAAAAAATAATTGTTTATTTAGGAATTATTAGGAATTAAATTTTAAGCAGTGGAATATTGTCCGTGGTTCATTAAATACTCTCCAGAGGAGAGCTTTAACCTTCCTGTGCTGTCCCTCACATAATCTCAAACGAAAAAAAAAGTTCTTAATCGGGTAATTTATAAATCTGTATTCCACGTACACGTGGTCTGACTTTCCATGTCTCGCAGTCTATAGTGATGGCTGAGAGGCTTGTATCGACTACTGGTGCAACCTCTCACGTCATAGACTCAATGGTTACTTTCTGTCTGAGGGTGTAATGTTTCACCTCTCACGCTTCAGACCCCAATGCCCTCGGTATGCTTGAAGCTAGAAACTGCACTTTATCCGGCTTAGGATAGAATATTGTCTTGGCCTCACAAAAATAACAGCCCCACCACTCCATGTTTCACCTTCTCGATTTTCTTGGGTAAATACGACTTTGAAACAAGAATATTGGTCAGGGATGCGCCGCCGTCTTGCCCGAGTTACAAAGTGCCGTTGGCGGTGTCTTTCTCATTGTCCCTCTGCCGCAGAACAATGCCGACCCTTTCAAACCAAAAAATTCCGAATCTTGGCATTTTCCCACATTCACACCCTCCCATAATATATTGGGACCTAAACAAGTCTTACCCCGTCTAATATATATCTACAGCTAATGAATTCTAATTGTAAGTGCTGTTTTAAAATAAACAGTTAACCCAAGGGCTGATACTGAACCACAACAGTCTCTAAAACATCGTAATTAACATCTTGAGGACTTTAAAAATAGATAAACTTTAAGCGACGAAGTTGAATTGGATATTAGGATCCGTTTTTATAAGAGCACGTCCGATAGGAAGGTGACTGATCTTATATTATATATATACTACTAATGCCATCTGTGAACTAGTGCATGAATTAACTAGCATGGTATGTCGACTACCTTCTATTTTAAATTTTACAGCGCTGGTATCACAGACTGTTCGTAATAACAGAATTTTTGACAGTATATTTTGAACTTCGGTCGTAATAGAAGCAATGGAACAACGAGCAGACATTAAATTTTATTTTACATTGAGTAATACTAGCGACAGTTTTTGAAATCATACAGACTGTGTATGTTAGTGAAACCCCTTTTAAGTTGAATGCAAGGTTACGTGATGGTATAGGCAGCGTTGAAGATGAACCACGTCCAGGATCATCAACGACAGTTCGAGTCGAAGAAAATGTGCAAACAGTGGCCGAAATTCTTCGAAATGATCTTCTTACATCTACTAGGTTAATTCAGCTGTTCATTGGGATTCCAAAAACAATTGTCCATCGAATTGTAACTGAAAATTTAGGCAAAAAGAAGCTCTGTTGTTGCCCCCACACACTCACTGACGATCAGAAAGATTGCAGAGTGAAACATTGCAGAGACATGAAAACCCTTGCCTTGCATCGTAAAAGATGATGAAGTCTGGTGTTTTCAGTACGAGCCACTTGCAAAGCGCTAAAGTTCGGAATGGAAAGGTCCAGAATCTCCAAGACCGAAAAAAGTGAACATGCAGAAAATCCCAGTCAAGACACTTCCCACTGTTTTAATTGATTTAAAAGGGATTATCGATAAAGAATTCGCTCCGGAAGGTCAAATGGTGAATAACAGATTATTACTTGTGTGTTTTAATTTGCTTATGGGCGAGGATTGTTCGGTTTATTCCTGGATGCCGGAATCAAAGAACACGGTTTCTGTTACACGACAATGCACGGGCGCTCAAAAGTAAGATCATACACGACTTCTTGGCTCAAAAAACGTAATATTTAATTGTGTTTTCGAGCGACTTCAAAAATTGAAAATGGCAATGAATGGAAAGCGTTTAGACACGATTTATAAGGCCAATTTCAAAGCCTGTGTTTCAGAATTGTTTGGAACAATTTTACCAACGAGTCCAGTTGTGTTTTGACTCACAAGCAGGCTATTTTGAATAAAAAGTCAGGTAAAATAAAAATAAACAGCGTCTTGAATTGTGTGTCACATCAGCCACCTTTCCAGTGGGACGGACTGTGTATACTATTTTATTTTACAAGAGAATAGTATTATATTGGGATACAAAAAGAGTATGTTAAATACGCACTCTTTCACCCAGTTCAGTAGAAAGGGGAATATGAAAAGCTAAAGTGTGCTTCACGGTCTGCAGACCCAGTCTTTGACATACGTGCATCAGTTTCTACGGGAATATGGCACTTGGAATTTGTTACCATGTCAGTGCACGCTGTTGCTTGGCTCCATTCGCATACACAGTAATTAATCTTAATCAGATCCGTTACGTACGTCTACCCGTCGTGAAGTAAATGCATATTTATAATTCAATAAAAATTGTAATTGAACGAACCAGTTGCAATTTTATCGACTCTTCAGCAGGAGAAAATTCTGTAAATTATAAAATGCCAGGTCTCGTACATAACTTTATATTCACATACTTGATAAAGCAAAACAATAATAAGGAACATAATTCAATAAAATAATAGTAGGGTAAAGAGTATCTAGAAAGAAGCGAGTAAACAGCACACTAAGCCAATATAGAGAAGGTATAAAGTTAGACGATATCCTTAAAAATTGGTAGGAGCATTCGGATCAAATTCTTTCGCTACTATAAGAATTTTAATTTTTTCCGAACGTTCCAGTTAAGATATGCAATGCTTGTGAATAAAGTGTAGTGAAGTATATCGTTTTTGAACTACTGCAGTGAGGAAGTTCCCGTCTGCTTTTTTGCCGACTATTCGGACAAGCGTTCCCTATACAAGCAGAGATATTGGCTCGCGACCGCGTAACGATGAGCAATATTCACGGTTGGCCGAAACTCTTGAGAAATACCCGTAGATATATCGAGATCGACCCGTCACAGACAAAATGTGTTCTGGATACAAAGCGATCGGCGTTTACTGAAATCTGAAAGAGCAAGAAAATATTTCGGGTCAAGAGGTTTTCATACTGAACGACAAAATACTAAAATAACACGTAGGCGTTAGATTTATTAACATTATTTTGTTATAATTATATTAAATTTAATTTTCTATAAAAATGATTTCTACGAAATTCCTATACTAATTAAATATTATGAAATTAAAAATAATCACTTTACTTGACGTTTATTAGATTTAAAACGGGGATTAATTTTAAAATATCTCAAATAAGTTCATTAATATTCCTGAAATTTATTTTGGCTCTTAATAATACTGCTTATAACCGCGGAACTATTTTACAACAATAATTTTATTCAACTAAATTCATGTATAGTCATGTGTCCTTCCTGAATTTCATTCTGATGGCAGTGAAATAAACCAGCTCCTCTAGCAAGTAATACAGTTAGCAAAGTTTCTCAATTTCTTTCCTTGTTCATGTTTTAAATGCTTCACAAATGCTAGGAAAAAGATACCATAAGCTACCAAATTTATGTAGCCTATAGCAAAACCGAGACGAGTCTCTCAGCAACTAGACAATTTATGATGTGATAACATTAAAACTCGACAAAATGACTTACTGTGGCTGCAAGGTTTAAGGAAACTAAAGGGAAGGTTCAATAAGTGAATGTACGTATCACTAAAATAATTTTTAGTAGGAATAAAAAAATATACGCTCTGTTTTCGGATACTAGATACTATGCATATGGTTTTTATTCTTAGTAAATACATTATAAACAGTCAAATAGTACTGAATATAGTAATATTTGGTTTACTGAGTGCAAATTATATTGAATCAAAATCATTATTGACTTTAAAAGGAAAGAAAGTTGTAATATTGTAGGGAAATATTTTGGACCATAATTGCTTACGTAAAATCCAAAGAACAGGTCATCTTTATGAAAATAAAACATATTTTATTTCAATTATGAATTTTAAATATCATAAATCACACACTTTTCAGTTGTACGGTAATATCAATACGAAAATGGGTGGTCATTAGAAATTTTTTATATAAATAAGTGTTCTGACAAGAAGTTTTTAGTTATATAACACAAAAAAGGCTATTGTTATTTCCTACCTTTTTCACCAATTACATTAATTTTACTTTTATTTACTTAATAGTGTTGAATGAAATTGTATTCGTTCTTACTTTTAAAGGACAGAGTAATCTTGGAAAGTAGAGCCTTATCTAAGTCTATTAGCATAGCCGTGCCTCCCGTGTGTATTATATTTCACATTTCAGCCACAGAACTCCTGTCTAGAGTATCGTTTATGGCATCGATCTCCTGTTCTAAATAACTAGATTCGAATGTAGCAGCAACAACCCGAGTTTTACGTAGTTCAATTTCTATTTACTGTAGAATACAGCCAGAAAAATAAAACCTATTACAGAGAAATTAATTTTATTGGTCGATATTAAAATTAATTAATCAAACAAAAGGAATAATAATTTATACCGTGGAAAAACTTCCTTTAAAAATTTATTATTTGCAGAAGGAATGTTTGTGGACCCTTAAACACGATCACTAATGCATGATGAATCGTATGAGAAACTATTGAATCCACTGGAGAAAGCAACTTGGCAAGCATTCAAAAAAGTTATAGGTTTTGGGAAAATCGAAAGACGGAAAACTACCGTAGTACTGTCAACGATCTTATGACATCTTAAAAAAATTGGGGTTTTAATATGTTCTTAAAATACGATTACTGTACTCGGACCTAGATTTCTTCCCGGAAAAACTTGGCGCAGTGGGTGATGAGCGCGGAAGGAGATTTCAGCTATGGAAAACAGATATCAAGGCAATTGGAATCCGAAAGAGGATTTTCAGGCGAAATAGAGCAGAAAATCGTCATTTCTTATCTTGGAGTCAGAATTTTCAAATATTGCGTAGTTTAGAATGTAGAAAACATTGCAGTGTTTGAAATATTAAACGCATGTATATCGAAAATACTATCAGAATCACGTGTTTTTCTTTCTGAGACGTATTTATTTTTCATGAGAGTAATTATTTACAAGTTATTGAAAATTTGTTGTCGAGTATCATGTCAGAACCACGTACACTCAACTAGTTGAATCAAATCAATAAATAAAAAACACCTTGAAGCAACAGGCAAGTACATATGAAGACTTGTACCTCGGTATGCAGTACGGAAAATAAATTATCCTCCGCGTACGTAAAATTCAAAGAAAATATTACTGCAATGCGCAATTCTATTCCAAATTATGGAGGCAGTATTTACATATAATTAATAACATCTATAACAGCAAATTTCAAATTACCAAACCCTTTATGTCGCAATTATAAGACCACATTAATTCCTTGGAATTGGAGTATGTCTTTCACTTTGAGGAATTAAATAGCATACATCCATTTCCTTTATGTCTTTAATTAAGCCGTTGGATAATGTGAAACCCCATTTTATTTCGACAGAGACTTCTAGAAAAAGAAATTTATCTCTAATTCGTCATGTGAAGGATATTTAAGTAAACATAAATTTAAAACGGCATAATAAATTAAAAATCAGTTATTTTACATTGACAGAATTAGGAATGTAAGTACACCGGCTGGGCCAAAAATGAGAAATTAATTTGTCATCAAGTACTTGTATTAGTATGAATTTATCAAGTAGTTCATGATTGTGCAGTTATATAAATATTAAATAAATTTTGCAATGTGAGGAAATAGGTCAAATTTCACGTACGAAGTAAATGTAAATGTTCGTGTTTCGTAAATAAGTCTAACATGCGAAATAAGTGTTTCGGTATTGTTAATATTTTTGGAAGTAGAAAATACGCCCAGAATTGTATTACGCGGCGAGAAGGAAGAGAGACTAGCTAGCTACTAGCAATTTCCCAGGCTGTGTTTGCAGGAAATGGAACTGAGAGGATTACACGGCGCAGTGTGAGGTTTCTCGCCCATCGATCGGTCCCTTGCCGACTCGATAACGAATCTCTATGCGTCTGCAAATTACTATTAAGTATGCAACACACTTTATCAGTGCACTACCTTACATGTACCCCGTTTAATGAAAAATCTGACAACTGAAAACATTACAACACTTTTTTTTTCAAAGATATGATTTTGTACTAGTGACGTTTAATGAACTGCTTATTCAAGATCTTGGGAAGGATAATAAAATCCAACTATAATTTCAAGTTTTACAGAATATTTTCAGTTTCGAGGGTTAAGTTCCATTTACATGTTGACCGTGATTTGGCTGAAGATCGCGATAACACCTCTCTCTGTCCGCAACACAAACGGAATACGACAGTAGGCGCGAGCTGTGCTTAATATTCTGTGGCTAACTAGTCTGTGTACTTGCCTATTCAGCCAACGCAAATGCCTCAAACTATATGCGTTGTATCGAGAAAATGCAACAGACATCATCTTCAATTATTTTTTTTAGGGCAACAGGCTACATGAGGGTGATCCACATTGGGCAACTCCCCTTTAATAGCATAGGAAGGGGGGATGCGGAAGGGTAGAGGAAGGTATCCAAGGGTTACTAGGGCCCCCGGGCTATATTTTAAGGATCCTACCCGGCATTCGCCTAAAGAAATGCAGGAAAAACCTTAGAAAAACCTGCATCGGGTAGGTCGGGCATTGGGTACTTGTCCCACGCCCTTCCGATAGCGGGAGATGAGTTTGCTGTGGCGACGCAGCATTTCCTTCTCCGTGCCTCGACCAGTTTAGGAGGCAGCTGGCCGACTATTCCAATGGGAATAGCCAACAACTCTCATCGTATGCCCAAGGTCTGTGACCCCGGAACATACACCTCTCAAAACAGGCCGAGGTGCCTCGGGTTGTGGGAACCTTAGTTCAAAAACGGAGAGGAAAAGGCATACCCAAAGGTAGCCCCTTCGTATCTCTCCTAAAAGGTTCTGCCTGGGAGAGAACATCCCTCGCAGGTTACCTGCGAGAGAATCCTCTCGCAGGCTATCTACTTACATCATCTTCAAAATTCTTATGCGCTTTAAACAAAAAATGAATGGCGTTTCTGAGATGAGCAGTGGTGATTGTACAATTACCATAAATTTACTTGTTTTGAGAGAGAGTAAGAATTATTATTACTACAGGTGAGAATTTTAATAAAATAAAAGTACAACGATTAATTACATTTCTTTTAATTCAGAATATTTGTACATTTTATATTATACTATATATCTTGTGGAGCACATTTTATTTCACCACTTTTATTGGATATTGATTAGGTCTCTTGGTCTGTTTCTTTTTAATCGGCGATGTTGGCTGTGAGGAGAGGCAGCTGTATCGGATATTAACGGGTTGGGGTGAAATATGTATTTTTATATTGAAGAAGCATGTATTTGGTTATTGTTTGGTTGGTATATGGAATATTGAGGTCACTATGGATGTGGAAATTGGAGAAGGACCCGGGACAGTTTGTCATATAACGAAGGATTTTATTTTGGGATGTTTGGATCTTGTTGATGTGTTTTTTGGCTGCGGAACCCCGCAGTGGAGAAATAAGGTATATTTTTTCATTGAAAGATATAAAGGAGAATTAGGATTAATTAATTGTTTTAGTATTATTATTTTCTTAATGTGACTGGGGTGTTGGGACCATCTTAGTTTTGAATCGAGTATTAGTCCAAGGTATTTACGTTTGTTTGTTTGGAATGGGTGTGTTGTTATTATAGATTAGTGAATGGTATTCTTTTAGGGAAAAATGAACTTTGATGGATTTGTTTGGGCTTATGGTTATTCTCCAATTGTTTGCCCAAATGACTGCATGGTTAATGGCAGTTTGCTGTTCTATTGTAGCCAATTCGTAGTAAATTACATAAAAAAAATTAAAACGCAATTGAACCCTTCTTTTTACAACATAAGCACCTAACTTTTCAATGTTTCTAACTTTTAAATAAGAAAGATAGCCAATTCAGACAAAAAGTGATAATATAAATACCACAAAACGTTTCTGGGATCAAAGAAGTGCAGTTGTGTCGCTCTAGGCCCTTCTTCGCTCCTGAGGAAAGAGACAAGGATCCTAGAAACGTTGAGTGGTATTTATATTAGCACTTTTTTGTCTGAATTGGCTATCTTTCTTATTCATTATTTTCAATCAGACATAAAGTTTTTCGTTTCTAATTTTTTTTTTATTGAAACGTTGTAACGTTTAAATCATAACATCCATTAAATAACAGACGGACCAGAAAACATTAATCTCTTTTTTTCTCTTACTTTAGATTGTCCCGCAATCCTACCGTGCTACTTCACAGTTTTGAAAACTGACATTTAATATTGGCTTCTTAACTACACTTCTTGTATATCTGCTCTTTTCTTAAACTCTCCAGTGGTATTGCCGTCTGTTGCAGCCAACCACCTTGAAACATCTGTCATAGTTTGTGAAGTCATGTGTGTACGGTGTAGATAACCGGAATACGTTTACTATTCCCATGCCTTTTAAGTGTATGCCATAAACGGTGCGTTCGGAAACCCCAATATTTTCATAAATAACAAATTTTCCTATCACCTAAATTCAACTGGCAGATAAAATAATAGAAAATTCTGTATCACCCAGGAAATTTAATTTACAGTGGTAACTTGGTGCTCGTCCTTCTCTGGTGGGAATAAAATAATTGTGCACGTTTCGTAACACTTGGCATAGATTTTGGCGCTAAATTTTTCTCAAGCTGTTGATAGGATAATATTTTGGTCTATTTTTCTCATGAACGTTCTTTTCCCTTTAACTACTCTCTTATCGTTTCTTTAATATACTATATATTTATGCTGCTTATTTATTTATTATTTATTAAGTATCAAGCATAATAGAAGTGCTGCAATGTTAGTTAAAGCATAATTCAGGAGTCAAACTGATAATCAATCTGAGTGTTTTATATGGATTTCAGAACATGATTTTAATAATTCATTGCTATCAATATTTCATTTAACAGCTCCACGTTGCGGGCAACCAATCTATAAATATCTCAATTATATTTACTTTCCTAAATGTAGGGTTGAATTAATTAAATGTTTTAATATTAACATACAATGATTACTTATTAACAGAATCACCAAAATCAAAATACATTTTATACCCCGTAAGATAAGCTAATTTCATAAAACAACACCAATGAAAATAAATCTGAGGCTTAGCATAGAACATGACAGATTCTCAGAGGCCATCAATAAACAGAACTTTTAAACTTGTGCAGGAAAATACAGATTTTAGAACTAGGATTTAATTCTCTTGTGAACTACTAAATTGTTTCAGAAGTATTGGCCATTTTTTTAATTTTTTTTAAATCACATTCTAGTACACTGGAACATAATTGTTCACTAGCTCGTATATATCGTAGTAATCTACCAAACTAACATCCTTGCCCCTTCGCACCTGCCATACACACTCTCAGCTTCTAGTAACAACCCCCTCAGTCCCTAACTTTTCGCGCATAAATTTCCGCGTTTTTTATATGCTCCTTGGCAACTGGCTGCTGGTTCTTGATCATTCTCTCGGGATTTTGTCCCGCAACCCGCTAATTATTGAGACGCCCTCTATGTATCTTTGAGATTAAGCCACCAATAATTTTGGTTCGTTAATACAGATGGAAACAGGGAACCATTTAATCAGATCCCTTTCTTATTGTATTTCCGTTTTGTGTAGGTAGAGGACGTTGTGTACTCCTTTTCTGCAGTACTTCACGGGCCGACTTAAAAATTCCTTCGTTCCCAAAAATTATATTTAAATACTTCATTGCAATAGTTCGTATTATTCAGTGAGCCTATTCAGCAGCTACAAATTCTGTGCCTAAGTTTTCATTTTATTCAGTTTTTGTTGTTGTTATTTTTAGTGTAAAAGACTACATGAGGGTAATCCATATGGTGGCAACTCTCATTTAATAACATAGGAAAGGATTTGAAAGGTGGGATGTGGAAGAGTAGAGGAAGGTAGCCAAGAGCTAACTAGCGCCACCGAGGTATAGTTTGGGGATCCTACCCGGCATTCGCCTAAAATGAAGCATGACAAACCAGCATCAGGTAGGTCGGGCAGTAGGTACTTGCCCATGCCCTTCCGATGGCGGGAGAGGGGTTTTATATGGGATCCAGCATTCCCTTCTCCGTACCTCGACCAGTTTAGGAGGCAGCTGACCGACTATTTCAATAGGAATAGCGGACAACTCTTACCGAATGCCCAAGGTCTGCGACCCCGGAACATACATCTCTCAAAACAGCCGAGGTGCCATTCATTTCTCTAGTTCTTTTATAATAATCTTTGCTCCATAATCTTTCGGGTAGTATTAACTGCTTTGGGTAAACACAATTTTGCAGGGAACCTTAGTTCAAAATCAGAGAGAGAAGAAGGCATCCCCAAACATAGCCCTCTCAGTCTCCCCTAAAAGGTTCTGCCTACGAGAGCTTAAATTTTATTTCTTGAAAAACATTTGTTAAAAAACCGGAAAATAGGTATTTTGAATTTTGATTGGCGGGTAGAAAAATGCGGCTGAAGGGGTTGACTCACAAAAAGCTAGGACAACCTTTTTTTGTGTGTGTCCCCCGGACGAAAAATTTTCACATTTCCTTAAGTTCATGTTGTTTCATATCTGCATCACGAATTAGCTCTCTTAGAAAGCAACAGATGCCTCTGGGGTGATACTTAAAGTTATGTTGCATACATGCTACACTATTCACTAAAGGGTTAAAATACATCTTATAAAATTAGGCCTTATGAACACAATATGTTAAAGCACTATCAAGCGAAGTAGAGTATTTTCAATGCCTATGTGAAGAGTTCCGGAATTCATCCGAATGAAAGCCGAAGGAAGCTGATATCAGAAAACTGAAGAAGAACGAAAATTTTATCTCACAATAGAATTAAACGTAAGGAAATCCTGGAAATCCTTGAAACAAGTAATAAGTTGCATCCTTAAAAACCGAAGAGACGCAAATTAAAATTCTCTTGTAAAAGATATGCCTGAAATTTTCAAGATATAATATTTTATATTTTATCATTCGCCTCTTGACTAATTCCCTGAAAATTTAGATTACACCATGACAATGAAATACGATACACAGGAATGTAAAATATCAGAATGTCCGTTGACTTGCTGTCGGAATATTGAGAAAATACATTCCACAATAAGTTACAATAAGAAAAGCGGAAAAAGACCTTTATTAGAAAAGTAGAAATCGCATTCTTTATGTTTTCATTTATCAAATATTATCAAATAAAATGCCAAAATAATCTGATTTGAGTTGTTTACCGCAAAATATTGTGAGAAAACCGGTTATAAAATTCCCAATAAGCATTTGCAATAGTAACATGTTAAATTGAACGCCACTAAAATTTGTCATTATGTATCATTCTTTCTCACCTTTCCATTTAACGTTTTTAAGATTTATTAAAAAATTCTCTTCTTATTTATGCATTAATCTTTTGTAACTTATGTATTTTCCTGCTTCAATTTATTTTCTTATTTACCAATTGTCTATTATATTTATTTCTTCATTTTTGTATTTACCGTTGTGTATTTCCCTTTATATATTTTACATATTGTTGTTATTTTTTGTAGTGTTTTTTCTCTTTATTATTAAACTCAAGTATTTACATAGCTGAGTATAATTCTTTGTCGTATTTTTTCATCATTGAATAGTGGTCTGACGTGTTTCTCGGCGGAGAACTAATTTAATCAATACATTTAAATTAATAAACAATGTATGTTAACAACGCATAATATTAGGTTAACACTAATCAGTATCTTTATATTGTTGCACTTGAAAAGATTCACCAATCGGTGGAGAAAACCTTGTTTTAGTCATTGTCAACTGTCTGTTAAATCAGCCATTTTATTTCTTTCTTACAATAAATCTAGATCTACAATTGCGTAATTAGGAATGTAGCGAAGATTTAAGCGGTGAAATTATGTGACTTAAAGGGCTCTCATCTCTCTGTAACTCATTATCAGCTGTCCCTCTCAGTTACCATCGCCACTAAGTTTCGGCTGTCCTGTTTGTACACAGTTTTTCGTCAAGTTCTCCCACTCTCTCACTGATAATTTTCCTCATACCTATGAGACAGTGTTAATGCGATGTCCAAAACAGATCTCAGGCTAATTTTATTTGACCTAAAATGTTTTCCTGCCATCTACCGGAAATATTTTACCTTGACCAGAAAGCCATCGGAGATATAATGTTATACAAACAATTATAGCCATCGAGTCCCATAAATTCGTTCACTACAATATCAATTTCGTGAAATGAACGAAAGATTAAACTAGTTTCACTGCATGCGTGAAATTCTATGCATAGTAAAGAATTTATCGGATGTTTCGCTGTCTGTAATATGAAAAATTACGGGAGGGTGGAGTAAGGAATAAAGAAGAAACAACTTACGTTTCGAACGGTGTAAAACTCTGTTCGCTTTCAGTGAAAAAAATGTAAAGTGTCAGAACTGGGCACTCAAGTCAGGACACTACTTCATGAAATATATCTACTAGATTCAACTACCTTATTTCAGTGTCAGGTATCCGGGCTTTCAACCTGTACCAGCGAGTTATAGATTTGAGAAATTTTACGTCTCCTTAAAACGCGTCAAACGTCTAGGTTTCACATTTAATTAACCAACGAAAGTTTCAGTGAGCATTTTGGTAAACCTACAAATTAGTTGTACAAAAATATTACATGAATTTCATATTTTTGTGTCTGCGTGTGCATGGTCGGAGAGAAATAGAAGAAATTTGCGTCAGAAAACCAATTATCTCACTGCGCATCTTTCAGCTTAATTGTTTTGAGCACGAACACAAGCTACATCAGATTTCAAAATTAACGACCTTGGCGCAAATTATCTTAGTTAACGTGATGAGAAGATCAACAAATCTAATTAAACCTGAAAACGAACGTGCAACAGAAGGAAATTCTAGTTCCTGAACTGCATTCCAGCGATCGTGCTTCGTGGATCATGAATATTACTTCGATAATCATGGCCTCGTTGATACGACTCTGGGGATCGCAGCGTTATTTTCCGATCAAGAATTTATACGCTTGGCTCCCTCGTCTTCTGACAGAGCGAGTCCCCGTGGACCTCGGTTTACGAGGCTCTCGGATATATCTCTCTTCTCCCTCTAGCAATCTTATCCCAACCTCCGGCTGCTGGAGCCCAGTAAATACTGCATGACGCAGGCCGAGCGTCGTAAAACGAACGCGCTGTCGAGAGAAAACTAACCAGATGGTCCGCAGGTGAGACCAGGTCACTGCACTCGGCCAAACTACGATTACTGCCGAATCATAAGAAACTTGTTTTATATTATAATCTATCGCGTTACATTTTGATACTAAAAAATAATTTAACTAAGTATGCTGATTGTTTACGGTTATTATAATAATAAAGTCTTTTCGGGCTTCTAACAATTGTATTCGCGACGTTTCGATGAAGTTCACTACCATCGTCTTCCATCAATAGTTAGTCCGGTGTTATCTGGCCTGTATTTATAGATAAGCGTAGGTTACCCCTACCTCCTTTTCGTAGCCCGCCATCGGGTGACTTTTGGTTACTCAGCGCTGACACCTCGTCACGTCACGTCCCCCTTGCTTATTATCTTATAAGGCCTTATTCGTGATAAGGCGGGATTCCAGGCGTTGCTTACCATAAAGTCTGAGTCTTGTTGAGTAAATCCGTATTTGTTTTTATTTCAATTTCTTCTAGAAACACACTATCTCAGAAGTCTTGTACTTGGTTCAGGATCCTAGTTTCATTAAATTTTATTTCCTGGCCGAGCATCAAAGAATGTTCTGCCACTCCTGATTTTTCGGTTGGTTCAGTTTGATAGATCTTTCATGCTTAGTAATATGTTCTTCAACTGTACGCACAGTTTGTCCTATATATTGTAATCCGCAGGCACAGAGAAACAATTGAAACAAAGCAACTATGGATTTACTCAACAAAGACTCAGGCTTTATGCCAAGCAACGCCTGAAATCCCACCTTTACACGAATCAGGTATTAATCATAGGGGACTAGTCACGCGCTAGCGCTGAGTAACTAAAAGTCACCCGCTTCCGGGCTATGACAAGGAGGTAGGGGTAACCTACGCTTCTCTATAAATACAGGTCAGGTAACACCGGACTAACACTATTGCTGGAAGACGATGGCACCGAACGTCATCGAAACGTCGCGAATACAATTGTTTACTCGGTTAGAAGCTCAAGAAGATTTTATCCATTCTCTACAACAATAAATACTACATTCTCTAATATGGCCTTAAGTCAGACAATTATAACATTTACTATCAAAAATTAATTTTTCGACGTTTCGTCCTTTTATAGTGACTGTCAGGTTGAACAGTTTTTAATCATTGCCTGAAGAGATCTTCTTAACCTTGCCTCTAAATTTTATGTATGATTTATATACACAATAACTAGAAAATTAATTTTTGTTATTAACACTATAATATCCTGACTCAAGGCCGTATATTTATTCAATTATATTATTATAAATAGTTAGATATATTTTAATATTATTACGGTTATTTATATTTATATTTATTATTTATTCTATTAGTTCTCGGTCGAAGTAATTAGGATATGTGATGATATAAGATTTCAAGAAAAGAATAAAATATTACTATTCCAAAGTTTAAAAAAACAAACATTATAATTTACTCAAAAAGATATATAATTTAAAGCAACGTTAAATATATTAATATAACAGAAATTAAAGAAATTATAACTATATTAACCTTCAATTTCCATTCAGCGGAGTTTATAACAGCAAATATTACTTCAATTCCCGTCGAACATAAAAAATAAAATGAGTCGGTATTTAAATTTTACGAGATTATAATCGTAACCTAATAGCATAACTTGATAGGATGCCAGAAAAATATTTTATTAAAGAGGATATAATTTGCCCTACCTATCTACGAACTCTTTCAGCGAGTAAAATGCGCCATTAATTCAAAAATATTTACAACTGTTTTTAAATTAATTTTGTGTTGATAAAGTTTTTATTTCGTCCGGAAGACTATTGTATAGATTTATCCCGAAATAACTGATGCTTGATTCATAAGAGCGATTTTTAGTGTTGTATAAATTATTTGCTCTGTTTAGAGCATATAAATTGATCGTAATTTTATTTTTTGGCTGGCTCCATTATATATGGTATAAGACCAAACTTCGTGTAAGAGACAAGGCAGCAGTAATATTTATGTGCCATGAAAAACGATAACAGGAAACGAGTATTTGTCGTGAGGTATAGAAAGTCGTGTCAGTTGTGGAGTAGAAGAAAGGAGAATGTGGAGGGGAGCATTGTCGTCGGATGTGAACTGCCCCTTGCGGAGAAGCTTGAGCTACGCCACTACCATTCTTAAAAACATTACAATCAGTAGCAACATCTCCTTGGAAGAGCTCTTGTGGTGTAGGGATCAGAATTACTGCCTCCTATCACAGAGGTCCCGGGTTCGAGTCCCACCGAGGGCATGAAAATTGTGTGAATGTTTCTATACTGAGGAACTCCAGTCAATTAGTTCTCCTACAAAGATAAAATGCAACTGAGTACCGAATGAGTCGCTAATGACGTCATCTATCGATGCGACTGTAAATAAATAAATTAAAAACAGGTCTCGAACTTATTATATCTTAACTTTTGCGGATTAGGATTAGGATCCTGAACTGAATAAATATATTTCAATGCATCAATGTTTCAGTTTAGTTTATATTACTACCAAGTAGCTGTTACAAAGGTTCGTGCTAACTTGAGTTCTTGCCTACCCCCAGTACAGTGGGCCACTGTGCATCTTACATTAACACTAGTGGCAATTTCTCTCGACCTATACTTGAGAACCCTTTCGATTCAATTATGGTTTGAATGATACTAATTTATTTCTCACAGCCATATTAAAATTATAAATTTCAACGCATAATCATTATGACTCCTTGAAGATAAGCACTAAAATGCGATATGAAATCTATATTTAGATGCTATATTTTTGTTCCATCAATGTTTCATTCCGCGTGGCTGAAAGTACTAAAATACGGCTTAATGAAAATACGTTGTCGATTCTAGCCGGTTTCTGGTAAGTGATACATTCAATATTCTGATATCAAGAGCTCAGATTAATGCCCCCCCCCCCCGTTTCCAATTTTACGCAAACGGAAGAAGGGGGAGGTGGATTGTTCTACATGAACTAGCGATCGTCTCACATCGTTGCATCGTAACAAGTGAACTCGTTTACTGATTTGGGATATTCTCGTATCGTTTCGTTCTGGAATAGATTGCGTATTAAATACAAGTAAAATCCATTATACGGTTGGAGAATAATTCATTATGATCTTTGAGAAAAAATATTGTATATTTCTAACAGTTCAATTTTCACTGATAAAAAGCAAACTAAACAAGACAAACATAATAAATAATAGAATCGAAGATATCTCTATCTCATCAAAACAGATGTGAAGATGAAGTTACTTGTAGCTCCAGTAAATCAATTCGACGGTGCTATGACGTCAACATCGGACTCAAAGACGACATAAAGATACATCCCGAAACGAGAGACTTACTGAGGATATACAGGCAGGTGATGGTAAAGGGAACAAAGGCTAAAACAAAAGAGACTTTGAAGAAATTGTAGAAAATAAAATGACTCAAAACAAAGCAGCAATTTCAGAAGAAAAAAAAACATTGCTATGCTGACTGCGCAGCGACATAAAGCTTTGCTATAAAGAAAGAAGAACGTTGTGTGTGAGACACTTCTACTCTGAACGAAACGACGTTGACTTCAAATGAAATGACGTTGCCACATGAAACGCGTGCACTTATCGATTTGGATTGAGTATCTAACTCACGCGTTTCAAACTTTCGTTTGTAACATCATCACAGGTACTCTCAGATTAAATACTTCCTCTAATAAATAATGTAGTCAATTAAGTTTTAATAATGTTGTATCTACGTGTTGCTTTATAAGTATACCAGCTGGATGATCGGAGTTGCCCTGGTATTTATTTATATAATCCCGGAAACGTATTTAATTCGACATTAATCTCTTGGTCAACACGTGAATTAGCCCACATCGAGAGGGTCATGGTTTTGAATATTTAAATTTCACGCCCCCAAACCTACCACTTCCGACGGAATGTTAATTTCATTATAACCGGTATGATGACTCACTGCACAAAGACCTGAGAAAGTCAATAATACTCCGGTAACCTAAGAGAGTACAATATACTCCTGGTACACCGAAAGTGCCTATTCGAATAGATTCCCGGTACTATCGGTAACTTAAAAATGTCAAAAATACTCTAATAGAATATAAAAAAAACTCCCGGTACCGTAAGAGAACCAAAAGTACTCCTTGCAGAATATTAAAAGAGTTTCCAATTTTTTTTCTCACACCTTAAAAGAGTCAGAAAGACTCCCGGTATATCAGTAGTTTACGGCAATAACAGACAGTTAACTCAAAAAATTAGTATAAAATAACAGCTAAGTTTCGGTGCGTGAAGAAGGTATAAATATGTTCCGAACTAAAATCTTAACACCATTGTCAACAAACTTTAAAAACAGAAAAGACAATTTTTTTTTATTTTAATAATTTTTTCTTTCTTTTTTTAATGAATTCAGAATATGTTAATTTCCAATTCAATGATAGCGGTAGGTAGAGGCAGATGTTCCTGTTGGATTTTTCAGTAGTCTTTAACCGAAGTAGAAAATAATTTTTCTGGAACACTTAGGTTTAAGGCGAATTTGGAGATATTGGAATTTGAATTTCAAACCATATTTTTTTAATATACAAAGAATAACTTTGAAAAACCATGGGACAAAATCAAGCAATTCGCTCATTACGTCATGCGTTACTAATTTTATCAGGAATATTTGTGGAGTGGGGGTTGATGAGAGTTTTACATTTAGCTAGAAATTTATCCTAATTGTTAATGTTGCTTTATTATTTCTATTTATCGGAAGTGAAGACATGTAATATCAGTTGGTTTTTGAACGGTTCGCATAGTCACATCGATATCAACTTTACCCAGAGCATATAATTTATGTATTTTAAAAGATGTTAAACGTAATGAATATCTGTGTTTTGAATAAAATAGAGAAGAATATGAAGCTAGAAAGAGCTTGTGTATCAGATCTGACTTAAACTTTATCTTAGACTATTTATTAATAAATTGTCTGGTGCGTACTACTCAGTAAATGAATTTGTGAATCGGTCGGTGAACAGTTAATTTTGACTATCGTTCCCCACAACAGTACTGGCAGTGACTAAGTGATCGTAGTACTTTCTAACTGTAATATAATTTTTTGTCATAATTCATTCATAACCTGACGTGAACTCATTATTACGAGAGCGTCGTTTCCTATCGCACAAAGTAGAAGTAGTGAAATGACTGAAATTGATTGAATTGTGATTGAGTATCTGTGAATATTAAAAGAATGAGAAATATTAAATTAAAACTCGATTGTAAAAATCTAACTTTTATGTAACGAATACTTTCATTTTCGTCTATTTTATAATTATTATAAATGTAAGAAATTAAACGACACTTACAGACATTTTAAAATATTTTATTTAACACTTAAACGATGGTTCAGTACGTTTTTGTACTTTCGTCAGGTTTCAATGAGGTAGTGATTTACTTTCTAATTGGTAGCATTTAATTGCAAGAAAGTTGGAAATTTCTGATTTGAATTTAAATATTATATTAGAAGAATAAGAAGAAATATTGTAATGATTAAAAAGAAGATATAATTAAATTAGCCCCACGCTGTTAGGCCATGTATGTAATGATTAAATAAGAGATATAAATAAATTAATTTCTTAAACAAGCAAAAAATTAATTAAAACTTGAATGATTTTTTAGAAGAAGCCATTTATGTAATGATTAAAAAGTAAGATTTAAATAAATTAAAAAGGTGGTCTTAATTAATAGGAATAATTAACAAAATTATTACGTATTCAAAAATTTATTGTTGATAATTACACATTATAAGCCGAATTCCGTCAATTTAACAAACAAATATTCCAAATCTTATTTTATTAATTTGTGACGTTCTATGAAAATATAGCTTTATAATTTTACAATCAATTACGTTGATTTTCTCATTATCTCAGGGACACCACATGGTTTGATAGGAAGAACAAATACAATGAACTAAAATATTAACAATCCAAACTCATTGAAGTTAACGGAATATACTATTAAATAGAAAAAGGAAAAGAAAATGAATGAAAAGAAAAACGCGAACTAAATCTGACTATACCCTTTAATTATCGTTAACAGTTATTAATAATTGTTTTGTACTCACGACAGTGCTACTGGTACCAGTTCGGACTCTTGTATCTTGAAGTCAACACCTACTTAACAGGCTATTATACACTGATTATACTCATTAGATTTTGAACACACGGTAGTTGCTCTGGATCTCTGCTATACTGGAACCTGGATTAGCTTATCATCAGCCAGTTGCCGGACGTAGGTCTCCTCAAAGTCTCTCTATGCGAAATTTTTTTCAGTTCGTGAAGCAAAACTTCTGCTTCCAAACTGCGATTTTATAAGTCTCTCCGTCAAAACTGTTTACTTGCGTTTTATGTAAACTATTATCTCGCCATTTGACTTCCTAGATAGCCCTATTCATAATTCTGGATCCGCAGACTTTTACTGTTTCTATTTCTCTATGTGGACCGAACTGCGATGTCCCTGTTCTCGACGTAGACTTTTCCGTTTCGTTTCTCGCCGTAGACTGAGTTCCTCTAGGCGCGCGGTCTCCAGTCTCCCATTGTTAACAAAGAAAGACCCGATGTCTTTAAGCACCCGTACCGCCAACAATTAAATTATATTAATAACAATTAATAGCGTGTTTAATTGGTATTACAATATATGCTGTAAATTTTTGATTATAAATTATGTTTGATGCAAAATTGATTACCGTTGTAATATAATGAGCTTATTGAAACCTGATGAAAGTACAAAAAAAACTATAACGTCTGTAAAATGTAAAGTAAAATATTGTAAATTGTCTGTAAAGGACATTAGTTTATTTAATTTATGTAACGATTTTTACATTCTCATGTGTGTTCAAATCCTTTTGACTCATGAATTAATTTAATTTAATTTAATTTGTTTCCTTATTTCCAAATGCATTATTTTAGTAATATTTTTTATTTGCGTATTTAATAATTTCTATTCTCTTACATGTGTTTACGTTTTTATGTATTCTTACTTCTAATAGTGTGTGATGTCTTTGTTCCTCATTTGTATACTTTCATATTATGTACGTTATTGTTGCTTGTTTTCTATGTATGTAATCATTCTTTGGCGTAGCCCATTTCATATATAAAGGAATAATGGTATCAATAAATGAATCTGAATTTATATAAGAAAGATTCATACACGTGGATAAACACGTTATAATTTTATTAAAATCAATTCAATTACTATAAATTCAAAGTTTTTTCTAGTCTTAAGTTCATTTATTCCATGAGTCAGATTTTATCAAACTGAAAACTTAACCTGTGTTCGATAAGTTCAATATTATGATAAATACATCATTTATCATACATCATTCGTTTGTTCCAAATAAACTTTTCATAAATGTCGGAGCATTGATGGAAGATTGGAAATTTTGTGAATAATTGAGGCCAAGCTGGATTGAAAACTATTCGTTCCAAAATTTGCATGCTCATTTCGAAATTAATGTTGTTTTTCTTGATAGTTTCTCTACTGCAAAGAGTTTTTAATGTTGTAAAGCACACTTTACCCTAATCAACAGCGGTTCAGGAGGAAAGATAGTTGAATCTGATGTCGTTGCGAATTACAAACTGAAGTGTTTGTTCGTGACAGGTTATTAGTCCCTCGCATTCCGAAACAGATGCTACCTCTTTTTTAAGCAGTCCGGTGCTGGAGGGTGTGTATGACGCATCCGAAGGGGCGCACAAAACCGACGCCACGACTGCGTGCGTGACTCACGCGCGCCCCGCATATTAACACATTTCGCAGTTAGTCATTTCAAAATAACTTCATTTAAACTATGTCTAATAGGCATGTGTCTTTAGACATAATATATGTGTACAACAATAATATTTAGAAAAAAGATTAATGGTGGGAATTTTCATCAATAGTGTACGTGATCTGAAATGCAGCACTATATGTCTTATGAAATTCACTGCAAACAATTCTGTTTTATTCGAATCCCCACTCTTCACTTGCTACTTGTTTTGGTCATATACAAAATATCCGTATTTAATGTTTAATAATCGGAAGATAATGTAGTCGTCTCGTTTATAAAGAAAGAGGTTATTAATCCAAAGACCATTCACTTGTCAGAAGCCAACAAAGTAAATGTGTTTAGACTTTCCTCTAAACTCTAACTCTTGATTCGGTAAACTATATAGACTATGTTGTGCATCGAGAAAATAGAATTACAATATGAAAATGTTTGTGCCCTATCAGATTACCGTCGTAATGACCGAATGTGCTTTCATGGGTTTTATTAACGTCCTGCTATGGCTACTATACTTTTAGAAAACTTATGGAACATGCAATTTACTGTATTAAGTTAAAACAATGCTGGGATTACACATAAAAACGTCCATGAAAAAAAAGAATGGCAAGAGATTCTGAATAATTTCAATGCTCACACCGGACTGTCGACCAAATGATGATGATATGGTTCCTTAGACTTTTATTATACTACCCTAGAGAATCAAGGTTCCTGTTACATCAATTACCAATCCTAATCTCACATGTTGATCCAACTTTTCGAATGATACGCCATTTTAAATAATATTTGCTGTATGTATTCTCTGAACATGGACTGGTTTCTCAACAAAATTCTTAGCTTTCGCTTCTGTCAATCCTGTTTTAATTTTACTAATTCCAGGACACTTACTGTTACATCTTCAAGACATCATAAGAAATATTAAATCCATCATTAATGCCTTGTATATACTACTGTTCATTCAAATTAATCTTGTGAGACTTCATCGAATGTAGCTGTCCTGGTTTTGACTGATATTAACACTCTATTTCAAACGTTCTCTCTTCTGCAATTATATTACTAGTAATCTGTCGACACTACAGACCATTTATGTCCTTGGCCGATACGGGACGACCGTGAGACTCATATTTCATGGTACATTCCGGATTTTTTGGAGTAGAACGTGGTAAACGTAGCGACACTCCTTCAGCCACATATTTTTTGGGTGTGTTGTATGAATTATATTATTTTAAAAAAAACATTTAATTTATTTGATTACTCAATTTTAAAGTCGATTAACAGGGTTATTAAAATTTGGATTATTACAGCGATTATCTCAGGGCAGTATTAACAAGACTTAAATTAAAACCTTATTTAGTTAGTAAATGGACCACGTCTATGGGCGTCGTGTAGTAGAAATCTCGTCAAACACATCGCGATTCGAAAATACAGACACACCTGATTGTTTTTCTCTCGTCGGCCAGGGACATGAACGGCAGGTACCTTGTGGCTCAGGGGCGAGTCTCGGAATTTCAGGCGGCGTTTGTCAAGTTCCCTCGGGCTTCCTTCCTGCTCAGCGACACGTAGTCTAGAAGTCGTACAGTGAACTGGGATTAAATCAGCCCGTTGGTGTTTAACTGGCCACCGTTATTAGTTACTTTTTATATGAAACCCGATTTAAGTCTGGTACACATCTCAACGATATTGTGTTTCTATCCACGTTCCATGAATCACGTATTTCATGAAATTTCGCAGCTTAATCTGTATTATTTACAGGGTCCCATAATAATAACAGTTATAAGAAAATTCATTTTCTGAAACCCTGTATTTATTTAAAAAGCAAACGAAGTGATATGGTCATATAAAATTTCTCCGTATATATATCAATAAAATAGTAGAGCCGTACCAAATATCAAGACGTATTCATCGGACATGTTAGTAGATGTGGTGGGTTCCAGCAAGCATTTCATTAAGCTAAAGGGAAGAAACTAGTATGAAAAGGAGAAAATTAAAAGTTATAAGTGTAGGCAGTGAATTTTGGACGTGAAATGTTTGTCAACCTATATATTACATGCGAAAGAGTCTGCATATTACTCTTTTTAGGTTGCTTATTTTCTAGGCTAAATCCGGCTGAGAGTGAAGCGTGGCGATTTACACTAATTCCGCTAAAAATATCTCAGCAGGTTGCACCGACTATGTGAGGACGTTCGCGTTATAACTGACGCTCAACACTCGATTTCTATGGCTGGGATGAATCCTAGCTTTAGATCGAACAAGGTGGAACGGGGGAACTCTTTCACATATCTTAATTTCAAAAAAGGGCATTCATAGGAACAAGTAAAGCGTTAATTTATTGAACTTGAAGTAAGTTGAAACATAGACTTGTAATTTACTCACTTAAGTTGGTTTTTATTTTCCATTCCCCATTTATATATTATGCTACTTCAAACTGATTTCTCGAAAGTTAACTTTTGTAGATGGAGAAATAAGATTTTTAAATAATACTTCAAATTATTATAATATTATTTTAATTAATGCATATTATGAAACAAATTTTATTGCGATGTAGAGCGCGACGGATACCTAATATTTTATCGGTCACATTCCTCGCTTATTTAACGAAGAGAAATAATTTGTTCAACAGTATCTTAATTATTATAAACTTATAATGGACACTTGAACTTATCCTTAATTAACATTCATTTAATTACATACCAAGAAGTCAATTTTCACCAACAGCGCAATGTATTTTAACATATCAGCATATGAAACACCAAATTCTCTTCAACTTAAACGTATACAAATATTATTGTACTTTTTGTATGTTCTGTTAACATACACACTTATATATACCACTCTTTATCCATTTAAAACTACCAGTGTAGAATAACTTCCATCTTAAAAGGAGTCGCAGACGGTGGGCATGCGGTAAGTGTTCTCCACTCTTTTTATTGATACAGTCGGCCAGCTGCCTCCTGAATTGGTTGAGGCTTGGAGAAGGGAATGCTGCCAGTGAACGGAAGTTAATTGGAAAAGTACCGAGAGTCTGACATACATAATAGAAGTTTTCTAGGATTTTCCCTGCATCGCTTTTAGGTGAACTCCGGGTAGGATCCCTTTAGTATTGTCAAGTTAACCCACCCATGCTAATTTGCTCTCCCATTCACGCCCTCTTTTAAATCCCTTAATATCCTGTTATATAGGAAAGGTCACCACTATTGTAGTATGACTCTTTAAAATAAAAAAGCTGCATGTATAGAATTCAAACAGGTCATAGTATTATTAACCATTACATTTTTATTAATCACTGCAAATTATTAGTGTTGGAATGTTAATTCACTAAATTAATCTCACATAGTTTGTTCGGCATTTGTACTATAGTTCGGTAATGTTCAAATACCTGAGAGGGCGAGAGAGCAACGGAGTTCTATTTTCGTTGGAGTTAACACTGTTCGTGATTGAAAATGGAACCACCAGCGTATATAGCGTTTAATTATAGAATCCTCATGGAACACTTTCTCAAAAACTACAAAATAGAATTAGGCTGGCTAAGAGTTTTTACAACTATAGCTTAGAGCAAAAATACATTGTTATTAAGGAATTCTACTTTTACCAATTATTCCAGTGTATCAAAATTCTTATACAATTAAGTCATATACATTTATGCTACACAGAAGCTGGCAAATTTTTCTGTAAGTGATATAAATAAACTTAACGAATAAGATAACGAAGATGACTCTCATTACAGAATTTTATTTTCTTTGTTTCTTTTTATCTGGATTTCTTTGTTGGTAAATTATATACTGGTATCAATTTTTCTTAAACTGAGAATGTCTAAGGTTGCCAGGCGTCCCGAAAATCGTGATTGTCACTGGTTTTAAAACCCCAGTTACAGTGTCGCGGGATAAATCTTTCGGGAAACTGAAAGTCCCAAGTTTAATTTTTTTATGCATACGTTTTCAATATTTTCGTCAATACAGGGCGAAAATGTCACTTATAGAAGTTATACGTGCAATCTTTTCAGTTGAGAGTATATAAATGGAAACGTTCCTAGTAAAATCGATGTTAATTATACACAAAGAATATTGATTAAATTCAAAGGGACAAATTGATGAATTTCATAAAGAAGTAACAAACTTATACGAAAGATTGTCAGATTATTCGAAAACAATAGACATAACCATTAAAAATATATTCTTTGTTTCCCTGGATGAGATTTAAAAAAAACCAGAGTGGCCAGATATTGAAGAAAAAAAAACAGTTAAAAATTTAAATAGAAAAATATTGTAATGAACGACACATTTGTTAAAAAATGGTTGCATTCCAATAAATAAAATAGACTGTACGTTTTTTTGTATGTTCCGCAAACAAATATACACCCGTGGAACAAATTTGACCTAATTTCATATAGGTGTTCCTTTCAACCGGAAACAAACACTGACGGCGTAAGACACGATCACCACCCCCAGGGTCGGGGATGGACAACGGTGGAAATTTTCAAAGATGCTCAAACGGCCGATATTTGCGTCGGATAAATATGTTTCGGGGCCAATGAGATTGATGTTGTTTTTGTATAGATTCAACCCCTCTCAGCATGGGAGGGGAGCACCCAAGGGGTAGGGGTGGTGGGGCGTTACTTAAAAAAATGGCCAACAACCGAGATTAAAGTCGAATCCGCGGGTGTGGATATCGTTGAGTTTTATTCTGACATTCAACTTGCTGGTTAAATTGGACTTCTATCCCTATGAGTTGGGGTGGAAGGGAAAAACAATGAGTGTATGATTCGCATACAAATCTACACCCGTAGTAGGAAATTTGTCCAAATTTTGTACACGAGTTCTTTTTAACCGGAAACGAACACTGCGAGGATAAGACACCCCTAGGGGTGGCAATGGATGGGGGTTGAAGTTTTCAAACACATTAAAACGGCTGATATTTATATCGAAAGAAAATTTTTCAGGGTCATTGATATGGACATATTTTTGTGTCTCATTTCAACCCTTTTTGACATGGGAGGAGAGCATCTTTAGGTATGGGGAGGAAAGGTGTTACGTAAAAATAACGCAAAAGCAACCGAGATTGGAGGAAGGTCCGGGGTTATGGATGTAGCTGAGTTTAATTATGACAACCCGGGCACCCAGATAGTTATGAATATATTAAAAAGTGAAACAATTCCAAATAGTAAAGGGATGGAGATTCAATAAATAGAGGAAATAAATATATTTTATACAAATGTAGTTTGTATGTAGTCTACCTTGCATTGAAAACTATGATTTCAATTGTTTTTTTTTGGGGGGGGGGTGTAGATAGGCTATGTATAGGGTAATCCATATAGTGGCAACTCCCCTGTCGAGTGCATGATTATATACTTAAAATTACAGTTATCTTGCAGAAAGCCAAATGTAATAATATATATATACATATTTATGTTTAAAATTGTTTTATTCCTATGTCTCTAACTTCTATATTTTACTGTTCTTGTCCCAATTAATAAATAATTAATATTAAAGTTTGTTGATTTTATTTTCTTGTTTAATATCAACTAAAAATTAAGTAGAACCTACATGGCAGCACAAGCGAGCCAAATTCTCTACGAGAGAAAAATCCTAAGTGGTCTAATATTTAAGATTTTTTCGGGTGAGTGGAGGACTTGCAAGAAATCTGGCAACTCTCAGCATATTCGGTTGGCGCTGTCCAACTGTCATCAATCACATCAGGTAAAAATGGCTGAACCCAGTAGAGGCTGTAAACTCACGTGTCTATGCACTGACCTGATGCTGCGTATTCCCTGAATACAGAGAAAGATGTTTCTTTCCCCCCAGTTCACTTCTACTTTATTTCTTCCCTTTTTATAATAATACACGAAAAGGGAACACCCGATAAACCAAGTACAAAATCCACCAGTGTCATAAAAATTCAAATTATTGGTAGAGTAAAAAATGGGATAGCCTCATATAAAAATCATTTATTACTTCTTCACAAGACTTCACTTATTGTTCGTCATTTGTTGAACTACATCCTGAACTTCTAGGTTTAAGGTAACTTCCAAATTATGTAGGTTGTTTTTAATATATCAATTTATATGCAGTGCAAATGTTGCTGATTTTAAATTTATACTCAACTTACTTAAAAAAAATGGTGAAAATTATTGACTTTGTCAAGAGTTCGGCTCATAAATATGTTTTCGACCATTGCGTCTTATTTAGGGTTGTGTTACAAAAAATGATATAATTCGGCACGCACGATTGAAAAAACAGTACAGGTGTCGCTGAAGAAGTTCATATTTCCTCTGACGAAGAGCTAAACGGTTACGTGAGACGAGATGGTTCATTTCTATTGACGACAGACAGTTTCCATGTTATTACTCATTTATACATATATAAACTCGAAAATCTATGACTGCAGTTACTATAAATTACGTAAAACAGGTCGGCCGTGCCAATACGAGTCCTTGCGCGTCTGACAATATATTGCATCAGTTACAAAGAAACTTTTTTGCACACGTAAAAATTGGAAATTTATGGGTTCCGTTCAATATGAGTTATAGGATAAAATGTACTCTGTTAAAAAATATTGGCGTAAAAAATAACGAAGAAAATAATTAAAGTGTATAAACTTAATACACTGATGTTACAATACCCTGCGCATCAGTTTTTGAAAATAAAAAATTAACGAAATACAGTATCTTTTGTTAGGATTTTATCACTGAATGGTAGATGAAAATAATTTGTTAAAAAATTATACATGGGTTACTGCAATTTTTCTTGACCACATATAAATTTTATTTAGACCTAATGAATTATTTTCAATTTTTTTTCCGCAGCCATAAATTTCAACCTAAAAAGAAATTTACTCCACTAGATCCATAATTTTTCAGTTTGTATTTAGTTTCCTTATTCATTTTTGCTAGTTCATTCGCGAAGATTTTTTCAGTCTAATATATAGTGACAGTATGAACGTATGTTACAAATTTAATGAATTAATTTGGGACCACAAATGAGGCATGTCTTTTCAAATATCCCGAAAATTGCGTGGACCATTTATTCTCTCCCAAAACTAAGTGTCGTAATCGCGGGACTGGATATGAATAATTTCTTTTGTTGATGAGGAGTTTAAATAAAATATTCAAGAATAGAAAGAAAGCTATCACAAACACAAGACATAGAGGCCATGATACTAAATTAATTTAAAGTATCAGGATGGAAAAATCTCAACTGGACCAGGAAACGAGCCCTGGACCTCTGCTTACCGGGCGAACCTCTAGAAACTGAGCTATCCATTTCGACTCCAGGTTTAGTGCGGATTTCCTCGATCCATTACACCAGATGCAGGATCATCTACAATATTTTACGCTCTTCCGTTTTTGAATTGAGGTCCTAAAATTAAGGCCATGTAAGAGTTATGATTTAGTAAATTGTAGATGAGGCTGCATCAGGTCTAATGTATGGGGGAACTTCGCACCAGGTCTGTAGTGAAACGGGTAGCTCTGTTGGTAGAGCTTCCACTCGGTAAGTGAAGCTCCCGGGATCGATTCTTGGTCCGATCGAAGTTTTCTATACTGATACATTAATAAAATATTTGTTAAATAAAATAGGATGTTGCAACACTGATTTAATACATTTTTATATATTAGTGTCATAATGTTATATCACATTAAATAAAATTTTAATATAACTGTAGAATGTTTTTTTTCTTGTCTAAATATTATTCCCTTTTATCTTCAGACAATAAGGAAACACAATATTTTTTCTCTTTCTTAATTAGTCTAACATCTGAACACGTCATATTTCTGAAACCTGACTTGGTGTTTTATGTGAAGTGATTTATTACATTTTTTGGGAAATGTATCTTGATAGCAAGTAACGTGGCCTTCTCGAGCCGCCTCAAGTGCTCAACTGAAATAGACAAATGTGTGCTAAAATTAGTTTGTTCATAGTAATTAGTACATGGTGCAATTAAGATAGTGTGATGCTTTCAAGTCCTCGGCGCTATATATAACGAAAGCTTTCACCGTCTGACGCACCATAATTCCAGTCTTCGTCTGACCACAATCCAGCCTTTGTGGCAAGAAAATATCTCAACAGCCTTGGAGACCATTATAGAAGAGATTGCTCTCCCTGATTGAAGATATTTTTTATATATATCTTCCCACTACGAGACAGTTTCCTTACTGAAACACATTTGTTTAAGCAAGATAGATCGCCACGATTTACGTAGCTTAAACAGGTTTGTGGTTACACCAAAAGTAAAGCCGACAGAATGTTTTGCGAAGGATAAAATGAAATGAAGAAAATCATTCATTGTTGACAGTTTATTGTAATAAATACTCTTATTAAATAACATCCAAAAATATTTCACCTCTTTCGTTTGAAAATATATATATATATATATATATATATATATATTGCTACGCTGTAAAATATTTATATATATATATATATATATATTGCTACGCTGTATAATATTTATATATATATATATATATCCTAATATATATGTAAAATATATATACTAATATATATATATATATATATATATATATTTATCCTTATATATATATTAGGATAAATAAATATATATATGTAAAATATTTATCATAATATATATATATATAATAAGATAAATATTTTACAGCGTAGCATACACACAAACAAAGAGAGGGAAGGAGAGAGGTAAGTAAAGTATGGGATTGTAAAGTTGAAGTTAAATAAGACTTTTAATAGAATACTCAAATTCATTAAGCTAAAACATCACCTAGCTTCACTGAAATAAACAAAAAAATTATAAAAGTTAAATAAATGTTATTTGTGGCTGATTGCCTGAATATTACAAGTGGTGACGTATTGGCTACTGTTTATTAATGAAAGTTAAATGTTTACCGAGTTGCATCGAGAACGTCGAAACACTGTTTAAAAGAAAATTGAGTAAACGAAGGTTTAAAGGTAAAATATTGTTCCATACGTGTTCACGAGTGAGAGATGACGTCACGAACGTCACTGTGTTGCGATCACATTCTGATGAAAGTCTCTGCTCCTCCCTTGCCATTGATTCACTAGGGTCATAAAAAGCCGACAATTCATTTAGGACCCTGGAATAATTCTTTTCTGTACAATTGAATTTACCGAATAATTATTAATAATACAACTGATTTTTTATGCTTGCATATATAACTATATGTTGATTATATAAAGATGTATCAATATTAACAGGCTGAATTAACTGATAAAATAGCACACTACGCTTCTGTAATCCTTGTTTCTTTCGTCAGGTGATTCAAGAACGCAAAAGACACGACACACCACTTAAGTCACTGTACCCAATCAAAAACCCAAAAAAATATTTGGCGGCTTTCGTTTGAAAACAGGATTAGCATTTTACAAGAATATATCTAGTCTAATTCTGTACGTTAACATTTTCAATATATATTGAATTACGTCGACTATAAAATGTTACTCGTATGTTCGTCTTTTGTACGAGTTATATACAGTTATGTATTTTGACTTATGATTCGGAAATGAATATGAGCAATCAATAAATTGAAGATTATTCTTAGAGGAGTTGTTTGGTCGCCCCTGCAGCCTCACCCTAGCAGTCTCATTAAAATAGGGCGGTGTGAGAGCGAATGTGGGAGGGTCGCTAATAAAATGCGCGTCCCTTCTCCACAGCGCGATTGGTCGTCCAGACATACAACCAAATGCGAACGCACTTTTATGGTACTCGCGGCGAGGGTTACGATTTCGCTCGAGCGACGTCTTCTCTTCCACGCAAACTTCTCGCCTGGAGACGAGACAAAGCTAAGCCTCAAAATTCGTCCTCTAAAATATAATCTGGAAAAAAAATCAAGTCTTCATAGCGTATCAAGCTTCAAGTATTCAAATATCAGGTAGCATGGTTTCTTGTTTAGATATTATCTTAACGCAATGTTGTTATGTTCGTACATAATGATTATTTATATTTCCATCGATATATGTAAACCTGCAGTCTACAAATAGTTCAAATGGTGGTTTTGTTTTATATTTTTGTAAGTAGTTATTTATTGAGAAAATGCTTAAGTTCTATTTCCAGTAAATAACTGGAAACGGTGTTCCAGGTTGCTGCCCAATCTTAAATTTCTCATAATTTATCTTACGATTCAGGATTTTAATATTAGAAAAAAAATCGCACGTATTGTCAATCTGTGAGATACCAAGACAGTTAATGGAATTATTAATGAAGGGATTTAGTAACTATTTAAAAAAAATTATTGTAGCCAAATATAAAATACAGAATGTACTTTATAATTCAGCTAGTTGGGTGCTGGGTGCCCCGGATTTGACTCCAAACTCGGTTGTTTTTGCGTTATTTTTATGTAACACCCCTCCTCCCTCATCCCTAAAGGTGCACCCCTCCCATTCCTCATTGACAACGAAAAAATTTTTTCGACGGAAATATCTGCCGTATTAACATGTTTGAAAATTTATACACCTGCACGTAGGGATACTACACGTGTACAAAATGTGGTCCAATTTGCTGCACGGGTGTAGATTTGTATGCGGAACATACCCACATTGTTTCCCCTTCCATCCCACCAATAGTGGTAGAAATACAACATAACCGTTAAGTTGAATGTTATAATTAAACTCAAGGACATCCATAACCCTGGATTCGACTCCAATCTTGGTTAGGTTTGCTTAATTTTTATCTAACATTAATCCATCCCCGTCCCTCTGGGTATCCCCTCCTGTGCCGAAATGGGTTATTCAATTAAAATCGGGAGAAACACTGCCAATCTTATTGACCAAGTAGAATATTTGTCCGACGCAAATTTCGGCCGATTTAGCATGTTTCGAAATTTACACCCCAGCCCCTAGGGGTGGTAGACGTTTCTTACCCCGACAGTGTTTGTTTCTGATTCAAAGGGACCACGTGTACAAAATTTCGTCAAGTTATCTCCACAGATGTAGATATGTATGCAAAACATACACACATTGTATTCACCTTAACCCTCTCCCCTCATAGTACAACTTAATTTTAAAGTCATAATTAAAATCAGCGACATCCATAACGTAGGATTCGACGTTAAACTTGACTGTTTTCGAGTTATTTTTATGTGACGCCCATTCAACCCCATCCCTAAGGGTGCTCCCGCCCTATGCGTAAAGGTCTTGAGTATATACACAAACAACATCGGGGGAAACACTATCAATCTCGTTAACCCCCAAAAATATTTATTTGACGCCAATTTCGGCTGTTTTAGCATATTTGAAAATTTCTACCTTTGTCTTATCCACACATTGTTCGTTTCTGGTTCAAAAGGTACACGTGTATAAAATTTGGTCAAAAATACTCCATTGGGTTATATTTTATTCGGAACATACACATATACACACAAACAAATATTCAATTTTATTTATTAGAAGAAGACAGATACAGAAAAAACCGAGATCAGGGGGCGTTGGACGTGTAATAAATAATTCTATATGATTATCCTGATTTTGATTCCAAACTGTATTAGATCAGGGACTATATACATATAACTTTTTGAGTATACCCGTCGTTGAATTCGTCTTTGGACGCTAAACTCTGTGTTTTGCATAATGGAAACTCACGGCTGTCCTCCTAAAGTTCATGTTTAATGTCATTCGCGCAAGTGGACGTGATTACGTAGATGGATACAAACGACGGAGGGATGAAACTGGATGGTCAGTCTGATCTCGTCTTCCTGCCTCTCCACGTCGCTGGCTTCTCGACAACTCTCCAGTTAACTGCAACTCATTCTGCTTTTCATATCCACTAACTTTTCTCATTACATAGGAGATGTGTCATCTTTCTGGCTTCCCTCTCACACTCACTTCTTCCCAGTGTCCAGCTATTGTCATTCCTCCAACCTAATTGGCGTTTTTCTCCGCATAATTCACCTCACAGCCAGCCAGCTAAGTGTAAAATGTTTCTTTCTGTGTTTCTGAACAAATGTTGTCAAATCTAGCCAAGTATGGCGCTTCTAGAAATGTCTGAGTGTTGTTCTCACGTCCTTGTACCAGATAAACGATCTCCTGTGTTTTACGTTCTGCGTCCGACGCCAAAAAAACAAATGGCTCTGTACTTGCGACACCCTAACGGCATTAAACGATTAAAATTAAATCAACGAGCGGCGTATTAATTACGCGTTCGTATTTTCAATTTGTAGGAGCATTATTTTACATAAAATAGCACCCACATTCATTAATATACTAACACAAAATAACATATCTTATTTATATTTCCTCTGTAAAATACACGGCCTTGTGTGGAAATTATATTTCATAAATAACATTGAATAAACGACGTTTCGACCTCTTTTAGGACCTCTTCAGGTTTAATAATTTTGTATGTAAATCATACAAAACCATTTAGAGGTTTTAACTGCATTGCCCGTTGTAACTGTAATGAAACTCATAGGTAGCAACAGGCAAGGCTGCGAAATCTTGCTTCTAAATTGTTTTCATTGAATTATATAAAAAATTATTAAACTTGAAGAGGTCGTAAAAGAGGACGAAACGTCATTTATTTAATAACCATAATTTTCTACTTAAGACTGTGTATTTGTTTATTTATAATATTGTGGATGTCGGATATTGTTTAAAATATATCACATCCTATAAAACAACAATTTGAATAAAACTTATGCAGTTTGCTTTTGTAATGCTTAATTTTTATATTATTATAATTTCAAATTGTAAATGGTTTCCATTGTAAACCACACCCAACAATGCAAAATAACTTTTACTGGTCGTTTTATTTTTTCGGCTACGGCAGTCATCAGTCTATCAAAATTTTGTAATTGTAATCTAATAAATTTATATTGATTTGTTTATCTGCCAAATGTTTCTTAAAAATGTTATTCTAATCATGGTAATTGTTTTGTTCTTTTTGTAGCTTTATACTTGACCCTGATGAGGTCTCCAAATGAGTGACGAAACGTTATTTAATTTCCTGACTTAAAATCGGCTGATGTTTATTTATATATATCACTATTTTTTTTAATGTTGCCACAGCATTACAGTACAATTAAAAAATTATAAACGTGTATTAAAAGAAACAATAAGAAGAGCATTCTCGTGATTAATAACTTTTCTTTATCTATAGTTCGTCAAACTTTACCTGGAAGTATTCTAAAGAATCGCTATAAATTATTTATCGGAAAAATTATAAGTTTGTTATTGTAACCATAGAATTTATCAACTTTTAAGTTGAACTAACTTACTTGGCTTTTCGGCGCAGTTAAATTATTCGTATAATATGAGAATGCACGTTGTCACCTCAAACTTGGGAGCCGGGCTGCGCCATGTGCAGGGGACAAAGTAATGCATATGCATTGGCAAACACGCTTAGTTATTAAGTGTCCTCGATAACTGCTGAATTGTGCACCATTACCTTTTAAAAGAACCTACAAGACCTTACATCAAAGTATTGCAAATCAATCCACAGTTCATTGGTAATAATACTAGTGCTTAAACCTAATAAATAAAAATGAATGTGTGTATATGTTCCGCATACACCCAAAAAGGTGTGTCATAAAAATAATGGGATTACTGTCCGAGATTGGCGTCGATTTGGTTGAATGCTGGCATTCACCTTGTCGGGGTAAGTTGACGTTCAGCCCCCTCGATATAGAGGTGAAGGGGTGGGCGCTGAGAAGCGAAATTTCGAAACCTAACACACCTTCTTACGAGAGATCAATACTGAGTCGAGATTATCTGTACGGTAAAAGTTGGATAAATAAATAAATACGGATGAAAACAAATTAATACACATTAATTTCTTCATTTAATCTGTCCCCTTCACCTTTCAGAATTATTTACTCAAATATTTATAATTTAACTTAGGATTTTCCTTTTTTATGCTTCACTTCTTAAAATAAATAAGAATTATAATTTATTTATATTGAATACATGTCCCACATTGACAGAAAATATTACACTATATGTGAATAACGTTTCCGTTATTTTAAAGCTGAATGAGCAAAATAATTGAATTTCCAGGAAGCCTGCATGAGGATTCTCTCGCAGGTGAACCTTCCCAGAGAGCTCAGGCGGAGGCTACCTTTGGGGATGCCTTCACATCTCTCTGGTTTTTTGAACTAAGGTTCCCACATGTCGAGGCACCTCTGCCTGTTTTGAGAGGTTCCGGGGTCTCAGACCTTGGGCATACGGTAAGAGTTGTCCTCTATTCCTATTGGAATAGTCGACCAGCTGCCTCCTAAACTGGTCAAGTTACGGAGAGGGGAAAGCTGCGACCCCACAACAAACCCCTCTCCCGCCATCGGAAGGGCGTGGGACAAGTACCAAATGCCCGACCTACCTGATGCAGGTTTTTCTAGAGTTTTCCCTGCATCACTTTTAGGCGAATTGCCGGGTAGGATCCTTAAACCATTTCCCGGGGGCCCTAGTTAACGCTTGGCTACCTTCCTCTACACTTCCGCATCCCCCCTTTCAGATCTCTTCCTATGCTATTAAAGGGGAGTTGCCACCATGTGGATTACACTCATGTAGCCTGTTACCCTAAAATATACAGGTTTTGCTAGGGTTTTCCCTGCATCACTTTTAGGCGAATTGCCGGCTAGGTTCCTTAAACCACAGCCCGGGAGCCCTAGTTAACCCTTGGCTTGCTTCCTATACCCTTCACATCCCCCCTTTCAAATCCCCTTCCTATGCTATAAGAAGGTATACATATCCTGTCTACACCTAAAAAAATTGAATTTAATGAATTGACATATGAATATAAGGAGAACTAATATTAATATAAAAAAAGTGTATTAAACTCTATAACAGCCTATGCAATAAAACAAAATATTCTCAAGGGAAAAAATACATTTAAGTCGACATACAGTATTTTAACAAAGTTTTAGAACTTTTAATAAAAAGCAGAAGATTTTATAACAAATCAATTGATATATGAAAAATATTTATTCTTGTCCCACATTACAGAAAGAGAAGATCTATAGGTTCCATGTCAGACATTTTTCAGCTTTTACAAGTCCTAAAGTAATTAAATATTAATATAGTGTTTCAAATCTCTGTTCAATAAACTCTCATATCCCTTATTAAAACGGACTTTGGCAGTGCAGATATTTCAGACTAAACAAATATAGGAAATACTAGTTTTCAATGCTGGTCTACTTTAATTATAATGAATATAATATACTATTTTTAAAAGTCCATTACATGTCTGCACATCGGTTATGATAGAAAACTACTATTTCCTAAATTTGTTTCGTCTGAATTATCTGCATTGGCAAAGTCTGTTTTAGTTAAATATTATTTGACTTTGCCTTTTTTTACATAGAACAACTTGATCAAATTAAATTATTTAAAATACGCTGTTAATTCGTGTCTTATATTATTATTATTACTATTGAGATACAAATTCTCTTGTGTCCAAAGTTCGAAAGGCAAATACATAACAATTATTTAAATTACATGAAAATACTTAAATTTCAAACTAATAAGCAAAATAAAATCGTTTGGAATATTAAACATTTTCATGTGTTCTTATAATTATTATTATCATCATGATTATTTCACTTTTACTAGAGTATTATATGCACCTTTATCTCAATGTATTAATTTACCTCTCATGACGATACAATGCTTGTCTACTTTAATTATAATGAGTTACTATACTATATATAGTAATATACCATACTTAAATGTCCGCTACATGTCTGCAAATCGGTGATGAGATGAATAAGCGCCTCAGACTTTAACATTGCAGCCAATCAGTAATCAGAATTTATCTGTCGTGAGGTAGACCGTTAGTTTGAGAAATTTCGCCGCTGAGAAATGAACGGAAAAGACGTATATAGTTGTCGCTAAGATGAACAATAACACTCCTGATCAGGATTACTCAGCCACTCTTACATTCGAATACGTCATTGCAGCAAGAGTGCATTTACACATGGTTGTAGCTTCGAGTGATCATAAATTTGCGCGTTTCAAATGATATTTCTTATGATCGTATTTTGAATCGCTGTACCTTTTGGCGGTTAAGTCCATTCCCAATAATTTCAATTCTTTTTGTTTCCCTTTCGTAAAGAATTTAGTTTGATTGCCGATTTGCAGTTTCAAAAAAAACATAGACAAGATTTAATTATTACAGAAAAAAATCGTTTTTAATATTCTGAAAATGAAAGCCATAGCCGTATATGTATTGTAAATTATATTCAAACAATACAGAAGGACATTCTCCAATTATAATTTCACATTCTAGTAGTAATCGTTTCGACAAGAAAATTTCCATTTCGGCCGTTTGTGCGTTTTATTTGCGGAGCTGTCGGCTCTAAGACGAGCGGCTGTCTGCGTTTGCGAGCTTTCTGGCTGCGAGGCGCGTCCATCAGAGCAGAAAGTTCTTTCAGAGATAGTCTCAAAGCCAGCCTCGCCAGGACCTGCGCCCTTAATTCCCCAGCACAGTTTCTACTTTTCTTTCAAATTTAAGTTCCGACGGACATTTGGAAATTTAAAACATTCATTTAAAATTAAATTAATTTTCGTTTCTATCGGATATAAAAAATTACTATAATTGTAGTATTATAGCCTATTCCCTAAAACAATAAAATTAGAATTGTGCTAAAATTTCCACCCGGGAGAAGCAACTATGTTAACAAGCAGTTGTTGACAAATTTAGGACGAAAACATTAGGAGATCATCTAACTCACAAGAACTTCATATGATGAGATATTCAAAGACATGGTTATCTAGTGAGAACGATTCAAAATTTTTTAAACTGGATAACTTTTACAGTCAGACAGTTGTACGAAAACCAAATTTGAGTGTTGAAAAACGGCGTCGAGAAACGGAGAGCACAAGACATTTATTTATAATACCCAATTGTTTTACATTAACTAGAAAGATATTTAATCCGATATTTTGACGAGGATATTCTTTATCTATATGTATAACAATGCTAGCACATATATATTTGAGATCCGATGATTATCAGTAGTAATAACCGCTTAGAAATTTAAGACAATAACTTTATTATATTAGAAAACTTTTCGAAACCGCAGGCATTAATAAATCACCAGAATTCTAAATGAAGCATCTTCCTCTACCCTTCCGCATCCACCGTTTCAACTCCCTTCCTATGCTATTAAAGTGGAGTTGCCGTCACGTGGATTACCCTCATGTAGCCTTTTACTCTAAATATATTGTAATACCAAATAAACAGGCCATTAATTGTTTTTAATATAATTGTTAGCGGTACGAATGCGTAAAGGCGACAATAAAGGCGGGTTTTTCCTTTGTTTAACAATGGAATCTGAAAAACCGCGCGCTTAGAGAACGGCAGTCTGGAATCGGCGATTGAGAGGTGAAGGAGTAAAAAAATCTGCGTACGAGAGAGGAAAGCAAGCAAACATTTTCACGGAGAAACAAATGGTTGCTTCACGCTGATTCAACAATTATCGCATAGAAGAGACCGGAATCCATTAGTTGACCAAAGGGGGCGGCTCATCCTAGGTTCCAGATAGCAGAGGATGAGTATTGTAATTGTGCGTATTAAAAATTTCAATGAAGTCTAGAGTCTGTGTAAAAATGGCTTTTTAGTGTGGTAGTTTTCAATCTACAAGAGAGAGATCTGGTACTAGACAGACGTTCCGTGAGTAAAACAAAACCTTTATACAAATTTGTAAACGATAATTAAAATGGTATCGTCAGATTTCGTACAGTTTTCATTTCGTTCAGTTTTCTTTTCACTTATTTTCATATTGTTTTAGGTTAACTTTTTATATTTGAATTGTTTATTGTCAGTTTAGACATTGCTTTTGTTCTAATTAGCAAACCCAGATCCGACGTATTTGATTGTAATGATATAAGAATTGTATTTTCATAAATGCCACGAATTAATAAATAAAAATTAAAGTGTTTTAACTGGATGGAATTCGGCGTGCAAAATGTACATTGTAAATTTATCAACAATAATAAATTTCTTTTAAAGCTTAGTAAATTTTAATTATTCCTATGATTTAAGACCACCTTTTTAATCATTATATATTAGACGTCTTCAACGTGTGGCTCATTATTAAAATTTTAATTAATTTTTTTTGTTAACTGATTCATTTAATCAGAGCCTTCCAGTTGTTTATTACAATATATATACGGTTCAAAATTAAAAAAACCACCTGTTCCAAAAAAATACTCTCAAGTGCGATGCTATACATAATTACCCTTCATCTTTTTCAATCTCGTTCAGGAAATTGTCTCATTCAAACCTCCCAGATTATAAAATTCGAGGAAAAAGATATTTAAATTAAGTTGCACACAAAGGTAGAAGCACACAAATAATTTAGGTTTCCGACCCAAAAATGCCACAATTAGCCGCAACGATACAAAACAATTCTATGAAATTAAAATGGCGACTTCACAGCAGCATACGCAAATGGTAGTGCGGTTTTAGGAAATAAAATCCGCGATTACTGTACGAACTGTAAAAACAATTATAAAACGGTTTCGTAAGTTTCTGTCTACTAGACAAATTATGAAACACCCTGGATGTGCACGCCGTAGTATTTGTGAAGAACAAGAAAATATTTGTACATTGTGTCTACATAACAAATCCACAGGTCAGCACAATATTTTGACCTTGCGACGTGCTAAGGTACGGATTAGAGAACTTCAAAACTCATCCGAAGTCAACAATGGCTGATATTCTGAAGTGAAATTTTGTATTATTCGTTGGATCAATAAAAACTTTTTTGTTGTTAATTAAGGGGAAAAATCGTTCTCTTTTTGCGTAGCAAATTAATTATATTTCTCTTCATTGTTCATAACTATAGTTGTACCAGCCACGTATTGAATACATCTTTATCGTACTCTCCAGTAAAGATGCAATCAATTCTCTCTCGTTTCTTACCAGGAATATCCGCATAAATTTTCTCTCCTCGCAGAGCTCTTCCATAGTCCCGATATAGCGTATTGTCAACTCCTGCTTCATCTATGTAAACAATGCTAGAATAGTCTATTTTAGATTTTTTGATACATTTATGCCTATCTTCAGTCGGAACGGAGCGTTCTCGGTAAAGCGTGGTCTTTTTTTTCTTGTGAATTTTTGGCTGATTTAGTCTGTATCAAATTTATGTGTTCATATGCTATAACACATACATTAATTTAGGAACAATTAATTTTTCTTTATTTTAAGAACCATTATAATGATTTTGTTTTAACAACTCCAATTTCTGCTTCGGACTTTAATCAGTCGCTTTGCAGCGCACTCGCTCCCAAAATTCAGCCAACTGGCCATGTCAGTGTTATCGCGGTCTAGTACACAATTTATTAATGGAATGAGTAATGCGTATGCACAGTATACCTTTTCACCTCTTGTGTCACCCGTAAAGCTGAACAAACTGACTCTTTTTGTGGTATAAATCGGACAAAATCCAAACAGTACCGTTCCACGCAATTACACAGATAGGCGGCATAATAAATGGAATCAAAATAAATTTGATCGATTCAGTAATTAAAAATCTTACTTTAAAGTACTTTATATTTTCAAAACAAAAATAATATTCGAACATTTTGGGTAATATATAAAAAAAATCAATCAAAATTTATTTTAAAGAAAGCTACAATTAAGGGGAATCATAGTACGAAAATCTACCTCACGACCCTGCATACAATATTACCATCATGCGTGCTTGTTCAAAAATTTAACTTTATTTAAAATATGTACGAAAGAAAAATACTTCCGTATTAGAAATGCGTGTCAATTTGGTGCTAAATTATTACAGTTTTAAATAATTCAGACTATTGGAAATTATATAGAGGGAATTAGAAATGTAGCATATTACGTGTCGGACCAGAGTATTGGTAACACTATCGCTGTTGTAGCATTATTATTTGATGTAGTTATCTTCTTCAAAATGGTTGCTTTGTGTGATGTGGAACATAACTTCGAAAACTCACGAACCGTCAGTGATTGCAACTTTCGAGATCCTTACTTAAATAAACTAAGGTCAGATTTGATCAATTATCCATAAAAAAAATTATTACGAAACTACGATAAACAGAGCTATTTCAATTAAACCTATCGACTGAAAGGCTGGGGATCTGCGGCGAATGGGTGCTCTTGCACAAAGAGACCACGCAGTGGCAATTGATACGACCAGTGTCATGTCTGAGATTTGGAAAATACTGTTCTATAAACTAGAATCGATTTTACGAATAGACAAATAATTAAAGCCTTTAGTGTGACGTATTTGGAAGTCAGAAAACTGTACGTACATCGTACGTAGGAACTAACTCATCGGGAATCTGTTACAGCTTATCTTTACGATAAAAATTTCGTAATTTATGTAGAAATTGAAACAATACGAGTGTCTTAAACCTCATTTCACAATTTGGCAGTAATAATTTATTGCAAACATTTTAATCACCAATCCAACTCAGAATCACATTTTACGAAAAATGCAATATTTAATCACCGTTAAGTACTAAATTTGAATGTATGTATAATCTTATAAATAAAAAAGAGTGTATGTATGTTTGTTTGTATGTTTGTTTGTATGTTTGTATGTTTGTATGTTTGTATGTTTGTATGTTTGTATGTTTGTATGTTTGTATGTTTGTATGTTCGTTATACAAATCTACACCGGTTGAGCAAATTTCACCAAATTTCGTACACGTGTTCTTTACGACCAGGAAACAAACACTGTCGGGGTGAGACGCGTCTACCACCCCCAGAAGCGGGGGTGCACGGGGGTTGAAATATTTAAACATGCTAAAACAGCCGATATTTTTGTCGGATAATAATTTTTAGGGGTCCAAGATATTTATGGTGTTTCTACCGATGTTTTCTCAATATAATTTTCATCCCCTACACCCTGGGAAAAGGGCACCCTTAGGGTTTGGGGTGGAGAATACAAATCTATACGGGTGGATCAAATTTCACCAAATTTCGTACACGTGTTCTTTGCGACCAGGAAAACAACACTGTCGGGGTGAGACGCGCCTACCACCCCCGAAGCGGGGGTGGACGGGGGTGGAAATATTTGAACATGATAAAACAGTCGATATTTCAGTCGGATAAATATTTTTAGGGGTCAAAGATATTTATAGTCTTTCCACTGATGATATCTGAATATAATTTTCAACCTCTACAGCCTTGGGAAAGAGCACCCCTAGCGTTTGGGGTGGAGAATACAAATCTTTACCGCTGGAGCAAATTTCACCAAATTTCGTACACGGGTTCTTTGCGACCAGGAAAACACACTGTCGGGGTGAGACGCGTCTACCAACCCCAGAAGCGGGGGTGGACGGGGGTTGAAATACTTAAACATGCTAAAACAGCAGGTATTAGATTTGGATAAATATTTTCGGGGTCAAAGATATTGATTGTGTTTCTACCGATGTTATCTGAATATAATATTCATCTCCTACGCCCTGGGAAAAGGGCACCCTTTATTCAGAACCCTTAGGGTTTGGGGTGGGGTTGTTTTACAGAAAAATAACGCGAATACAACCGAGTTTGGAGTCAAATCGAAGGTTATGGATGTCAGTGAGTTTATTTCGGATAAATATTTTTAATTGCCCATTTAACCCGAAAGCGTGGGGGTTGGAAGGGAAGATAAATAGTCAGTTCTTGCGCGTTCTTGGAGGAGAATTACGTGAATACTATTTCAACGGATGTTGTTGAAAATATAAATCCCTTTAAACATTAGTGGTGAGCTTGCTAAGGGCTGGGGGTGAGAATTGTCTAATATTCTAAAACTGCCAACATGTTATGTGTTTATTGGTAAAATAGATTGATAGTGTTTCTACCGATGTGATATGAGTAAAAATTCAACTCTTTCCACCACGGGAAAGTAGCAGATTTAGGGGTGGTGTTGTTCATACTATTTTAACCGATGTTGTTTCCATTAATAACGACGTTTAGTCAAAAATAAAAGTGTTTCAGAACCATTGCTTTTTACACTCTTTTATAAAGTTTTTATATTATATTATAAATAAAAATGAGTGTATGTATATTTGTATGTTTGTATATTTGTATGTTCGTTATACAAATCTATACCGCTGGAGAAAATTTCACAAAATTTCGTACACGTGTTCTTTGCGACCAGGAAACAAACACTGACGGGGTGAGACGCGCCTACCACCCCCAGAAGCGGGGTGGACGGGGGTGGAAATATTTGAACATGCTAAAACAGTCGATATTTCAGTCGGATAAATATTTTAGGGGTCAAAGATATTTATAGTCTTTGCACTGATGATATCTGAATATAATTTTCAACCTCTACACCCTGGGGAAAGAGCACGCCTAGCGTTTGGGGTGGAGAATACAAATCTACACCGCTGGAGCAAATTTCACCAAATTTCGTACACGGGTTCTTTGCGACCAGGAAAACAACACTGTTGGGGTGAGACGCGTCTACCAACCCCAGAAGCGGGGGTGGACGGGGGTTGAAATACTTAAACATGCTAAAACAGCCGATATTTTAGTCGGATAATAATTTTTAGGGGTCCAAGATATTTATGGTGTTTCTACCGATGTTTTCTGAATATAATTTTCATCCCCTACACCCTGGGAAAAGGGCACCCTTAGGGTTTGGGGTGGGGAATACAAATCTATACCGGTGGATAAAATTTCACCAAATTTCGGACACGTGTTCTTTGCGACCAGGAAAACAACACTGTCGGGGTGCGACGCGCCTACCACCCCTTGAAGCGGGGGTGGACGGGGTGGAAATATTTGAACATGCTAAAACAGTCGGATAAATATTTTTAGGGGTCAAAGATATTAATAGTGTTTCTACCGACTGTTGGCGTAAGACGCGTCTACCACCCCCAGAAGCGGGTCCGGATTACCAGTAGAGCACTTTTAGGTGTTGGGTGGAGGAACGCTGAAATAAAATAACGCGAATACAACCGAGATTGGAGTCAAATCCAAGGTTATGGATGTCATCCAGTTTAATTATAGCATCAAATTGGCCATTTAGCCCCTTAGGGGCGGGAGTGGATGGGATGGAAATTTTCTAACATGTTAAATCATCGATATTAGCGTGGAATAAATAAATGCCGGGACCATTGACGTTGATTGTATTTCTAGCTATGTTGTTTGTAGGCATGATATGGGTGGGGCTGGAGGGGATTTCCTTGAAAATAACGGGAAAACAACCAAGATTCGAGTCAAATCGAAGGTCATGGATGTCCCTGAATTTATTTATGACAATCTGGACAACGCGCGGGTATCGGCTGGGTTGGGATGTGTTACCGGCTGATTTTTGCGTCGATTAAATATATTTCGGGATGAATTAGATTAATAAAATTTCCCTACATGTTCTCAATGAATAATTTCAACCCCTTTCGGACTCATAAGGGTGCACCCTTAAGGGTGGGCGTGAAGTAGCATTACATAAAAAGAAGCCAGAAACTATCGGGATTGTCACTGAGTTTAATTAATTTCCTTGAAAATAACGGGAAAACAACCAAGATTCAAGTCAAATCGAAGGAAATGGATATTGCTGAATTTATTTATGGCAATCTGGACAACGCGCGGGTATCGGCTGGGTTGGGATGAGGTACCGGCTGTTTTTTGCGTCAATTAAATATACTTCGGGATGAATTAGATTAATAAAATTTCCCTACATATTCGCTGTGTATAATTTCAACCCCTTTCGGACTCATAAGGGTGCACCCTTAAGGGTGGGCGTGAAGTAGCATTACATAAAAAGAAACCAGAAACTATCGGGACTGTCACTGAGTTTAATAAATTTCCTTGAAAATAACGGGAAAACAAACGAGATTCGAGTCAAATCGAAGGTAATTATTGTTGCTGAATTTATTTATGACAATCTGGACAACGCGCGGGTATCGGCTGGGTTGGGATGAGTTGGTCGGCTGTTTTTTCGTCAATTAAATATATTTCGGGATGAATTAGATTAATAAAATTTCCCTACATGTTCTCTGTGTATAATTTAAACACCTTTCGGACTCGGAAGGGTGCACCCTTAAGGGTTGGCGTGGAAGTAGCATTAGATAAAAATAAACCAGAAACTATCAGGATTGTCACTGAGTTTAATTATGACATTAAACTTGACCGTTTAAGTACCCGAAGCGGGAGTGGTCGGGGGTGAAAAATTTCAAACATGTTAAACGGTCGATATTTGCGATAATTATTTCCTGGGGTTAATTACTTTGAAAGTATTTATACCGATGTTATTTGTGTATAATTTAACCCCTGTGAGGGGAGCAAGCTTAGGGGTGTCGTTGAGGTACGTTAAATAAAATCCCGCAAAAACAACCGAGATTCGAATCAATTCCGAGACTATGAATGTCGCTGAATCTAATTGTGACAACCTGGGTAACGCGAGGGGTTTGGGAAGTGTTGGGCGGGGTAATAAATTTTCAGACAATGTAATCGGCCGATTTTTGCGTGGAATACATTCTTTTTCATTATCGCATATTTGTGGGGGTGGTCATCTTCTAACATGTAAAAATGGCCGATATATTTAGTCAATGACTTCATCCCCCTTCGGCATGGGAGGTTAGCACATTTAGGGATAGGGTTCGTGGAGCTTTACATAAAAATAGCGCAAAAGTAACCAAAATTGGAGTCTTATGGATGGTTATAGATAAATGACATCTCGGGCAACGCCGGGCACCCAGCAAAAAAGAGTGTATGTATGTTTGTTTGTATGTTAGTATGTTTGTATATTTGTATGTTCGTTATACAAATCTACACCGTTAGAGCAAATTTCACCAAATTTCGTACACGTGTTCTTTACGACCAGGAAACAAACACTGTCGGGGTGAGACATGTCTACCACCCCCAGAAGCGGGGTTGCACGGAAGTTGAAATATTTAAACATGCTAAAACAGCCGATATTTTAGTCGGATAATAATTTTTACGGGTCCAAGATATTGATGGTGTTTCTACCGATGTTTCCTGAATATAATTTTCATCCCCTACACCCTGGGAAAAGGGCACCCTTAGAGTTTGGTGTGGAGAATACAAATCTATACCGGTGGATCAAATTTCTCCAAATTTCGTACACGTGTTCTTTGCGACCAGGAAACAAACACTGTCGGGGTGAGACGCGCCTACCACCCCCAGAAGCGGGGTGGACGGGGGTGGAAATATTTGAACATGCTAAAACAGTCGATATTTCAGTCGGATAAATATTTTAGGGGTCAAAGATATTTATAGTCTTTCCACTGATGATATCTGAATATAATTTTCAACCTCTACACCCTGGGGAAAGAGCACGCCTAGCGTTTGGGGTGGAGAATACAAATCTACACCGCTGGAGCAAATTTCACCAAATTTCGTACACGGGTTCTTTGCGACCAGGAAAACAACACTGTTGGGGTGAGACGCGCCTACCACCCCTTGAAGCGGGGGTGGACGGGGTGGAAATATTTGATCATGCTAAAACAGTCGATATTTCAGTCGGATAAATATTTTTATGGGTCAAAGATATTGATAGTGTTTCTACCGACTGTTTGGCTGATACGCGTCTACCACCCCCAGAAGCGGGGTCGGGATTATCAGTAGAGCACTTTTAGGTGTTGGGTGGAGGAACGCTGCAATAAAATAACGCGAATACAACCGAGATTGGAGTCAAATCCAAGATTATGGTTGTCGTCCAGTTCAATTATAGCATCAAATTGGCCATTTAGCCCCAATGGGCAGGAGTGGATGGGATGGAAATTTTCTAACATGTTAAATCATCGATATTAGCGTGGAATAAATAAATGCCGGGACCATTGACGTTGATAGTATTTCTACCGATGTTGTTTGTAGGCATGATAGGGGTCGGGCTGGTGGGGATTTCCTTGAAAATAACGGGAAAACAACCGAGATTCGAGTCAAATCGAAGGTAATGGATGTTGCTGAATTTATTTATGACAATATGGACAACGCGCGGGTATCGGCTGGGTTGGGATGAGTTGACCGGCTCTTTTTTCGTCAATTAAATATATTTCGGGATGAATTAGATTAATAAAATTTCCCTACATGTTCTCTGTGTGTAATTTCAACCCCTTTCGGACTCGGAAGGGTGCACCCTTAAGGGTTGGCGTGGAAGTAGCATTAGATAAAAATAAACCAGAAACTATCAGGATTGTCACCGAGTTTAATTATGACATTAAACTTGACCGTTTAAGTCCCCGAAGCGGGAGTGGTCGGGGGTGAAAAATTTCAAACATGTTAAATGGTCGATATTTGCGATAATTATTTCCTGGGGTTAATTACTTTGATAGTATTTATACCGATGTTGTTTGTGTATAATTTAACCCCTATGAGGGGAGCAAGCTTAGGGGTGGGGTGGAGGTACGTTAAATAAAATCCCGCAAAAACAACCGAGAATCGAATCAATTCCGAGACTATGAATGTCGCTGAATCTAATTGTGACAACCTGGTTAACGCGACGGGTTTGGGAGTTGTTGGGCGAGGGAATAAATTTTTAGACAATGTAATCGGCCGATTTTTGCGTGGAATACATTCTTTTTCATTATCGCATATTTGTGGGGGTGGTCATCTTCTAACATGTAAAAACGGCCGATATATTTAGTCAATGACTCCGTCCCTCTTTGGCATGGGAGGTGAGCACATTTAGGGATTGGGTTCGAGGAACTTTTACATAAAAATAGCGCAAAAGTAACCAAAAATGTTTATAGATAAATGACATCACGGGCAACGCCGGGCACCCAGCTAGTTATAAATAAAGTAGAAAAGCAACATTTATGTGGACAGAAGACAGTCAACATTCTTTCACATTCTACGTTGTTCTGATGTGGATCATTCTTGATTTTGTTGTATTTGTTCTATTACCAAACAAACGCATTGAATTGTGTCTAGCGACGATCTCATTGTGCGTATTATACTCACACAAATTTTCACAGACCGGGGCATCTACTCCGCTTGTTGTTGTTTTGTCAACAAAAATGCGACTCTCATCTAAGGTAGAAGTATTCATATAAATTATATATTATGAAATCGTTTCGTATTGACTTGATTTTAGTTCAACCAAATGTACTGCTTACAATAAAATATTATGATTTGACAACATACAGCAGACAGTTGAATTTATTATTCAGCATAACACCATTCCTCCACAAAGTAATTTATTTATTGTTATACTACAATTTAAACTAATTATACAAGTTTATATATTGAATAACTAACATATTACTAAGTTACAGCACATTTAACACACTATCACTGATCTAAAACACTCAATGGATGTCCTCCCGTTTCTTTCTAAAAGTTTGAAATAAATATGATCTTCGAAAGAAGCACTTCTAGCGATTGTAGTTTTGCTTTTTCCGCACAGAAGACAACTGCGGCGTTCAAGTTGCTTCAACCCTAAAACAATAGCACGACCAACAGGAAGGCGACTTTATATTGCTTTCCGATAGAAAGCTGCCGCTCTTTAACGCATAAAGCAGAAACAAGAAAACACTTGGGGGGCTAGGAGATACATTTGAGTGCCGACTCCTGTCGCAGACAATAATATCCCTGTGGAGACAACTAACAGAAGGCAGAACAGAAAATACCCGTCCCTACAGGGATACAAACAATCCTTTAGTCTTACTAACAAATGCACTGACACAAATATATGAAAGTAACATATTTATTCAGAATAAATTTTTAAATTGTCCCATACGAAATTTTCTCAGATTTTTAATAAAGAACTTTCTCGGTGTCATCGAAACGTCGTGAATACAATTCTCGGTTACGAGCCCGGGAAGACTTTATTCATTCTTAAATTTCTGGTTTTTGTCATTTCTGACTCATATGCACGCATTCTTTTATAATCAATGCAATAAATATTGTTTTGGAAATAATATCGTTTGTAGAGAAATTTTAAGCTTTCGACAATTCTATTTAAAAATACTGGACGAAATAAATCAACAATTATATTACAACAGTCAGCCTTATTATTATTGAGTGATCTGCCTACTCGCAGGTCCTTGGACTTTATCTGTAAATATCCTCCACTTAGTCTTGCCCTTTCCTTCTACCTTCTTCTAACCTTTAAGTCGGCTAGCAGCTACATACTTCTCCCACTACATGGAATTCCGTCCACATTAAAAAAATGTGTTCTTAGGGTGTGTCCGATCCAGTTCTCCCTTCACTTAAAAACTGCAGTCAAGATGGATCTCTTCTTATTTAGTCTTATTGGAACCTCATCATTTTGTACAATTCCTATCCAGTCGTATTCTAATATTTTTGTTCACTTCCCTTAAATTTCTAGCGATGAAAAATGTAGACACATAATAGTAACATATTTTATAAGTAACAATAATAAAAGCTGAAAGAATCCATCAATGTTATTTTTCCTTTGAAGTATAGTTTTCTAGTAATAAACTGGAGAAAAATGGCCATTAAATTTGGTCAATGCACGTAGTCAGCCTTCCGTTTAAACGATTTAGAAACTGCCATGATACAGTCAAAACACGGTTTCAGTAGATTATTACCAAAAATAATTTCTGCCGACATATAAAAAATATCGTAATAAAATTGCTATTATACTATTTTGGGATCGATAATTATAACATGCTTTACTAATTCATGTAGATTAATCAAACGCAGATGTAAATACTTATAGGAGCATTCATCACGCAAGGATGATATAGAAATATTTTAAATTTACTTCTCGTCATTTAGTTCATTTTTAATGGGTTCAAACAGCTGTATTCAGGAAAGTGAAGTGTTTCATTTTGGATGTTTTAAAATACTTATTAATTCATAAGCAGTTTCCTTCATTGCATCTGCCAAAATATTGACTGAGATCCTAGTGAACATACTTCCAGATTATAACGAATTCATTCACAATCACAGTCGCCAAAATAGGTTTAATATGTTAGCTTTTTCTATTAGAAAACAATTAATCATTCTGGACGTGTTCTCAATTATCTTTCTGATCATCCTCGAAACTAAAAGAGAGATATAGTATAGAATCTTGTACACAGAGCTATATTACTTTCTAACTCCGAGTTCCATCTACACAACTTAAATATTGTCCCAAACATTTTAATCTCCAATGAGTACCCTTTAAATTTTATTATTAAACACATAAACAGCAGACTGAACAAAATCCAATATCCTACTGTCAATCGTCCCCAAACACGTCAAGCCAAATTTTTGATCGTACTCTCTTATATCAAATTTCTACATCATAAATTTATACAAATATTCATAGAATATCAAATATCCATTTTCAGATCCACTAATACTCTTTCATACTTGATTAAAAACCAGAATGACCCACTTGGCACCTACAGAAAACATTGTGTTGTTTACAATCTCTTGCGCTAATTGTAATTCCTGCTACATAGGGTAAACAAAACGTTCCTTTAATGCACGTATCAAACAACATATATATAATATCAAACTTACTAATGCTTAACAATCTGTAGTATCCAAACATACATTTGGTTGTCAAACTGCTAAGATTTTAGACATTGACACCAGGTACAATTCCAGAGTCAATTGAGAGATGCTTCACATTAAATCAAAAATCATTGTTGTTGCGTTTTCGGCGTTTTGAGTTTTGTCAACTGGCAAGTGCAGTTGTGTCGCTCTTGGCTCTTCTTCGTACCTGCCTAAAGGGACAAAGATCCTAGAAACGTTGTGTGGTATTTATATTATCATTTTTTTGTCTGAATTGGCTGTTATTCGTAATCATTAATTAATCAATGTGTTTGCCTCGTGAAAATCGGGGCTTCCCGCTATTATAAATTTAGTATGGGTATTGTTACGTTGCGAATTAAGAATTGAAACCGACGTACACAGCGGGTTTTTTCAATTATGGTCATAAATATGGTTCCATGTGGTCCAATGAGGCGAGTTTGGTGGTCGCGAACATAACCATCTTCAGCATTTTCATTAATATTTGGCTTATTATAAGATTGTTTGATTAAGGAAATACGCTAACGTTATTCATTATATAAAATGCTTATGCGATGTGTTTTCGGTGGGATTTATCAGTTGGATACTCCTCAAGACAGCTTGTGTAACCGAATGATAATGTCCAATACTATGCCCTGACACATTATTATGAAACTGAACAACTTATAACTATGAGCAAGGAACCTCTGCATAAAGGCGCCCAAAAGAGGGAGGCGTGTGTAAAAGGATCGCTGTGAAGCTTTCCTGAGTGAGCAGCGAAGTGGTCTCATTACGTTTTGAAGAGGACCCCTGCCATTCCGACAAAGTGAGATTTAAAAACTGTAGGGAGAGAGACAAAGCATGAGTAATGCTTTTCCCTCAAACACTATAGTTGTACAAGTGGTAGGAGGGCAGGGACAAGCTGGTTATACAAAGCCAACAGAACCCACGGCGTTTCGGGAAAATTAATCCAAAAGCTCGACCAATACGATGTGTACTAAATTATAAATGACGGCTGGCTAAAAAAAACAAATACTAATTATCAAATCAACTATCATAATGATAAGCTTTAACCATACTTACATATTTCAACATGCTGCAACTACTATAATACGCTAAGCTTCAATTGTTAATGTTTCCGTTGGAGACTCTTTTCATTATTAAAATAAAAATGAGCTAATTTTATTAATGTTATTTTAATGGTATTTTAAATAAGTTAGAAAAATTAATAACAAAATAAATATAATAAACCTGTTATAACCTTTTACAGACACTTTATTTTTTATTTATAGCGGTACAAAGTTTCGATACGTGTTCGTATCTTCTTCAGGTATTATCCAAATTATTACAACAAACTAGTACTACAAACAATTATAATGTTGATAAATTCACAAAGTTTCACTCCCAATTTTAGACTTCAGGCTTACTTTATATTATTATTATTTTATGGCTCTACAGCACGTGGAGGGCCTTGGTCTACCGCGACGGGACGACTGCATGACACATTCAGGATTTAGGTCAGTCTGTCGATTTTCCCTCAGTCTCAACCCCAATATTCGGGCAGGTTTACAATTATTGTTAAAAAATAGATATGTGAGAACTAAATTATTAATTTCATATCAAAAAATTCGTCAGTGAAGTGGAGTATTATGAATAACTTGTACAAAATACCATTATCTTAAAATAATTTAATTTAATATTAAATAAATTTCATATTATACAAATAAATGTTGAGTAAACTTCATAACATGGTCTGGCTTCCCTGTATGCTAGAAGCGAAATTTGATTATCTTCGCACGGCAAATATATAAACAAGAGCCTTGATAATTAACGTGTAAGAAATAAATGTTGTATTACTCGTAAATTAACCAAAAACGATAACGATAAAAAACGATATGTGATTAAATATTGAAATTATGTCTGACTTTTATTAAATATTTTAAGTGGAAAATAGTTTGTTTCTTTAATAATATACACACGAAAAGATTCCTAAACAAAGGGAAGAAACGTTATGTATTTTGGTTAAATTCTAAATTATAATGTCTATAAATAAATTCTGATTTTTTATCAATTTACACTTATTATAAACCATATATGATTGTATATTTTACATGTACGATATACGATCCATTTCACTTGACATATCTATTTAATCCAATCTTAAAAATTTTTGTCACTCAAATTTCCCCTCGAACTGTACTATAGGTAAATTTTTCCAGTTTTGTGTTGATATGTTTGAAAACAATATTTATCTAAGTATGTCTTCTTGTACCTTGTCGTTGATACTATTTCCCCGCGGTAGGTTTTTCTTACTTATAATTTTTGTTTGTCCATGCAGGCACGATGTAACTTGATCTTATCTTTCTGCTGCTTTCTACTTGGCAGTAGGCCTAATTCTGAACCATCTTTCCTGACGTCTGATAACTCATCTACACGGAATTCAAACACCCAACACCAATCTGTAATGTGGATCGAAGCAGTCTTATAAGCAACTTTCTTGATTTCCGTAGATCTAAATCAGCTGATTTATCATCCATTTATTAATCCTATTTATTTAAAATATTCAGAGCGCTCTTCTACTCATTTATTTGTATATATGTGCTGATTTTCAGAGACTTGAAAATTTCTATCTTTCAGACATAATTTACTTGCAAGTATAAATGGGAATGTATTATTATTACGTTTATAACGATTAAATTAAACTATATAAGAACGTTTTCAAAAAATATACGTAACATAATAAAAAACTAAGTAATACAACCAACTTAAGATATACAGTACCAATATAGGCATAAATACGAAGGCATTTACACAGTTTTTAATCAATAAAAGGGAATTTTATTTTAATACTTTCTAGTTAATTCAAATTCACAATATTATTTGAAGATATTAAATTTTTTTAAAACTCATGCATCAATATCCTCGTAAATCAACCACGTCCATATACTATGCTGTTGTTTCACAGTGAAAATTAGCGAATTATAAATAGAATAATTTAATAACATTTATATACTCACGAGAAGCGCCACTTGGAACTCAAATCTTACCTGAAAATAATAAAGAAAACAATGTTACAAGGTTATTGTAGACGATACAGTACCATAAAATAAATTTTAGTCTTCCTCTGAAGGAGAGTAATTTAATAATAACTATCAAAACAGAAACTTGATTCTACAACTTGACGCCAAATTTCAACGTTTTCTTACTTAATTTCTCAAGAAAAATATACCACATGCAAAAGAATCTTTATGTAAATACGACCATAAATCGGAAAGAAGACCTGTAAGAAATATTATACACTAAACGTTATTTTATGAGTTATAGTTTTCTGCTATTTAAATGCCTAATACTAATTATACTTAGTGACAGAATAAATTCATTTCACGAAAAACAGTGATCTGTTTCTGTTTGTAAATGAAATTCCCGTTGTTCTTTCAAAGTTTAATCTGGATACGCAGTAATAACTTATTGATTTTGAAGTCAGAAAAATATTTATTTATAGAAACTTTAACTACGTTTCGTCGCTAACTTTGTAACCTCTTCAGGTTGAAGTTTAACGAAATTTTGATAGTCGTGGCCGCTTACGACACTTTCGGCCTGAAGAGGTCGGAAAGTCAGCAACGAAATATAGTTCAAGTTTAATGTTCCATAAATAAATATCCTTTTTCTGACTTCAAATTGCCTGTTATTTATTTATAAGTTGTCTCAATAGTCAATATATATATATCCTTATTGATCAAATTAAAGACACTGGTGAAGTTTGGCGTGCCTATGAGGTTATTATAGTGGTCAGGTTTATTCATTCTACATAGCAAATAAAAGTGTCAATATCGTCCACGTAGAATATCGCATTGTTTACAGGTATTGTTTCCGTGTGGTGGGGTACAGTCATCATTCTGCGTGGACATTAATGGCCCACCTGTTACACTTTCCGACGAAGTGTAATATATTTTGCTCAAAAAGTTCCCGAAGGAATCGTTTCCCTCTAGCATCTGATGTCTGTAAAGCTTATACAGTCTAATTTTCCATACTTCTAAGTGCTAGATATTTGGTAGTCCTATACATTTTATGATTAATATACGTCATATGCATTATTTTTCTTTGACGCTTTACTTTGACCTCTATTTATTAACTTGATTAATGTATTGATTGATATAGTTTACGTAATTCCATATAAAAGTATATTCGGAAGGCAAAATTGAGTTTTGAACTTTCTCAAACAGGGGATGATACTGTCAGGTAACCATAAAGTTATTTACTTCTTTAAAGTCAAAACCGTACAGACGGTTTTCTCATATTCTGTATTATGCAGTCTAAATCTAACACTAAAAAAATTTAAAACACTCAGTATCTCATATTAGAATTGTTCACTTTGCCGTTTTGGTCATATTAAGAAGAAAAAAAAACATCGTGTTTGACCTGTCACTACGTTATTATTATACCTACAACAGGATCTTATTACATCATCATTTGATAATTGTCTCATTTTTACCTAATATATTTAATGTGTCTAATTAATTTTCAAGGGTATATAAAATCTTATCTAAAACTGTTGATGATTTTTAAAGTAATAAAAGTAACAAAACGCAGAACGTACCTCAGTTCAGATGTGCAAATTGTATCTTAATAAATATATTAAAACTTCAGCATTTAAAACCATCTAACACGTTAGAAGGAGTGTTGTCGTTTACTGAAATTCAGCTGTTTACGATATCAACCCACAATTATGGATTCTTTTGGACATCGACTACAGTCGGTAATACAATTGCTTATTTATTATTAAGGTTTAAAAATATTAAAATTCGATACAGTTATAAAAAAAATTATGGACCTTATTTTTCTGCATATATATTGTAGTAAATAACATCGGTAAGTGGCCGCCCTTTGTCCGCGGGCCTGAGAAGGAATAAATTCAACGGCCAAGAAGCCAAGGGTACGCGTCCCTTCTTTTTTTGCATCATTTGGGGGGCGGAGTAAGAATATATACTCCGAACCCGGGTGAAAGTGGACAGACGCAGGCAGACAGACAGAGAGAGGACTGAAAGTGGAGTGAGAGAGACGAGAGGGTGGAAAATTTGGCGAGCGGTAAGCAACAAAAGTTTTTGGAGAGACGTCCATCGCGGGGAGGCCGAAGGAGGAGATCGTGTGCTGCTTATTACAAGACCAGTGATCCACTGCAAGTCGGCTGACGCCACAAGTTAAAGTAAGGATCACCATTTCTCTAAAGTGCCTTCAAAAGTTAAAGATTTTTTACACAGTACGCAAATAGCCTGTGTTCTTGAATTTTAGTAGCTGCAGAGGGCAAGTTTTGTAATTTTGCAATTACTCTTTTGTCAATGAATAAAGTCTTCTCGGACTTCTAACCGAGCACACAAATGTATTCACGACATTTATATGAAGTTCACTGCCATCGTCTTCTACGCCGAGAAAGACTTCATTTTTTATAACTCTTTTGTCCTTTAATAATTGAGATTAAATTAAACTCCATTTTAAAATTTATCAATATGGGTTCAGCTGCTACTTCAAATAGTGCTTCAATAATAATTATGCGTAAATAAGAAAATTGAGGACAATTGTATTAGCAGAACTGTTAATGTATGCATGACTTTAAAGCGTATAAAAATTATGAAGATTACGTCTTGTGGTATTTTCTTGATGCGACGTCAACGTTTTAAAAAATATGTATTTGTGGCATATGCAATCATAAAGTTGTGCTACGCGTAGATTATGAAGCACAGAGCACTACGCGTCGCATTCCATTTGTGTCGGAGTGAGGGAGTGGCACCGAACTCGTATTGTGTATTATGTATTCCCTAAAGCTTCAAAATTAATAATAAACTAAAATAACTCTGTTCTAAGAAATGTACAGACAAAAATATCTGTCAATTTATTAATTAAATAAAAATCCTATTATATTTTATACGAGTCACGTGAAATAAAATTTTTTAACTTTAAATGGTTTGAAGAACTATAACTTTTTATTTCCTGTGACTGATATAAAAAAATATGGGGTATTTTAATTAATATTATTATTTTCTTTTTATAGATGTACCATCCCCAGGCACTAACGATAAAACATATTTGTTAGTTTTTTATCATTGAAATGCTATTGAGGACCGTTATCGTTTACACCATAGTTACAAATTAAATGCCTAAAATAGTCATGAACGGTCTACTGTGCGGAGAACATTAATACGTTTAATCATTTTTCCCTGTAAAGTGAATTATCTAATAAATAATTATGATACATAATTTAAATAGTACAATAATATATAAAGACAAAATAAATATTTATAAGGCCATTTAAATTGCGTATGTAAAAGTTTTTTTTGTTTCAACGTTCCATTACACAGAAGAGGTGAGTGTGTGTCAGAGAAATAGAACTCGTATGGAGATGTCACACCATATTTGCAAGAGCCAATATCTAATATGCATATAAGGACGTTTCCATGCCATCCACCGCCGCCGGAGCATCTATATTGCCAGAGGACTGCATGTGGCACCACCTGGGTGCTCTAGAATAGCGAAATGAACACCACTTCCATGTTCGTAGTGTATAATAAGAGCCTTCGGGTAACATAATCAGCATACTATTTCCAATTTGAGTTGTAAATGTAATCCAGAGTTTGGATGGCTAAACTCTTAAATATACGGTGGAATGTATAAAAAAACTAGCTAGGTGACCGGCGTTTCCCGAATTTTTATTTATATAGGCCCGAAAAAGTATTTAATTCCTCATTAATCTATTAGTCAAAAAGCGATTTACGTATTCAGACAGAATGCTAATTTCTTCAAATCCATCAATGCCTTTAGCGAAGCACAAATAAATACACACATTGTTTCACCTTGCAACCCCACTCATAGGGGTAGAAATAGTACTTAACCGGCAAGATGAATGTCATAATTAAACTCAACGACATCCATAACCCCCGATTCGACTCCAATCTAGGATGCTTTTGCTTTATATTTATGTAACGTCCCTGCACTCCAGCCTTAAGGGTGCTTACCTCTTATGCCGAACGGGTTGAAATTATACACACAGAACATCCGGAGAAACACTATCAATTTCATCGACCCCGTAAAATATTTATTCCACGAATGTGGACCATTTCAGCATGTTTGAAAATTTACATCCGCCCCTGGATTTTAACAGACAGGTTGAATGTGATAATTAAACTCTGCCATACCCATAACCCCAGATTTTACTCCAATCTTGGTTGTTTTCGCGTTACTTTTTGTAACGCTCCTCCATCCTCGGCCCTAAGGATGTTTTTGTCCATTACAGAAGGCTGTAGAATTTATATACAAACAACATCGGGAGAAAAATCTATCAATCTCAATGACTCCTGTAAAATATATATTAGTCAGAAATATCGGTCATTTTAGCACTTTTGAAAATTTCCGTCCCATCCCTGGGGGTGTAGTCGTGTCTTATCCCCTCTGTGTTTGTTTCCGTTTCGAATGGAACACGTATACGAAATTTTCTCCGCGGGTATAAATTTGCATGCGTTACATACACACAAACAATCAATTTTATTTATTAGAAGATACATTTTATACGTACATATATATATATGTTTTCAGTAAATAATTGAAATTAAATAAATAATTAGAAAAATAGCCAAACACAGACAAGAGAAGAGAAACGTTGTCCCTTTCTTCATATGCTAAGAAAAGTAAAAAACAGTGGAGGCTAGACCGACACAACTGCACAATTCAGTTAACAAATCTCAAAAGCTTTTGACTTCTTTTTCTGTATTTTCTTATTAATCATTTGCAAAATATACATAAATTTTTCATTTTAAAATTAATAAAATCTCAGTAATAGATTTGTGTTAAAATTAGAATAGCTTCAGAGTAATTTTTAGTAATATAATAAAATCACTTTGTAACATCTACAAATTTAAGCGAATATTTATTTGGAAACAATTTGGTTTTAAATACCTTTTGAATGGAAAAGTCTTATTTTGTTGGCTCCACTTCTGTTTGTGATAATTACTTGAACACTTTGAAAATGACTACTACAAGGTAGATTAAAATGTCATCAACTCTTCCCTTCATCAAAACGACATCGACATTAAATGCAATGAAAATGAGAGACCGACAATATTTTTTTTAAAAAAAAATGGTGAATCTGTCGATTTAAAAAAGTTTGTCGGCTTCCATTTTCCCAACAGTCGGCGAAGAAAAAAGATTTATTAAGATGGATTTTTTCTAGAAGACGATGGCAGTGAACGTCATCGAAACGTCGAGAATAGAATTATTTACTTTTTTCAACCCTAATTTCATTTACTATATTTTATTATAATGATAACATTTTTGGAAAACTGTAAATATACAACAGCTGTATATTTTCAGTTTTCCAAAAAAAAAAATAGATTTACATAAACATGTAGCTTAAGCAATAATCCTGAAACTTATGTAAGTCCAGAAACTTTTTTGCTTGTACTCTAAAATTTTACTTTTTAATGACAGTGCTACAAAAATTTCGTAACGAAATTAAACAGCACTATTGAAGTATAAATTAAATATTTTCATTTCGTTTAATAGGAAGTCACTAATATAAATTCGTTTTATTATTGTAAATTACTATCTTAAATAAAGTGTAAGAAAGCAAGTAAATTGTGTCGTTTCAGTGTAATGATCAATACGATTTATTATTAATTTTCACATCTGTAATTGTAATATAATATAAAAGTAAATAGGAACAATACACCAGAGTTTCCCAACCCTTATCCAAAATAAACAGAATGTTTTCTTTGATTTTGTTTTGGAAAAATAATTATTTACTGGCAAGTTTCTACTTCGAGATGAGTTAAACTGCGCCCCCTGATACACGGAAATTTCATAAAGCAGATTTCTCACAGGCACCACTTCATTTAATGAACATCCGCAGCGAGGGCGTCTGAGGATCAGTGAACCAAAAGTGAATAATCGTTGAGGGATGTACGGCAGAACACATTACCAGAAATTCAAGCTGTTAAAGATTATTATCAATTACGTTTTTAAAACTACACTCGTAACGCTTCATTCAGAAACATTTGGAATAATTTGATTAACTTCGCGGACGCAGGGTTAATGAAATTGTTAATACACACTTTTCTCTACTAACGTATTTTGTTTTTACAATTGATGAGTTTATTTCCACTTTAAAGTATATAGTGATGTTTATCAAACTATATTCGATCAATAACTTTAAAACAAACCTTAGGAAATATAGTAGTTTTAAATATTACATACATCATTCTTCGCGTTTGAAATTTTTTATAAGTGATTTATTTTCATGGAATGAACATATCTCAAAATAAATGTAAATAAGACTATTTAAATGTTTTGTTATATTACTAAATTTATTCACAACAGTTTGACGTAAGAGGATGAGGTATAGAAAATAAGGAAATCGCAACGACCTTCCGAACAAACATCAATGAGATATTAACGGGTTGCATGGATAAATAACAAAGAATAAGACTTCATGACAACAGTTTCAAACTTTTAATAATTTTTATATTGATTTATTTACAGATACATCGACATTAGCGACTCTTTATGGGTACACATTTTGCATTGTCGGGGGTCTAAATGACGAGTTTCTCTCAGGCACACAAACATCCATGCCCTCGCCGGGATATGAACCCGGGACCTCAGTGATGCGAGGCAGGCACACTGAACCCTGCACCACAGGCGGTTAGCTTAATAAATTAAATCATACAATTTTCGGAATATATCACTAGGAATATTACATTTAACTATCATATATTCTTATCCGTAAAATAAAACAATATGGAGAGATTGTATTAAATTATATTTATTTTCGAAACATCCTCAAATAGCACATAAACAGATATATGCAACAAATCTTCTTCCAATAAATAAAACAGCCTGTTTCTTTCTGTTTAAGGGTTTGTATGAATGTAACGAATAGAAATCTATACCTGGGGGAAAATTGTACTGAATTTTGAACACGTGTTCCTCTAGAACGGGAACAGAGATTGTGGGGATTAACACGGCTACCACCCCCAAGGGCGGAGTGGACGGGTGTGGAAATTTTCAGACGTACTAAAACTGTCGATATTTACAGATAAATATTTTTCGGGATCAATGAGATGGTGTTTCTCCAAATGTTTTTTGTGTATAATTCAAACCCATTCGGCATAGGAGGGAGATCCCTTAGGCAAGGGGCGTTACATAAAAATAAAGGAAAAGAGCTAAGATTAGAGTGCAATCCTGGGTTATGGATGTCGCTGAGTTTAATTGACATTCAACTTTCCGGTTAAGTTGTACTTCAACCCCTAAGAGTGAGGGTGGACAATGTGAAAACAATGTTCCGCATACAATCTTATACACGTGGAGCAATTTCGACGGTGTTTTGTGGTGTATTTTTCTAGCGCTATAAGTTACGGGGGAATTTTTTGACGCTTTTACATTAATAAGAGTATTTTTGTCTCTCTTAAGGTAGCGGGGTTATTCTTCATTCTCTGAAGGTATTGGGAGTATTTCCGACTCTCTTAATATGTTGGTAGTATTTTTTACTCTAAATGGTACCAGGAGCATTGCTGACGCTCTTAAGGGGTATGAAAAAATTTTGAATCTCTTAAGGTAACGGGAGTATTTTTTACTCTCAATGGTACCAGGAGTATTTCTGAAACTGTTAGGGTATATAAAGAAATGTTGACTAGCGTAGGGCAGCGAGAGTAGATAGTGCGTGTATTTTTGACTATTAGGGTACGGTGTATATTTTGTAAGTGTCTTCAGGTATCAAGAATATTTTTGACGCGGGTATTTTTGACGCCCTTAAGGTACTAAGAATTATTTTATATATATTCCGTATCGAGAGTATCTATGTTTCTGTAAAGTCATTTGGGAGGGGGGAGTGGTTCTGATGAAATTAGCATTCCACCCGCATAAATCACTTCTAGACTTATAGAATAATGTAGAACTAAATACTTTTTCGGGCTGATATAAATGAATCCCCTTGTATCACCGAACACTCAATTATTACATTAATAAATATAAGTAATAGTTTAAAACTTATAGTACATAATTAATTGGCATAAGAAACTATTAACAATCTTGGAGACCGTTAATTATGTTAAAATAAATATGTTAGCCAATAAGTCAGAAAAAAATAATGCGTTCAATAATAAACACAACTGTTCGTTCCGACTTTGGAACTTCATCGGGATATATAGGTGAGACATAAATAAATGAATCAATAACAATTCTTTTTTTGTCTTTGGATTATTCAGATTCAAAATAATGCAATATAATTTCGTCGGATAAATGTATAAGAATTTTTCCTATTTTAATTACATAATTAATGCAAGTTTTATTTAAATTATAATATTTCCGTAATAACGAGATTTTTTATAACGATATATGATCTAGTGTTATTAAAAACATTTTGGAATTGAATAAAATAAGAATATCAAAAATCTGAATTAGTTTTGAAGTATTCTTATATCAGAAAATATAATTGTTATATGTATTTATAGGTTCGTTGCAAAATTTGAAAGAACACGAAAATTGAATAAATGATCTTTTATAAATGTTTATCAGTAAATAATCAAAACAATTGAAAATTATTTTCTCAAACCATCCCATTTCACTAGCATCATGAGGACTGAACAGCGTGTATGCAATTTATGATGGAATGAATTTTTCTACAAAAAATTACTGTTTTGCAAATAGAAAAAGAATTACCTGCACTGAATTGAACCACAAAATATCCCAACTTAACTCCGTCGCTCACAAGTACCGTTCATATTGTTAATGTAAGGAATTAGTTTGTAACTTTGTTCACGTGTCTAATTACTGAAGTTCCCAAAATGCGATTCGCTCCGCCTCTAAGCGGCGCACCAGATATTCGCGAGAGATAAAAGCTCCGCTGAGAGCTTTGACGAAGGTACTGGCGTCGCGTTTCCTGGGTAACCATCCAACAATGGGTGGTGCCACACAAAGCCTGGACAAATTTCTGCTTGGCGCACGTTTCCTGCCCGCAGGGACAGAAGAGGAAATGGGCCATTGCAGTTCCGTTTATGAACACTTAGATCGACTGAAAGCAAGCTACGCTTCATCATCTCAAATTTAACTGATTTTAAATATTAGCAACTGAAACAATCAACTTTTCAGATTTCTACTAGACTCATTTTGACCTCACATTGGCCGGTGTGTGTAACGTCTTGTTAAGAAATGTTCCTTACAGTGGAAAATCTTTTTATAACTAAAATATTAATTTACACGACTCTAGAAGTCTGCATTGAATTACATCGAAACGTTTAAAACAAACTTCACTGGTTTAGAAGCAGTTTCAGACTTCATCCAGAATCGCAGTGAATAAAATTGTCCGAGTGGGAGACATTACAAAGTTGGAATACATCAATCACGCCTTAAAAATATCAAAATATAGTAAATTTATAGGCTAAGTAATTGAAAAATTAAAATATTAGTTAAATGGTTTTTTTTGAAAATATTGGATGATTGCATAAGTTTATAAATAAAATTCCAATCTGTTATATTTCCACATTTTTATTAACCTAGTATACATTCTTATTTACTTTATCTGAAGGAATATGGGTCTATTTAAATCTAGTGAGGAAATGAGAGACAAAATCTTGAATATATCGGTTAAGTTTCTTATTTATCAATATCATGTAAAGAATTATTTTTGTGGGCTGGGTTTTTACGTTAAATAAAAATAAATATTTGACCAATAAATAAATTTTATATAAGTTTATTAAAGTTAAACATGAAAACTCTTATCTCAGGCACCTGTGGTTTTTACATAGAAGAGATCTGCTGCCCGTACCAAATGCGTACTGCTATTCTGTGTTGTGTTGCCTGCTGTAGCTCTCGTACCGACGTACTGGCGTCGACTCAGGGGTTGATCACTGGCTAAGGTACGGTCTCCAGAATTTATTGCTGGCAAGCCGTCATACTAAATTATGTGGTGCTATTCTGTGAACTCTTCACTAACAAATTGTGGCCCCTTTCTCACGACGATTCTGTCTCGAACTATATCAGAGACAACAACTTTACGAAGCCTCTCTTAATCACATCCACCAGCTTCGGTGAGCGCAGAACAACTGTTCTCTTCAAAAGCTTATATCCTCCCATTCTTTAACTTTTTTCATTGTTAAAAAACTTCGTCAATTTTTACTGATTCTTCCATTGTCACCAGATTTATAGCACGCAGCTGCAGTTCCGTAGTCAACAATAGCCAACTATTCTGTCATGTTGAGGCCAACAATCGAGACAGGACACAAAATTACTTGGATGGAAATATTTATCTCCTCCACCCCCACGCACGTGCACGGTTTCGAATTCTCAAGACCACAGCAAACAACACTTCCGAGACAAAGAAAAACTTAAACCTAAATACACGCGTTACAATCATACGTTCAATGAAATTATTTACTGGCACATGCATACATAATAGGATTTTAATTACCAATATTCTATTTGTAACCTAGTTGAAACAAAGCAATAATTGTTAAATAGTCGATTAAAATAAATCACTTCTACAATCGATTTTTTCTGACATTTAATTATAACTTAAATATATTAACCAATAAGTCAGAAAAGTGAAATAATATAATGTGAATACCAAATGCAAATACTTTGGGATTTGTAAAAATATAGACAAAATATTAATAGACATTTATCCAAGTACGAAATTCTGTACTCATTTGAATCTGAATAATACAAATTAAACGAAATAAAAAAAATTACCTAGATTTATTAATTTATGTCTCCTCTTTTCACTAACGATTATCACCTGATGAAGTTCCAAATTAACGTTATTTTTATAATCTCTATTAAAATAAGAGAAATTGTACTTATCTTTCTGACTTAGTAGTCAATTTATTTATTATATAAATCACCTGTGTTACATTATTATCCAATCCCTTCGTAGTATAAATATTTCTCCTTGAGTTCCAATATTATAAATAAGAAATCTCCTGGTGTGTCCGCGTGGAGAGGGGGGGGGGGCTGATGCCATCGCTGCTATATTTCAAGCGTTGTAATAGATTTATTCAAGGTCGCGCCTCTCGTGGGAACCAACCGCCATCAGTCTTCTAATTTAAAACGGACTACAGGATGATCCGACTTGGCAATGTAACATTTATAATTAATGAAAGGGATCCAGGAAATTATTTTAAAGTATTAGTTTATGTAAAGGGCCGACGAAGAATGTAAGATGTGATGTTTTTAAGTATTTCTGTTCAATGATTTACATGCATTAATTACAATTCACTGTTAGGTATTATATTTTTGCTCACTTTTTACTCACATCAATTCTCTTACAAACAAAACAGCAAACCTGATACAATTTCCCTGAGGGCTGGTGGGCCAAAATACGTTTAAGATATTTCTCTACTAAAATTTGCATACATAGAAAAATTGCACTGCTAAATATTATTACTATACTCCATATATTCTCTTCGTGTCGCTGGCATAACACTCGCCTATCTAACAGTACTCTCAGATCTAAACTCACAGATATTACACTCGCAGATAGTTTGTACAGTACGAAGAGGGGGAAAGGGGCGATCAGTTGACATCTGGTGGAGATGTAATTTCGAATCCCAGAGCATGCTATTATCAAGAAGTCGACACCAAAGGACGTACACAACAGTTGCTACGAAAACAGTTTCTGGGCTTACAAAAAACTGTTTTATTTTGGCTGCAAGTAGCAAATCTCCAAATGCGGTTTAAACGTCTGTCCTGTTTTTCAGATATAAGCTTATTGGGCTTTTAAATATAACGCATCAAAAGATGAGATGGACCGAAAGTGGAATGATAAAAAGACAAGAAGGTAGAAGCGTTTGAAGTCGAAGAGAGAAGAAAGTAAGAGCAGTGTTTTTTAAGTACAAAGTAGTAGAGTTATGGACAATTGAGGCGACGCAATATCAATTTGGAACCGTAAAGTCTGTGGTCGGTCGTGTTTAAGTTTCTCAGAAGAAAGGAGCTACGTTAAATTTTGATACGAAAAGATTTTCGGCTACCATAGGAGACAATGCCGCCCTCAAGTCGCTTATCTGCCTTGAATGTGAATCCCGCACGACGACGCAAATTCAATTGTAAGAATTAACGCCTAATTAAATATATCTGCGTTTCCCAATTGACGTAGCCACAAAACTTTGACTATAAAACTCATTATAATGAAAAAAAATGTTATTTATAATAAAACCGGAGATATTTTGAGTAGTTAATTACTTTTAATAATTTAACTAATATTTTTTAAATCTCTTGTAATTATTTCATGTTTTAATATAATTTATGCTGTAACTAAAGTTTTTATCCTTAGATACATTTCTATATTATTAAATTCCAAAATTCATAATAAAGAGTCCTGAAATATAAATTAAAATAATATAATATTATAAATTCATAAACACGATATAATTTATTAAATTTATAAAAAAGTAATCGTATTATCATGCCTCTCAAATACCGGTACTTTAGTCTTACCCAAAAAAGGGAATGGGTGAAGGGGGAGATTCAGAAAATATTATTTGTTTTCAAGGTTTTTTTTCCTTATACTTAAAAGAGATATTTAATTCTCAAATTCACGTGTCCTAAATGATCAATAAAAATGACAATAACCGAGATTTTATTCCTACCCTGTATTCATTTTTACACTAAAACTTTTTGTTGAACATATATACTATTTATCGAAGATATAAATTGCAGCATTGGTGCACTTTTATGGGCAACGTTCAAGAATTGCAATACTGAAGAAAAACTCGAGTAAAGACTGGCGTTATTTATAGAGGCAGCGTCACAAAGGCGGTAGTATCACAAACACTGTAAACCAAGCACAGTTTCCAACCACAGGTGACGGATAAACAAGTTTACAACCCGATAAATTTAGCAATAATAGGCTGCTGGCGCCGTCTCTAAGGACGTGTACTACGAGTACCTAAGATTTGAAGCACACTCGCCTCTCGACTGTGGTTACAGGAATTTTAAGGAAACAAGCGTCTTGATCTGGAACTGGAATAATTCCTAAGACAATATCCACGCACAATTCTGATATACGAATGCGAAGTATGTGGGGGAGTTTGAAGTATTATTAAGACTAATGTAAATAACATTTATTTTCTTAAAACTGAGCCGAATACAAGGGTTGTTCGATAATTCTGGTAAATTTTTATGAAAGAGCGGGAAATTTTTCACTTTCGCACCCGCTGTTGATAGACATGATCTTTCAAAGACATTCATAAAAGTTTAAAACATATGCCAGTCGTAGTTGTCAGCCTTCTGTAGTGTAGTCAGACGAAGACAATGACAATGTCATTAAACACTTTCATTTGAAAGTTTGAACAGTTGCACGAATCAAAACCGAATTGGCTGAAGTTCATGCGGACGCCGCACCAGCATTGAGGAATTTACTTCTAGAATAATTAGTTGAAACAAGGTCGCAGAAGCACAGAAGATGAAACTCGCTCCGGCCACCCCAATTGAGGTCACCACTCAGGAAAACATCGAAAAGGTTCACAATATCGTTATGGAAGATCGCAAACTGAATGTGTGTAAGGTAGCTGATGCCGTAGGCTTCTCAATGGAACGAGTGCATTTCATTTTTCATAAACAAAAAGTAGTCATATAAAAGCTTATTGCGCGATGGCTGCCGCGATGTTGACATCGGATCAAAAACGGAAAAGCATTTAAACGCAGAATCGAGCGATGTTTAGGCATAACAGTCGATGAAACATGGATCAATCACTACACTGCAGAGACCAAAAAACAATTGAAACAATAGACAAAGGCTGGTGAAAATGAAAAAGGCAAAGACCGTTTTGTAAGGCTGCAAAAGTTATGGTGACTGTCTTTTGGGACTCTCAGGGTATAATATTCATAGATTTCTTGGATAAGGGCCCAACCATCCCTGGGCTCTACTATGCTGCACTATTGCATCGTTGAAACGGGTCCTGACTGAGAAACGACCAAGATAGCGCGCAAGAAAGTGCTATTCACCAGGACAATGCGCCTGCGCACACAGCAGCAGTCTCAATGGCGAAAGTGTACGCATTGGGGATTCGAATTGGTTTCTCATCCACCGTATTCACCAGACCTAGCACCAAGTGACTTCTCCGTGTTCCCGAACTTGAAAATTTGGTTTGGTGAGATGAAATTTTCATCTAATGAGGAAGTGAAGGGAGCCGTGACGCTGTATTTTGCACAGTTTGACAAAACCTATTTTTGTTATGGGTTGAAAAAATGGAAACGCTCTGGTCCAAGCGTACAGCCAAGGAAGTAGACTTTATTGAGAAAAAAGTAAGTTTTCTATAAACAAAAAATTCTTTTTGTTACATTTTTACCTGATTTGTCAAACAACCCATGTACGTCGACCAAGGCCGTCACTACCAGAAAATGTCGACAATTTAACTTCGTCAAACACAACACCCGAGGTACTAAATGAACTGCATATTTTTGCATACTGACAATGCAAGTACTAAGATAAATTGTACAATGAGGATCAGAATCGTCGGACGGTAGACTACAGAAAATCCTCTTCTATTGAACTATTAATACGAGGATGGATAAAAAATTAACTTCTCCTGTGTCATAATAGAATTAATTATTATCAAATAACACCGGAATGAGTACAGACTTATATCTATACAACACTACCGTTCTAAATATTCACCAGGCATTTGTACACAATTGTGCAATCGTTGAACCAGGCCAAAAGAGTTTTTAAAAATTAAGGGTTTTGCTTCTTGACCCACGATTTTAAATAAGTTTTAACCTCATCCAAGTATGTAACCACATAGTTTGTCTTTCATAGGTCGAAACAGATAGAAGCCACAGAGGACGTGCTGATAAACTGATTCGAGAAGGCAGACGCGTCATAGTTCACGATGTTGCTGCTGCTGCACGTCTCATATGGCTCTGTCCAAGGAACAATTGTGAATTAGGATATCATAAAAAATGTGCTAAGTGGATTCGCAAACAATTGTGTGTACATAATGTTATGAGGCTAGTGAAAGTGTGTGAAGAGCTCTGGGCTAATTCTTCAAAAATTTGGTCACTTGAGATGAGACCCGGATGCAGCTCTATTACCCAGAGATTAAAGTAGAATCGAAGGAATGGAAGAACAGTGGTTATCCACGGTCAAAAAAGTTAAAGATCAGCAGAGAAGGTTATGGAAACAGTGTTTTACCAAACTGGTTTTGATGGCTAGGTTCAACGATGACTCAAATGTATACAAATGCATGGTAAATAACGTTATAAATTTTTTATGACAGAGAATTCTATTCTCCATTACGCCTATTCTCGCTATTTTTACTGACGATACATTCGCCCACAACTTGGAGCAGTCTTACTCAAGCTTATAACTAGAGTTATAGTTTTAAGGACATAAACCAAATACAGTCGATTATTCATAAATTGTATGAAGATTACGTTTTTACCCGTTTAAATACATCTTGACAAAATTATACTTTTAATCTTATTTTTTCCCCTGGCTAATTATATTAGCGAGCCATACTCACAGGATTTTTTAATAATACATAACAAGTTACTTAGAAAATGAATCGGATTTTGCAAATCAGCGTACAAATTATAATCCGCCGCTACCTACATTTACAAATATAAGATTATATGTATATTCAATTCAGTTACAACATATTTGCTAGTTTGATCTTATCTTACAAAAAGTAATGCAATGAGAATTAATTTTTTTTACCAGTATGTACGAAGAAAAGCAAATATATTGTGATGCCAATTAATTAAGACATTAATTGTAAATTTAAAACTCTAAATTGTTAGAGAAATCCTGTGTGGCGGCGGTACAGAACATAGCAACAATGTAGCCAAGCACGGTTTCCTTTGTCGGAAGAGGTATGCGCGCTCAAAATTGCGAGACGGTTGTTCAGTTGGCTGGAAGGTTTGGTCAAGTACAGGTCGTATTGAAATAGACGAGATATTCTTTTAAAAAGTAAAGTTAAGTAGAAGCAGTGGGCAGTCAGACACGACAGAAATTGGTCGAGTTGAAATAGACAAGACAATTTCAAATATTCAAAGGAAATTTGCAGAGAAACATCGAGAATTACCAATCAACAGCTTTGATTGGTCCCTGAAAAGTTTTCTCCTGAGCAGAACTACGAAACCTGCAAAACACAAACAGTTTTTGGTGCACATAGCCGAGCAGAAGTAGCAGAAGTCAATCGAGAGAGAGACGAAAGGAACATTATCCTGGTTCCTGATTTTGTATCTAAAAATATTAATTTTAGAATCTGAGAGTTTTTAGAAGCAGTGCAAAACCCCGCCATAATATTTCGTCAATTACAAGGTATCCTGGAATGCTGCCGTGAGTAACAATATAAAACAAATAAGTATGTAAACCTGATTAAAAGATAGCGTCAGATTTCGTTCTCTTCTTTCGAGTAAAATTGTTAATTAGAATCCATCTTTTAGTTTAACTTCGCTGACAAGTAAATTTCGTCATCGTTAATTGAAGAGTAAATCTTTTCTCTTTTAAATTGTAATTTGTGTTTAAGTTGAGAAATAAAATTATTCGCCATTATCAAACCCAGTAGAGACCCTGAGATAATTTTTAAATTGTGTAATTGTGTTTAAAGTATTAAAAATAAATTTGTTTGTTTGTAAAGTTGAAAATTTTTCATTTAATTAACGCCCTCCCTTTTGTATATTGCAACATTTTATTTGATATTCTTAAGTCACGTTATAACACGAATATTAAAGCAATTTCAAACGTTAATAGATACTTTACGAGCAGTTCCTTATAATTTCCCAAATGATAAAAAGCATAGCTAATATTAAATAGTCAATACTTTCAACAACATATCAAACGACAATTTTTATACAGATTAAATTAACACATTCGTCAATCTTGTAAATTAAGAGAGAATTATTCACTAGATATAAATTTAAAAAATAAATAGTTGAGCGAAACAATATTTTCCGTCGTCATATGAATAGACAATGCGTATTGTTGATTTACAGCGCCTGTTGTTAAATAGCGATTTTTTATGACACAGGAGGCTTTACTTTCTGATCCGCACTCGTATTTAGAGTCTGCATTCTATTCTCCATTAAGCCCATTGTCACTATTTATACGATCTAGAGTTAAACAAGTAATGAAAAGGAAGGAGCTTATATATATATATATATATATATATATATATATATATATATATATATGTGTGTGTGTGTGTGTGTGTGTGTGTGTGTGTGTGTGTGTGTGTGTGTTTATCTGTCTTCAATACATAATTAAAATTGTATGAATACGGCCAAATTTGACAAATGTAATTTATTACCAAAAATAAAATTAAAATACACAACGTTTCGATCTAAATCTAGGATTTGTGTCGTTAATTTCCATGAATTGCCACATTATTCAATAAATATTAGCCTAAATTAATGATACATAAATTTTGAGTAGGATTTCATAGACATCTCCGGCTAAACTTGGTTTTTGTTAATAAATTTCATCTGAATATTTTTTAAAAAAACCTAGTATATTCTTCTAAAAATTCCTTTTCATCTAATTCGCACTATAAACAGGAATCTTTTACCCAGTTTTATAAGTATTAATTTGTTGGCACTAAGTTGTGTTCCGTACCTAAGTAGCCATATAATGACCAAATATAATAAATTAGGTCTTCAACTGATTTCATCGCGATTTATTTGACTAAAATTCTTCGCTACGAGTGTCGTCAAAATTTCTCTCCCATAAAAAACAGGAAACGGACTCTAAAATGAAACCAATTGTTTATTTCCCTTGGATACGGTTCTACCCTCGCACACAAATATTAATGTGTTAACATTTCATGTTGTGAATTCAAATTAAGTAAAACTCATTTCATAATTTAATTAATGCCACGTAACTCTGAGTTGGAGTAGAATTATTTCTAAATCACTACAATTTTCATTCGGCCGGAACATGAAATATACTTATCATAGCCACAAACAATAAATGACTCATTACTTTAACTCAGTAAGTTTCAATTTGTATAAATAAAATAGTGACTTTTCTATGAGTTTCATGGAACTTGGGCGAATATGACCAATATTGTCACACAGTATATTATTTACAGTTAAAATATGTAACTCTGTTCAACGGGATTCGATACCCGAGTAGTATTAAAGAAACTAATACTTTGTGTTTTATTCGTTGAGGTTTCGCTGTTCTGATATAGTGTAGTGGTATTCTGTAGTCTGGCAGGTTATACTGTTCAGCTATACGTGGGAAAGCATATAATGTAATATTTCGGTATTATTTTAAATTACTATTCTATTTGTACATTTATTTTCACTGGCAGAATAGATTTAAATAAATTAACATAATTTTCTTGAATTGATATAAAATTTCGTATTGTTTTAAAGACTAAATATTTTAATAATTATATAATGCTTTAAAACATTCTTCGATTAGTGTATCATATAGTAATATACGGTATTCCGATCAATTTTTTGGCGAACAGTAATTTGTAGGTTCCTTTATATCTCGTTAGTAGTGTCCCTTAGGGATGCCCTTGAGCCCTGCTTAAAAGCTCTTAGGACTGGGAATTCTCTCTTTGTTCAGTCTTGCCGCTGCAATTGTTCCTGGCGGCCCTATTCAGTGTTCTCTGAGACCTCCTTCACCCAGGTGACAGCTTCTTTCTACATTATTTGCTGTTCAATATGACGCGTTCATAACCTAATTCTTCCATCATTTCAATGAGTACATTATGTAAGTGTTTTACAGAGAATAATTATAGAGAGGGAAAGGGTAATTCATTAAATTTTCTGGAGTTTCAACTCAGATAATATAAAGTGGCAATGACTCTTAGATTGCTTTCACAGTATCCAAAAACCGTTGACGCTTAATGTTACATGAATAGAAACACATCACATTTATTAACTCGCTACGATGTAAAGTCTTTGATTAACAGTGCAAAAAATATAGTTTTCAAATCTTCATCCTCACACATACTCGATATTTTATGTATAAATTGTAAGAGTATTGATCTTGATTGAATTAAAGACTATATTTATAACGTTTTCACACTTACATTTGCGTTCCATTTTGCCCTGTCGGTCAAGACAAACAAAATAAATATTAAAAATATAAAAGGCCATAACCACATCAATACATTTGATAAACATTATTTAGTTTATAAAAACAATAATAATATGGTGCCTGACAAAATTTTCCTGATTACGAGAATAAAAGAACACGAAGAAAATTTTAGGTCTGCAAATTACAAGCATAGCACACAATGAACATTGTTTAGTTTTAATTTTGAAAAATATCTATTTGATAAAATGAATCGAATTATATAAAAAAGAGTTAGCTCACATTAAAACATAAAAACAGGATACTGTTGACCTCAATAACATCTATGAATTTTTGCCTACAGTATCTCTGACATGTCACCTTTGTTGTTATAATTTTGGATCTCGTATTTGCTCTCTAGCTTTCGTTTGTCTTAAACCCATGTTTGGCAAATACATACTACAGGTCGTATCAATGATTTTACAATTTAATTTCAGACGTCAAATATTTAATAAGTTGTAAATTTTTTTTAGCATTGTATAACACGACATGTTTGAGCGCGTGACCCACGTTGCATAATTGGAAAAATCGAACTACTTAAATAGTAATGATGAAAATATCAGACAATTAATAATAATGAAATAATTAAATAGACGGCCTTGAACCTTGAGTCAGAAAAATGTAATTATCTCTTCCTAAGCACAATACAGATAATTTAGATGAAGTTGTCAATATTTCATGAAGTAATTAATTACAATTAATTCTCATCACGCATATTCTATTTCCAAATTCGTCAGAAACAGAATGGTTAATTTTCAGTAGAAAATTAATAATGTACCCGTTATAGTTTTTAAATAGATCTATGTTGAATATTAGTAAAAAATTGTAAAGTTTTGAAAATAATATTTTTATTATTAGGATTTATAACGGGTACATTATTAATTAAGTTAAAAAATTTAGAGATAAAATTAATATTTTAGAACAACATAATATAGTTAACAAAGTTAACTGCAGTAATTGCAATCCTCGTATAAGGGTCAAAACAAACAGGTCGCTAAAAACCCACATTAATTATCAGAAAAATGAATTTTAAATTTAATAGTGAAAATTTTTCAGTTGTGTCCAAACGTATTTACTTCCATAATAACATTTTATTGCGACAAATTAATAATTTTAGATGAAGAATTAAGATATTTTCGTAGATGTATGAGTCAGACGTTACACATCCGTTCCAATCCAACAGGTTTAAATGTAAAAGCTTATACCAATAATTGAAACAAAATTTATTATGCTATGTTAATTTAATGTTTCAGACATTTTTGTAGCATAATATAGTAATGAAATTTATAACTTTACAGTATTACTAAGATATAAAGGTAACAATATTTTGTTTTCGGCAACATTTCATTGTTTCTTTTCGGTTGCAACAGGCAAGGTGGCGGATACTTGCCTCTAAATTTTATGAATTAATATATGCAAAATTTGGAGTAAAATTAAATTAATTAAAATAATTTTTAATTTTTCTTAAAAAAAACTTTATAAACACTTACGTTATTAATTTATAAATTGTAGATTAAAAATTGTCCAACCTGATAAGGTTCCAAAAGAGAACGAAACGTCCTTAAATTAATTTTTTGTTGATAAAAATTATTCTTTTCTGACTCAAGGCCGTCCATTTATTTATAGTTAAATACTAAACCATAGATCCCAATTTTATGCTAGAAGGACCTTTGTGTATGTCATAAAATCACTTCTACTCTAATATCATCTGTGATTATTGGCATTTTGGATATTCGATACCTGATGACACTAGAGAATCCAGAATGTCAGATTTTTGTCGCAGAAAATTTTTGATATTCTGTGAAAAAATGGAGTATCATACGTTATAAATTAAAGGAAAGGTAGCTATAGATCTACTGAATATAATTTTCGAAGGCACGTTACTGGAATCTGGAGCGTAGAACGGGTATTTTAAATCAACATACACGTGAAGTATGTGAGAGTCAGACGGTATTCGAGAACAACTGGATCGTATACACCTATAGGACGCGTCCGCAGCGAAGGCGGGCGGCGCAGATTGAGGGAAGGGAGAGAGCACGGAATAAACATAAACAATTATCAACAATGGTTAAGCTCTAGACCGGTGTTTCCTAACGCGGATCTCACGTCCCATTGATTTATCAGGAGGGACAATTCGAAAATGAGCTTTACTAGGATTTAAAAATTGCCAGCTATAATTTAACTTGTATAAAAAGAAAAATTGTTCGTATCTGAATATTAAATATGAATTTAGTAAGTTTTTAATCATTAATATTGAAGAACAGTGACACGCTATTTGTAATTAGGCTTTTTTAGGGATTAATTCAATTTATAAATATAAAAAAAATGTTACAAAGGAGGGGGGATATGGTAAGAAAAAGGGGTTGGGAAACACTGCTCTAGACGCTCACTGAAGCTCATTGGCCGGTCCAAGGAGGGGATAGAGCCGCCAAGAAATGTGTCGCGCACTATAGGAAACTCGTAAACACGTATATCAACGGAAATTACCATATATATATATATATATATAAGGGTGGTTCGGAAAGTGGTCGACTTGATAAAGTAAAGAAGTAGACTTATTCCCAATTATTGTTTGATTTTCAATGTAGTCTGCTCATAGATCAATCACTTATTTTTACCTTCAGCATAAAACGATAAAAAGAACTCCGCAAAATAGGCGTTTATCTCATCTATGACGTTATTTGAAGCAAATCACGTATGAATGCAGTCAGAAAGTTCACGTATCATCAATCCGCTCTCCTTTTAAACTAAGTTCTGATTTTCTACTAATTTTGCAGCGATCATAGCACTTGCTGGGCATCTGAATTGATTTGTATAAAATTTTCAGGATAACTTTAAAAATGTCTAACATATTTGTAAGATTTATCCGTTTTTCCCGCAACGCATCCCAGTCGATTACTTGTCTGGATTACACCAATCAAACGGTTGAAGAAACTTGTTTGTAACTTTTTATTCTTTCAAAGGAAGAAAGTGTAGTGTAATGCTAATTAATTAAGACATTAATTGTGAAATTGAAAATCTAAATTGTTTTAGAAATCCTTTGTAGCGGCAGGAGCTTTTGAAATAACAATAGAAAATCCGGCTCTGTTCCTTTGTCGGAAGGTCCGTCAAAATGGCGTATGCGCGCTCAAATTGCAGGACAAGAGTTTCAGTTTGCAGGAAGGTTTGGTGAAGTACAGTTCGCATGGAGATTTGTTGCGATACAGTTCACGGAAAGACCTCGTCGAGGTATAACAGTTTTTGAACTGAGAATTCAACATGGTTGGCAATTAGCAGGACAAAGTAAAGCATTCATAAAAGTATAACGTCGAAACCTGCTAAGAAAAAGCAGTTTTTGTGTCCATAGCCAGCCAAAAAAAGCAAAAGTTTCGGTTTGTCTTGAACAATAAAGACTACCCAATCGACAAATTCACCTAAGGCGAGCGGTCAACCGATAGATGACGAAAGGAGGGTCATCCGAGTTCCTGACATCATATAAAATTTTGGCTTAAAAATTTGGTGTAGAATCTGTGAGTTTAGAAGCAGTGTAAAACCCGCAATAGTGTTTTCGAAAATTAAAGGTATGTTGGAATGCTGGGTAGACGTGAGTAACAATTTACAAAACAATTAATTATGTAAACGCAATTGAAAGATAGACGTCAGATTTAGTTCTCATTTTGATTAAAATTGTTAATCAGAGTCAATCTTTTTACTTTTAATTTCGTTCTCAATTAAATTTCGTTCCAGTTTAATTGACGAGTAAATTTCTTTTCTTTTAATTGTAATTTGTTGTTTATAAGATTAAAAATATTATTGATTCCTCCATTATCAAACCCAGTGAAGACCCTGAGAAATTCAATATTATAAATTTGTAATTGTTTGAGTTATTGCCACAATAAATCTTTTCTTTGTGAAATCTATTAATCTTTCATTTAAGAAGCTCATCATTAGTGATTATTACAGTAGACAAGCTATGTATAGGATAATCCACATAGTGGCAACTCCCCTCTTATATCATAGCAAAGGGGCTGAAAGGGGGGACGCGGAAATGTAGATCAAGGTAACCAAGGGTTAACTAGATTTTTTTTAGGGCAACAGGCTACATGAGGGTAATCCACTTTGGGCAACTCCCCTTTAATAGCATAGGAAGGGATTTGAAAGGGGGATGCGGAAGGGTAGTTGAAGGTAGCCAAGGGTTAACTAGGGCCCCCAGGCTATATTTTTAGGAACCTACCTGGCATTCGCCTAAAGAAATGCAGGGAAAACCCTAGAAAAACCTGCATCAGGTAGGTCGGGCATTGGGTACTTGTCCCACGCCCTTCCGATAGCGGGAGGAGTTTGCTGTGGGGACGCAGCATTCCCTTCTCCGTGCCTCGAACAGTTAAGGAGGCAGCTGGCCGACTATTCCAATGGGAATAGAGAACAACTCTTTCCGTATGCCCAAGGTCTGCGACCCCGGAACATACACCTCTCAAAACAGGCCTAGGTGCCTCGGCTTGTGGGAACCTTAGTTCAAAAACGGAGAGGAAAAGGCATAGTCCCCGGGCTATAGTTTATGGATCCTACCCGGCAATTCGCCTAAAAGTGATGCAGGGAAAATCCCAGAAAAACCTGCAAATTGACATAATAATTGAACAAATAATCTTCATTTATGTCTGGTAATGCCATTGCAGTGATGGACCCAGAACGTTGTGAATTTTCTGATATTTGTAATCGTTCCATCAGAATTGCAGGTTAAATGAAGTAAATGTTAAAAATTATTTGCATATGCTGGAAGAGGGCATGGGACACTTGGATTGGAACAATGCGAAATAAACTATAATTTTCACGCTCTTGTGATTGCTTCCTGTCTTCCAAAGTTGGGACAAAAGAATGTCAATTGTATTTAAATTTATTCAGGAATTCTAATGCAGACTACGTTGAAGCTCTTCTTCATGAACTTTTGGAACTGAGTCTGATTTCTCTCTTATAACTCGCTCTTTTCACGTTTATTTCACAACGTCGCTTGACACTCCACATGTGATCAGGACGTGTAAGAAAAACTGAGAAATACAAAAAAATTCATCTGCATACATTTTTTTTTTCAGAATATTCAGGTTACTTCAATGACATAATTTCATTTGACTATCGATAATTGAAAATACCACTTAACAGAGAAATTTGTTTGTTTTTTATTAATATTACAATGCTTAATATATCATTGGAGGTAACTTACTCAAAATTAACGACATTTTATCATTTAAATAAATATCTCATTTTAATATTACATTTAAATAATCATATTACATTGTTAAATTAATTTTCCCCTCACCTCCTAATTCGGTAACATATAAACTGGAACGAGTCTTTATCCATTTTAGAGCAACTATAAGAACTAATAAATGTGGAATCTGGGAGACAATTTTTTAGTGTTTCTACACTTCGGCTATGGTTTTTCCCTTACTTTTCCCTACATATAATAAAGTTAAATTAATGGTAATAATTTAGCAGACTAAAGAATAAAACTACGGCGCGACTGCAGATATGCGTGTTTTTTCCCCCTAAAAGTTCTTCTGAAAATAACGAATTAGTTGGATCGCTCATGTTATTAAACGGACTTTGGTAACATCCAACTGGTCGTGGACTCGTGACATTCTCTTTCACGATGGTTGGGTTAATTTTAGCCTCACTCTTATAACCTCTCGGCACTGTCAGCACATTAACCCAAAAATGATAGACATAGATTCGTTAAAAATATTGTCCTCTCAAACGACAAAAATGAAAATAAAAGGACATAAAATTGCGTCAAACAGTCTTTCAAGAAATTATGAGAATTTCGCTAAACGATTCTTTAAAACAAATCAGGTGTATAAACTTAAATGCGCTGTTTTTAATCAGAAAATACATTTTTTTCATAGAAATAAAAAATGTTATTAAAAGTATCGACCGTCGCTAGCAACATGTTTTTCCCATCTCTCGGTCAATTTGTGATACTACGCCCCAAAAAAATCCTTAGTTCTCGAGGTAAACCACTCATAAAGCCATTTTCAGTCGTCTTCGAAAGAATCGAAGTGCTGCTCAGAGAGGGCGTGACCCATCGACGAAAACAGGTGGTAGTCGGAAGGGACCAGGTCTGGTGAATATTGAGTTGTGTGCCTCCAAGTAGTTTCGGACCATTGATGTGTGTGCGTTGTCGAGGAGAAAAATAAGCTAGTCATGTCATTGCGGATAACCCGGCTTTTTTCCATGCAGAGCACGATGCAGTTTGATCAGTTGGTGGTGGTAGTGGTGGGCATCGAATGTTTCACCAGGTTTCAACAGATCATAATAGACGATACCCTGCTGATCCCACCACCGGGAACAACCCACGATTTATTGCGTTTAGGATTCTCAAAATATATCCACGATTCATTGCCAGTCACAATCCGATGCAGGAACAACTTTCAATTTTGTCTCTCGAGCACGAAACCGCATGTTTCACGGCGTCGCTCCACCTTATTATCGTTCAATTCTTGCCACACTCATTTCCCGATCCTTTGATCTTTCCCATGACACCTAGGAGAATGTAAATGGCTGGTTTGAGTAACACCCTATTGCTTGACAAGCATTTTTTTGCGATTGGGTGTCGTCCTCGGCCAAAAGAGCCTGCAATTGATGGTCCTCAAGACCTATTTTCACGCTTCTTGTCGCTCAGGTCAAAATTGCCGTCTTTGAACCGACAAAACCAATCTCTGAACGTTGTTTCCGCCATTAGCCTCCACAAGAATTTGATGCGATTCCGTAGCCGATTTCTTCCAAATGAAACAGAAAAGCAGAGCAACCGTAAATACCCCTTTTATGGAAAAAAAATTAAAAATTATTAAGAAAAGAAAATTGTATGCTGTTGTATGAAATATCTGATGATGTGCACTTACTATTGTTGGCAGATGACAAACTCGTAAAAAGAATGCTTTGACCAAAGTAGCTTAATATAATCACTAACGCCATCTATCTGTGGTATTTTTAGAATAACTCTAATGACTGTCTACTTTAAATGTTATATTTCTATTTATATTTCAAGAATGTTCTGTATTAGGACTTAATAGGCAATGCAAAGTTTTCATCTACATTAAGAAAATTAATTGTTTATTCTACTTTTACTTTTTCAGTCGCATGACCCCCTCGTTACACCGTATCACAGAGCACAGAAGATATTATTTAAATAATTTAATAAACAACATGTGATTGACCAGTACGAAAATCACAAACCAACTAAATGTCTTCAAACTCCTGAGTGCTCAACTCGTCCTTCGCGTGACATCTTTGCGCTTCTGCATGTTCTGCAACAGGCGACAGTAATTGACAGTAACTCTCGGATCCAGGGTGTGGTAATTGTAGAGATCCTTAGCAGGACGAGAACCTTGGCAGACTCCTATCTGAATGGCCTCCCCTCTGCAACCCGCTCACGCATCTCCTCAAATGAACAGCAGCTTCTCTGGACCCTCATCCCACTCCACAGACGTGCTCAGTCAACAGCCTCAAACAAAGCTCGTGTTGTCCCTAAATTCATATACAATTACATCGTCAAGTGGCAAATACGTAACCACACAGATCGATGATGACAGGCGCAACACACATACACGACACATACAACTTTGTTACCCTTATTATTTATATAAATGGATGGATGCGTTAATTTTTTAAATATCAGGAAATTAAACACTAACATTTATTTTGTGTAATTTTTAAGAGGGCCTACAGATTAAAAATTGTTCTTATTTTTTCTCACATAAAAATATTTAATATAATCTGACAATTACATTTTTATAAATAAAAAATCAATACAGCCAACATGTCAGAAGAATTTATTACTTAATTAAAGCAAAAATTCGTTTGAGTACAACGTTTCGTCCACAATTTTGGGTCTTTTTCGGGTAATTAGGTAAAATACAGTTTCGAATTTAGAGCAATGGACCTAAATTAAAAAATAATTTTACCTGACACGTGAATAAGTCCCAAAATTGTGGACGAAACGTTGTATTCAAACGAATTTTTGCTTTAATTAATTGATAAATTTTTCAAGCTTACTGGCTCTATTGCGTATTTTTATATAAAAAATACGTTCTATATTAATTGATGCACCAAATTGTGCATTCGATATGACAATATCGTTCTTCATTCTGTGTCTGTATGAAACGATTTAAATAAATATATGGGCATTAAATAATGAAAAATAAGAATACGTTTAAATGTATTTAGAGGCAAAAGTTGTGAATACTTGGGTCAAATTCTTTCGCAGCAACACAAGATTACAACAATAAGGTGAACATTCAATAGTAAGGCATGAAATTGTCCTGAATAATCTAGGAGAATCGTATCTCAATTTTGACGTTTCTGCGCTCATTCTCTAGCACTTAACCGGGGACCAATCATTGGAGAGGACCCTATCAATTGTGTAAATGAATTATAAGCCAACAAAAATAACCCATATAATGTGATTCTGATTGCAATTAAATAAAATTTCTCTACCACTGTTTTCAGACTATGTCAAAATCGAGAAATGTGGACCTGGTTCTCAACTGCGAAAAATTTATTAATAAATTTAATTTGTTTTTATACGTAATTTTTATATATTAATGCCACGGCTTTTATGATATCTCCAGGGTCGCTTATTGTACCTCGAAACAGTAATAGGAACGTGCAATGAAATAGAAAATCGAATCAATTCTTTTCTGCTCCCCACGAAGATATTTTATGATTTATACTTGAGCTATCAGTTCTAATTTCTGGGGGGAAAAAGAAACAGTAAAAATTGAGTGGGAATTTGTACGATTTTTAAAAAGTAATTAAAAATAAAAGTGAATAAAATAAGTTGCTGTAAGCAAGCTAGCATTCGCTTCTAATATTCATCATTTGACCTGAATAGAAGTAATAAAGGTGCCTTTAATTAATTTTACCTGTGATATAGAATGAAAGGATACTAAAGACACTTTCTGTTACATTTTCTTAAACTTCAGCCACTAGATTCCAAAATATTACATTTTGAATAGAAGTAAAGAAACTAATTCAAGGATTATAAAAAACACAATACACACAATTTCAATATTTAATATAATCTGACAATTATCTTTAAATAAATAAATACATCCAGCACGAATTGATTAATTAATTAAAGCAAAAATTCAATTGAATACAATGTGTCTTCCAGTATTTTGGGACTTATTCAGGTTTCAGGCAGCTCCCAAGGAGTGAACGCGGATGAAATTTAAAAGCATGCTATATCGACCCATATTATCGTTCATTACTTTTTGGTGTCTATGTGTTGAATACTTTCCATCCAGATATATTTAGTGTTTAATGTCAACCCCTTAAAGCACCAGTAAGGCAAGGGGTGGAGAGCCGTTACAAGAAAATAACGCGAAATCAACCGAGATACGAGTCAAACCGGGGTTATGGGTGTCGCTGAGTTTATTTATGATAACCTAGGTAACGCTGGAGTTTGGCGGGGATGGGAGGGGCTGGGCGTAGGTTGGCGGGGATATAAATTTTCAAAATGTTAACAGACCGATTTGAGCGTCAAATAAATATATTTCGGGATCAATGAGATTCATAAAGTTCTCAACATTTTCACTGTGTATAATTTTAGCCCCTTTCGGGCTTGGGAGGGGAGCACCCTTAAGGGTGGGGGTAGAGTGCATTACATAAAAATAACGGGAAAAAATTGAGATTAGAGTCGAATCCGGGGTGATTGTTGTCACTGACTTTAATTACGACATTCAACTTGCCGTTGAACTCCCCAAAGCACGAGTAGTCGGGGTTGGAAATTTTCAAACAATCTACAACAGCAGATTTTTGCGTGGAATAAACATTTGTCCAGGACAATGACATTGATAGTATTTCTATCGATGTTGTTTGAGTATAATTTCAACCCCTTTTGGCATGGGAGGGAAGCACGCTTAGAGATGGCGGTGGAGGGGCGTTAAAAGTAATATAAAAACAACCGAGATTAGAGTCAAATCCGGGGTTATTGATGTCGCTAAGTTTAATTATGACAATCTGGTCTACGCGCGATGGTTGGAGGGGCTGGGCGGAGGTAGAAATTTTCAAACAATGGAACAGGCCGATTTTTGCGTCAAATAAATACTTTTCGTTTAATCCACAGTAGCGGGCGTGGAAATTTTGGAACAGCCAATATGTCAGTTAAAAGAAACTTTTTCAGGGTTAATGAGTTCAACCCCTTTTTGCATGGGAGGTGAGTAAATTTAGTGATATAAAATAAGGATATAATAATAAAATAAAATCAACCGAGATTGGCGTCGAATCTGAGGCTATCGATATACGACAACCCGGGAAACGCCGGGCACCCAGTTAGTAATATTATAAAAGAAGCCAAGAAAAGTATTAAATAAGAAAAATATTTAAGTAATGATTCTCGTCTTATCAACCGTGTCAAATTTTTGTTCAAACCCAATGTTTTCAGGTAGTGTAACTGATGACAGCGATGATGATAATCGTGCTTACGTTGTGTTTTGACAAAAATTTGACACATTGATAAAGCGAGAAACATTTATTAAATCGATACAGATGAAATTATACGTTCACTAGAATAAAATTTATACTGGAACAATGAGTTATAAGTTGTAGAAAAGTCTTTGTTGGAAAATCTAAGCGTAACGTTAGTAATATTTTCATTCCCTATAAAGTGCGATGTGAGAGATCCCAATCTAGAGCAAAAATTAAAACTCTGAAAGAGTGGTTGCTTATCTGTACTGCCAATTTCGCCACATTGTTGTAATGTTAACAATTAGTAATGAGTTATTATATATATCAAATATACATAATATGAAAGTAATGATTATCTTCACGGTACAAATCAACTGGAATCTTATTTATAGTATAATAGAAGGCAAACTCTATATTTAGGCCATTTAAAGAACGAAAGTTCTTTATTTACTGAAACTGAAATGAACACTCAGCTTCTGAAAATGCAATAACACCACGGGTTCAATAAAGTCCACCCAAAATCGTTTGAATATATAGTCAATTCTGCAACCTTCATGAAACGATAATAATAAGAAGTTACGGAATTGCGATCTACACTTTGTACCAAATGTAGATCTAACGTTATGATTCACGTGAGAATTGTAGCCATCTGTAGTTTTTATCTAATCTTTGATGTGCTTGAGTGTATATGTTTTGTTTCATCAAGTAGGATCATGTAGTTGGAAGCCCTATAAAACAGAAATTATTATGAGACTAATTCTTATCATCATCTTTTTATAATCTTATGACACTGAAATTGTCATTCTTTCAATGTTACTAAACTGAAACATCTGATTTTATATGAATTTTACAACACACGAGACTATACGTAACAGAATAAACACAAAATTTAATATTTAAAATAATCTGATAATTACCATTTAATAAATAAATAAACAACACAGCAAATACGTCAGAAAATAGTATTAGTTAATTTTATAAAAATAATCAAACGAAGGCTTCCCCGGTGAATGTGTCCCGAGAACTGCTTGTTAAAAAAATCATTTCAAATCAACATTTCATCCACAATTATGGGACTTATTCAGGTAATATACAGTTTCGAATATTATATATATAGTCCATCTTGACCCTAAATTCGAATTTATTCTTCTAATTTACCATTTGCATATATTCAAAACTGTATATTACGTGACAAGTCCAGAAATTGTGGACGAAACACTGTATTGAAATGAATTTTTGTTTTAATTAATATTTATATTTTTCTGGAATATTGGCTGTGATGTTTATTTAATCACAAAATTTTGTGTTGACAAACCTTTGTTGCTTTACATTTAAGAGATAATATATTTTTGATGCAGTCCAAAGTGAATAAATTATATTATTTCTGTAAGCATTATACTTGAGTAAAATATTTTTTTGTCAGTTAACCATACGAATACTGTGTAGAACAGTAAATGGCGAATTATTTTAAAAAGACCTCCAATTTTAAAAGTCAAGATTTGCGTCATCTCGTTTCAGTTTCAATCGATATTAGGGAACTAAATAGCCTAAACTCTTGTAAAACAATAAACATAAGTATAATAGCCCTTTTTTATTATATATTATATTTTACTTTTATTTAAATCCGGCGAATTATATGCGGACAAATTAAATCAGAATTAAACTGAATACCAGTTTAATTATGTAAAAGGCATCCTGGAAAGATAGAATGATACATCTAACATATAAAAATGGATCTGTGGGTCTGTGTTTTGTTCCGCATACAAATTTAAAAGCGTAGAGCAATATCTAAACATGTTTCTTACGATCAGGGAACAAACACTGTATGGTGAGGATGGAAGTTGCTGGCATATTCAAAATATGCGTTAGCGTCCAATAAATAGTCTATGTGGTCACTAACTCTCAATGAGATTAGTGTGTAATTTCAACCCCAAAAGATGCACGGACGTGAAAAATGGAATATAATCGATATTGGCCGAATCCAGGGTTACTGAATTTAATTATTAGATACGGTTCAGTTTGACCAACAGAGGTGAGGTGTAAAGGGGCGCCCAAAAAGTATGCTAAAACGATCGGTATTGGTGGCGATTTTTTTAAAATTTGAAACTCGCTTAGATGGATACTGACATTCATCATGTCGGTTAAGTTCAAGTTCGAAACCTTCACTATAGGTTGTGATTTTATGTTTTGTGTAGAAGGACTTCATTCTTGCACCCTTCCAGACCTGCTGCAGGATGAGACTTTGAAAATTAGAAGTATGTGGTTTAGTCATGACAGTTCCGATGCAACCAGGTGCTATAGATTTTCATCAATGAGACCAGCAACAAAAATGAAAAAAAAAGTGCGGACAGGCTATATATAGGGTAATCCATATAGTGGCCACTCCCCTCTTATCGCATAGGAAAGGGGAATGCGGAAGGGTAGACGAAGGTAGCCAAGGGTTAACTAGAGAGAAATTTAAGCATCCTACCCGGCAAATCGCCTAAAATTGATGCAAGGAAACCCCTAGAAAAATCTGCATCAGGTAGTTCGAGCATTTGGTACTTGGTTTTCTGTGGGGTCGCAGCTTTCCCCTCGCCGTGCCTTGACCAGTTTAGGAGGCAGTTGGCCGACTATTCCAATGGGAATAGCGGACAACTCTTACCGTATGCCCAAGGTCTGCGACCCAGGAGCATACATCTCAAAATAGGCCGAGGTGCCTCTTCATGTGGGAACTTTAGTTCAAAAAAACGTGAGAGATGTAAAGGCATCACCAAAGGTAGTCTCCTGTAGAGCTCTCTGGGAAAGTTCACATGCGAGAGATTTCTATCCCAAGCTTCCTTTTTTTAGGCTACATGAGGGTAATCCACATGGTGGCAACTCCCCTTTAATTGTATAGGAAGGGATCTGAAATGGGGGACGCGGAAGGGTAGAGGAAGGTAGCCAAGGGTTAACTAGGGCCCCAGGGCTATATTTTAAGGATCCTACCCGGCATTCGCCTAAAAGTAATGCAGGGAAAACCCTATAAACATATCAGGTAGGTCGGGCATTGGGTACTTGGCCCACGCCCTTCCGATAGCGGGAGAAGGGTTTACTGTGGGAACGCAGCATTCCCTTCTCCGTACCTCGACCAGCTTAGGAGGCAGCTGGCCGACTGATCCAATGGGAACAGCGAACAACTCTTACCGTATGCCCAAGGTCTGTGACCCCGGAACATACACGTCTCAAAACAGGCTGAGGTGCCTCGGCTTGTGGGAACCTTGTGTTAATGCATTATTTGTTTATTTTTTTCATAGAACTCATATGAGTGGACGCGAGCGTACAAACAAGCGGAGGCCATTTGTTATAAGTTGTTGACACTTGGAAAAATTTAGAATAAGCAGCAACAGAGGCGTATGGTCTTTCATTAATACCTTAAACACAGAAGCCTGACAGACATACGTTTTCATTACCCATGTTTCCCTTTTTAGGTATTATTATATGAGTAATACGCCTCTAAAGTTTGTAAAAGTTTTACCGAAACACGCTATTTCCAGCAGTTTGCCCAACTTAAATTAAAAGTGTATCACGCAATGTTCCATAACGTTTTCATCGTTTCCATAAACGAAATGTAATGAATTATTACCAAATACATCTTCTACATAATTCTGGTGACCCGAGTTATTTGATATATAATAAATATAAAAGAATCTAAAAGAGTCGTCGTTAAGAAACAAATTCCTTTAAAACAATAACTTTTTCAATTGGGACAATAAAGCTAGAATAAATTTTCAGCAATCTTTGTCAGGCAATGCACGCAGATGCTGACTCGTGTCTCTCAGGTAACGTGTCGTGAAGTATCTGCGTATGCACGCAAAACCTGCAGACAACACGCGAAGACCAACTCAACGCTGTGGAAACGTCCTCACGTGCCCCACAATTCATACAGGCGTAAATAGATTCCAATCAGACACGTACTTTTTCTATTTAAAGACAGTTTAACTAATATTTTGGTTTCGCTCAAATAACATACAGTTTACTTCTTATAACGGCTCGGCAGAATTTATTGAAACAACTAGTTCAACATACAAAAATATTAATAGAATCAGTGAGTCTATTTAAATATGACTGGGTGGTTCAAGATCTTCATACAGGCATGAATCTATTGTATACGGCTCTTAACGTTAGGGTTAGCTTTTGAAACAAAGATTTGTCTACAATGTTTGCTATTTCTATGATACGACGATGCTTACAATTAATTGTTCAGTATCTAGCTTTTGTTACTTTATAATTTTTCTTAGGTCTACTCGTTGGCTAAGATTATTGTACTTATATCTTCTCGCCTACATTGACATCCAACTTACATACTAATACATAAAAATTAAAAAGTAAAAGTAAATTCAGACGACTGAATTTTAGGTTTGAACTTTCTTCACGTAATGTTTGACCGTCGTTGTAACTGGAAAGTTCAGTCATTTTTCTGTAAAACGAACAAAATCCTCGACCAAATTGTAAGGATTTGGAACCCTTGCTATTTTTTTACCGCTCTTCGGCTTTTACGGCTCTTTATAACAAAGTTCAAAGGTTGATCCAAATTGGTTCAACTGTTCTTTTGTGGATGCGTACAAAATCAATGTTTTAAAATGTCCGCCATTTTGTCTCAAGATGGCGCTTGACAGTTATGTAACTTAAAATCTTTATACCCACGAATACGACGACGAAAAATTTTATACAAATTTTTGGCGTGGTTTCTTGTGTAAAGCGTGACAGAGTGAGAAAGGAATTCTCGTGATGTCGGTTTCGGGTCCACTGATACATCAAATGTAAAGACAAGCGGTCGTTTCTAAGTAATCTACAGATGAAAGTACTATTTTATTTACACCGGTTTAGTGTTGTTCGGCGATCTGAAACTTTTCTGCTGTATATTCGTATTATTATGTAATATATTTATTAGGGAATACAGGAACTTATCAGTGAATAAAGGAAAATGGATACACATTAAACTCATTACATATAATTAATTTTTATCCAACGCAGAAAGTACATTCAATTTATCTATTTATTGTAATAACCGAAGGAATGGATAATTCAGTATCATTTGAGATTAAATAATAAATAGAATTTTATTCGTGTTATTCTAAATAAACTTGTGTGTTTCTGTTTCTTTTACTACTAGTAATACTGTTTACTAGAAATATAACTTTTGCTAAGCAATATGTACACTGAACGTTTGAGAAGATAATTGTAAATATGAGCAAATATTTTATAGTCCTCTCGGATATCTCAGTTGCTAAAGTGCCCTCGTACTAATCGGGAGACCCGGGTTCGAATCCTGGTCCTGTCAATATTTTCCAATCCTGATAATTTAATTCAATTTCATGGCCCGCATGCCTGAGCTTTGATTGAAGCTTCTTATGTTCTTTCAGAAAATATATTATATTTGTCAACTGGCACATCTTACAAAATAAGGGTTGATGTTTTGCGTTTGAGAAGATTTCAATATTTTTAGTGAACAAATAACTCCACTGGGACTTAAACTAATGTGTAATGGGGTCGTTATGGCGCTGAACACACACTGGCTCTAAGGACAATCCAGTGAAAGGCTGAATTATCTTCTTGTGTGTACGGATTATGAAAATGTTGTTTAATTAACTTTGGAATAAAACATAGTAGAGTTTTGAGTATTATTTTATAACAAAAGAACAATCCGTCCAGGATGGTTGTCTAATAGCAATTACACATTTAAAATCGATCATTCTGATAGACTTGGTCAGGTGAAACGTAAAGGATTGTTTTCATTTCGGACTACAGACATTAATGTGTGTAATAGTTTACCCACACGATATAAAATAATTCACATTGATGTTCCACGATAAGGTATTCTCATAGGAATATGTCGGTTTAAATAACAAAAATTTTGAAATTATTGCACTGAAATTTCTTATTTTGCGCTGTTATCAGCTGATTGCGTCACAAAAATGGTTGTTTCTCTCCACAAACGGAAGAAATTATTTCTGTTGCGTTATGTAAAGAACACTACCGAATCCACTGATAATGAATCACAAAGGACAACAATGTACGTCTGCTTGCGTTGCTGACGTCGTAAGCTCCGTCCCCACTTCTCTCTTATTTTCTTTAGCTCTATTACAACGCCACGCTAATGTATTCTACACTACAACGCACTTCCTTTTCCGTCTCTCTTTTCTCATATCTCCCCCCCCCCTCCCCTATCACACACACTCGTCTACCCACACACTTTCATATTTACCCGTCATCTTACTATAAATCACTCTATAAATAAAAATAGAAACTATTATCTGACATGAATTACATAAAATTATAATTAGTGTAAAATGGCCCAAAGTCAAAATTTATATACATTAAAATGTACAATCAACTACAAAACGTTTCTTCTCTTTGTTAGTTAAATCATTAATTAAACTATTAAAATATAACGTGAAATTCGATTAAACAATTTAAGAGAAAAAATGTAGGACTTCTTCTATAAATTTCATGGTCGAAAAATTGAAGAGGTCCCAAACCAAAGGGAAGAAACGTTTGGCAATTAAGTGTAACTTTTACTGGTTTTTAAATTCGGACTTTGGGCCATTTTACTCTAATCATATTTATATAATTCACTTTATTCAAATTATATCATACTTAACATTAAAATTACAATGTACCAAAACTTAATAATAACCATTAATAAAGAATGTAGTAAGTAATTTTTATCAATTTTAGACGCGCGAAGTCCAAAATAATTAGCGACAATTAAATGTACAACCAAATTGAGGCACCTCGACCGGTTTTCAGAGGTCTATGTCGCAGACCTTGAGCGTACGGTCAGGTTGTTTTCTGTTCCCATTGGAACAGTCGGCCAGCTGCCTCCTAAACTATTCGAGGTACAGAGAAGGGAATGCTGCGTTCCCACAGCAAACCACTCGAAATGGCGTGGGACAAGTACCATGCGCCCGACTTACCTGATGCAGGTTTTTTAGAGTTCGTTCCGCATCACTGTTAGGTGAATGCCTGGTGGTATTCTTAAATTATAGACTTTGGCCCCTAGTTAAGCCTTGGCTACCTTGCTCGACTCTTCCGCATCCCGTTTCAAATTCCACATCCCTTCCAAAGACACCAGGCATTTCGCGCACGCTTGCAGCCGGAATGGAAACGCCTCAACACGTCACTTCCGAACATACATTCCTATACACCCCGAAACGTACGTTTTAATAGGCTGTACCACACTCAAAGTTTGTCCCGTGACCGTAGAATCACCTTGTATAGGTACGTATGTATAGATTAGTTTCTATTTTTTAAATATTTTGTTTTCTAATTATTTTATACCGGCGACTTCTTTTTCCTAGCAATATTTTATTTCTTGAGCTGTGCAATTTTAATATATCGATCAATCTACATTCATTGATACATGTTTCTAATATCGTGTGGAGCTACGAGCTAAAGGCTATTTCTATAACACGTTTTTTTAGGTAACAGGCTATATGAGGGTTAACTAGGGCCCCCGGGCTATATTTTAAGGATCCTACCCGGCATTCGCCTAAAAGTAATGCAGGGAAAACCATAGAAAAACTTGCATCAGGGTAGGTCGGGCATTGGGTACTTGTCCCAAGCCCTTCCGATAGCGGGAGAGGGGTTTTCTGTGGGGTCGCAGCATTCCCTTTTCCGTGCCTCGACCAATTTAGGAGGCAGCTGGCAGACTATTCCAATGGGAATAGCAGAAAACTCTTACCGTATGCCCAAGGTCTGTGACCCCGGAACATACACCTCTCAGAACAGGCCGAGGTGCCCCGGATTGTGGGAACCTTAGTTTAAAAACGGAGAGGAAAAGGCTTCCCCAAAGGTAGCCCCTTTGTATCTCTCGTACAAGTTTCTGCCTGCGAGAGATCATCCCTCGCAGGTATTGCCTGCGAGAGAATAGCCCTCGCAGACTGCCCTCCCCCCCTCCCTCCTTTAACACGTTGACTGCCACGGCAATTTTCAGAATCTCTTCGCGGAAGCCAACTACGAGTTAATTCATACGCAGAGACGCTTCGACATGTCGCTTCGCTAAAGCCGAATCATGAATACGCGTCCGTATTCGTCAGTACAAAGGCTGGTGGACTTATTTTTTTCGGATGAGTTTCGTGCCTTACTGGTGGAACAAACTAATATATATGCTGCGCAAGAAATTGAGAAACGCAAAGCAATAAAAACATCTAATAGGTTATCAAAGTGGCAATCCTTTGTGTGGAAGATTGTTTAAGAAGTTCCACAAACAATAAAATATTATTTTATTTCTTGAATATGAATTAATTTTTATAATTATATTTTTTTTTCGTTTTTTACTATATATATATATATATATATATATATATATATATATATATATATCTGTTCATGCAAGACAGCATTGATTTATTGTTATTTTTCCAGAAGCCATCTATCAATATTAGCACTGATATATTCCGAGTTTACTCGTAGCTGCACAAAAATGACAAGTAAGCAAGGACGAGATAACTCGTAGTTGGCCTCCTAGAAAAGAACGCAGTCTACGAGTTATCTCGTAGTCGGCAATCAACGTGTTAAGTTCCTCCTCTACCTGTTCAATTATTAAGTTTGTAACTGAACTGTTAGCAATGTACAATCTCTTGGTATTTTGCTTAAAAAGATGTTATAGGTAAGCCCACCGGAGAGATAAGCTCTTACCTTACCCGTTTCCGCTATCTCCTCCCTTCCTGACCCGGATACTGAGTTATCTGGATGCCACGACCCTCGCCTTGGAATGCAGCCTCCGTATCTCAGCTCTGAGTAACACACTCCTCGTTCATCGTGGATCGTCAAATACGATAGGACTACAAATACAGCTCCTAAATCTCTAAATGGTGAGCCGTAAATGATAATTGGATAAAGCGTTTATATTTCAGGTCACGAGTGGTCATTTATATTCGTCTTCCAATGCCCTAAATTATCTAAAAAATTCTATAGCTGCGAACAGAACGAGGTGAACCATAACATACAAATAAAGTGATTCCATACTACATATAGGTCCGGCAGGAAGATTATATGCGAAATCAATATTTTCAACAATAAAATTTGTTAAAGTGGAAACTGTTAAAGACAAAATCAGTTTTGACAAAATGTATATAGAAATGAATATTTTAAATTGCTATAGGGAGTAGCACAAGGAACAGTAATATATACTTCACAATAATTGAGAATATTAACTATAGCATTTATGGCGTGTCAGATACGTACAAGAATACTAGGAGGAACTGAATTAGGTAGTTTCTTATCGGCCAAACACACTACGACACTTCTCACTATAGTAAACACATTTCAACGCTCCTAATGAGTTACTCAAGGACAAACAGTTAACATTTCGACAAAGCTACAATCACGTCGCATTCTAGGGCTCCAAGTTCAATTTGGTATCATATATTTATCTAAATATTGATAAATATTTGAAACCAAACCATAACTGCAACGGTCCGTTTGGAAAGGAACTAATATATTAGCGTTTTTACATTAAAGTATTACTTCAGACCCGAAGTCTGCCATTCATGAAAGTACTGTGAAGCTAGTAAATACTTGAGATCCTAAAATATCGGTTCATTTTTTTGAATATTATAAATTACGAATTATGTGCCGCAATTTAATCGTTCTATTCAGAGCATAAATATAACACTCAATGACGTAGTTCCTGTGGTGATTCATTTCTGAATCACTGCTCTTGAATGCAAATGTAAGATACAGTAATCTAAATACACAATAAATTTAAAGAAGTCAAAAATAATAATAAATCAATCGGCAAAATGCAACTACACAACGTGTCTCCTTTTATTTAGGACGTGTACAGTGGAACTTGGAGTTTTATAAATTTAAAATAATAATAATATATTTTAAATAGTGTTGAAAAAAACATTTTATATAAAATTATTTAACATACAATTTTATGCGTTACAGTAGTAAAATCAGCCAAAAAGTGATGTCATATAAATAAATTGAGAATATAATTTCAAAATAATGTTCATCGCTCTGGAGGAGGCTACCGTTGGCGATGCCTTCTCCTCTCTGTGGTTGTTTGAACTATGGTTCCCGAAGGCCGAGGCACCTCGGCCTGTTTTGAGAGGTGTATGTTCTGAGGTCGCAGACCTTGGGCATACGGTAAGATTTATCCACTATTCCTATTGGAATAGTCGGCCAGCTACCCCCTAGTAAACCCCTCTCCCACCATCGGAATAGAGGGGGCAAGTACCCAATGCCCGACCTACCTGATGCAGGTTTTTCTAGGGTTTTCCCCGCATTACTTTTAGGCGAATGCCGGGTAGGATCCTTAAACTATAGCCCGGGGGCCCTAGTTAACCCTTGGCTACCTTCGTCTACCCTTCCGCATCCCCCCTTTCAAATCCCTTTCCTATGCTATTAAAGGGGAGTTGCCACCATAATGGATTACCCACATTTAGCCTGTTACCCTAAAAAAAGCATTCCATTTGCATTCGTAGATCTTATAAAAATATTTATTGAACTGTTTCGAAGCGAAGAATCAGCCACGACTAAATCCTCTGTACAATTTTATAAGAGTGGTCCTCTTCGCACCTATTCGTTTCAATTTATTCTACATACTCACAAAGTATCGTAGGTTTTCTACTGTTTGTTACTGTTTCTAAATCACAAATTTGTTTCTTCCATAAAAATAAAAATAATTTTTTGACAAATGATTTAATAAATTGTGCTACAAATTGATTATGATTTAAAAATTATTGTCAAATTAGTATTTTCTTGATAAAAGTAGTCTTCTTTTCGAAAAGAAAAATACCTTGCTATTAACAAATAACATTGGACTTCTTAATAATGAGGTCATCAAAAACTCTTTAGAATCATTTTTAGCAATTAAAATATAATTCTATCCAAAATTCGTATCATCGTGTTTAAATCCATGGGTTAAATTTTCAAATAACCGATTTTTTACTAATTGCTTCCCAACTTACGTTAATAAGTTGTATACCTTTACTTTTACTATCACTAGTCATTGAATTTGACTCACTAAATGCAACTTACTTACGATTCTTACGTTTCTAATTGTGAATACACTTGGACAGCCTGTTAGGAGGTACTTCTATATTGTGTAAATCATTAAAAGTGAAACCCTTGTCAAGTTCATTTTATAGCGTTTCCAAAATTTTGAATAAAAGTATCTGTAACGTCAAACTTTGCCGTAACGAGGAAATTCTATGAGACAAAATGTACTCTTCGCTCTCTATGAATTATAAACGACCTCGTTGTAAATTTAATGGTTTAATTAGAATCACTAAGGGCTTTTCAGCAGAAACCCCCGAACATAATAGGCCCCCAGTGAATACCAAAGTAGAGCCAACTTAAACACTTTCGAGAATCTAATTTAGGTTCAGTGCCCCATACAGAGAAACTACAAACTTAGTTAATAAGACGCACCAATCATTTACTAATTTACACTGTTTGGTTTTTTGAGTTTTTTTACAGTTTTTATGTGATTCAAACTGAAAGATTACAATAGTTTATTTGTAGTTTACACCTGATGAGGTCCACTGAACGAGGAAGAAACAGTGAATTAGAAATTTTTGTTGTTGTAATAATGCGCAAGTAATTTTTGTTTATAATTCATTCCTATCTAATTTTTTGGCAATTATAAATTTTAATTTATAAACGTTAATATTTTTGCAACTCGTAAATGCGGAAAGTATTTTTTATGACTACATTATTTTGCAAAAATAAAATATTTTTAGTTTGTTTAACGATATTCATCGCAATAGTATTGTATATGTGCGGCTATATGATTATACTAAAATTCTACAGTTGGTCAGAGAGTCGCCGCTCTGCATGTATGCGTTTATATATGTACTAAGTTACAAAGAATGCACTTTTGTATGGAAAAATTCCTTATATATAGCAATAAATATTGTAATAATCTATGGAGAGAAAAATTAGTACAATACCGGATTAAAAATTCAATGACAAAATTCATACCGACGTCAAAACGATACAATACACAAACCACTCATTTATGATCATTTTAAATACCGTTCGTTATCTTAAGAGAACAGTATAATCCCTTAGTGGAAACTCCAGATCATTCTTTCATGTCTTACGACATAGCAAACTGGGGTCGTTCACATCACGCGTTTCAAAATTTGAAACTACAAAAGCGGGCCTTACGAATTATATCTGGTGCGGATTGGAATCACACTTGCAAGCCTGTGTTTCGCAAACTTGGGATTTTAACTTTACCGTGTACGTATATTCTAGAAATTTTAAAGTTTGCCAGACAAACATCAATTTATATGCCCTAAACAGAGCAAATCATTTATACAACACTAGAAATAGCTCTCAACTCCGTATTGAAAAACATCGCCTAAGACTTTTAAAGCATTCGTTATTCCGGAATAAATCTAATCAATAGTCTTCCGAACGAAATAAAAACTTTAACAACACAATTTTTTTCATAAAGAATTGTAAATCTTTGTTAATTAATGGGGCATATTACACGCTGAAATAGTTCGTAGATAGGAAGGACAGATTTGATCCTCTTTAATACAATAGTTCGTTGGTATCCTATAACGTTCTGCTACTATTTTACAAATATGTTATTGTAGAATGTAACTGCCAACTTATTTTGTTTTACATGTTCTACGGGAATCGAAGTAAGATTAAAACTAACTCCTTGGCCCGACAGCCCGTGAAGGGCCTTGGCCTACCGAGACGGCTGCCAGACTGTCATCTTACATGACACATTCTGGATTATGAGTGACACCTGGTCAGAGTGCCTTAACCTCAGTTTTCGTGACCAGGGCGACCACAAACATCCAGGCCCATGCCAGGATTCGAACCCGGGACCTCTGCGAGGCAATGACGCTGGCCACTACACCACAGCAGGCCGGCCGCAGTAAGATTAGCTTCTGGAAATACCGTCGAATGAAAATTGAAGATTAATATAGTTATCATTTCTTTAATTACTGTTAGATTAGTATATTTAACGTTGGTTTATATTATATAATTTTTGGTTAAGTACAATGTTTGTTTTTGGAAGTTAGTAATTGTAATGTTTTATTCTTTTTTTGTAATCTGATATTATGACGTACCATATTTCCTTGACCGAGGAATAATGGAATGAATAATAAATCTAAATCGAATTTCGGAACTTTCAAACCACCGAGTTCAACTTCAATCATAAAGTGATTGATGTATAGCGGTTCAAAGACAATTATTTTCCATTTCTGAGATCATACAAATGAAAATATTATCTCATAAACATTCAAAACTTTATGCTAATTGGATTTGTTCATAGTTAACATTCAGATGTAACAATTCTGAAGCCGAGTGTTATGTCTTTTCGTCGGCAGTAGGAATTCACATTTCCATGGTCGTTTTAAAATATGCTTTTCAAAACTATAGTCGTATTTTATATTATTTAATCTTCCCAGTTACATATTATGATCTCTATACTTCATGTTAGGTGCTGAAATGATTTTCTGAAAATATATTATATTTATTGGATTGAATTTTGATTAAAAGTTTCATTTAATTGTTTTTTAATCATTTAAAGTTAATAAATTACTGTTTATAATTTTGTATGTCAAATATTATTAAATAATTATTCTAATAATTATTCAAATTCAATAACAATTGATAAATATTAATTTTTAATATTTCATCGTTTTTCATTGATCATTAAAGAATTGTTGATCTACATGCCGAGCCCTTTTAAGTTTTTCTTGTATTGTAATTTTATAAATTACTGCGCAACAATTTCCCGTGGCTTTATTCCTGTTAATTTTGGTTTATTACAGACAACATAGTATAGTTATTATTATTAATAATCATTCTTCATCACCATAAAATTCGTTCTTACGTATAACAATTGTTCAAGTTGTGCTTCGACAGGGTTAATTCGTGTACATCGCCCTCCACGCGCTGACATCTATTCTGCATCCATAAAGACCAGGAATTTTTCACGAGCATAAGAAATTCTTTCAATCGAATCTCAACACATAAGTCTATGAAACTGAATTAAAGGATCACAACCGCACTATAAATCGAACCCGGTACCTCCGCTTAGTATATATCTCTTAAACTACGTGAAAATAAAATATCGGTTTATAATATTAATTGTGTTTATTGGTGTAGAATTCAATATATCTGTCAACAATCAACGTTTAAATTAGTCATGCGTAAATGTAATTGTCAAATTAAGTAATACCTTCATATTCACTAAATTTATATGTTATATTATAGGCAGTAATTCTTATAAATTGTTCCCCAATGTTATAAATATTTTAAGAAAACAGATAGCAAGACACCAATGTCAAAATTAATACACTTTGGATAGAGAGCTCAGTAATATGATTATTCATTAATCTAAATTTTTACAGCCAGATTTCTCAAGTTTGTAATTAAAAGAAAATATTCTAAGTCAGCACAAAATCCAATTGAAAACATTAATTCCGTAAGATTAATTACATAAATAATTGCGTGCCCAGGAGTAATTTTCTACAAATGCTTTGGGTATTGTTATCGCAGTAGAATTATTTTAATTCCGTTTTCATGATGTGAGCTGCCTTACTTTCACTTTTATCTTCATTATATATTAGTAATTATTCTACGTTAAATGTATTTTATTCTCCTCTATATGTAAGATTTGATCAATAAATTAACTCTCTATTTTATAATCAGTATATTACTTTCAATATACAGTACTTAATATATATAATACTTGTAAATAAATCATTCATGTAATATATAGACACTCCGTAGCCACCGTGACTCAGGGCTGTGGTTTTGTCTTGAAGAAGGATGTTAACGCCTTTGATGATTTTTTGAACTTCCTACTGTCCTGGATTGCGACGCCGAACTTTAATTTCAGATCTTTCTCTCACAGCTTTTCATACCAATTATTTTAACTATGTAAATAACAAAATATAATAAAAGAGAATTTTACAATAACCCTTTGGCATGCTTTTAGAAACATTTAAAAAATATTATTGAATTATTTTGAAACACAGGACAGAGCCTATCGGTTTTTTTTAAAAAAAAAATTAATTTTATTATTCTCAATCATTTTTATTTTACCCTTTTAATGGGAAATAAATTTTCCGCGCGTTTAATATAATAATTTTTTCTCAATTTTTGGTAAGTACAGAGTTGTTTAGCAACCTATAGTTTTGAATTAATGTGATTATTAACCCGGCCAGTTAAGTGATTGGACAGTGCCGTAGTGTGTACATTTGCGATTGCAGCAATTACTTAACAATTGAAATTGTAAACAGCGGATTATTCGACATTCAGCCCCTAAATCTCGTGAACATGAACGCTTCTCCAGCTAACAATTTAATTAGCCAATGGAAATGTACTGTATAGTTGAATAGCACAAAGTCTCCTTGATTACAAAGATTTTGACGAAAAACGCGTGTTCACTGTGCACAGCTTTCTTCTTTGAGTAGTAGAAACAACTGCTGCGTAAATGGTGAAGCAGGAGTCAATCATTGCGACATGTCGTCGACTCGTAGCTGCTCATCGTCAATTGCGACGTTGTTGTCGATATGATGGGCTAAAGAAAATGAAAATTAAATTAATGGCAAGAAAAGGACCTCATTCTCGTTTATAAGGCAAGTGGAAATGTTGATAAATGATGTGGTATATAGTTCAGGCAGAGAATAAATCCCAAGCTGCAAATGTTTAGGAATGTATTTCAACAATAACTTTTGGTGGAAGGAGCAGGTTAATTTCACGACCAGAAAAGCCAAAAATCCTTATATTTTATAATGACAAACTAAAAAAACGGGTTTTAAGCGAGACCAATTTTTAGATATTGATCTGCTTGTTTGGATCCCTATCAAAAAATAAATTAAAATATTTGAAGATAAATGGGCAGGTAAATTTTCTGTAGTATGTTGAGATCATAATATTTAAAGAAGGATACAGTTACAAGGGTAGTTCTTGTCCCAAAGTGGGAATCTGCATTTTTTATTCAAAGATTATGCCGGGAAAAAGTCATGCATTGAAATTAGCCCTAAAACCCAGAAGCCTGGTTATATCGGTAGATGGGATCATCATTTCAAAATAAAATTTAGGAAACAAAAAATTAATTTTCTTTCCTAAAAGAGACGATGACCAACTGGGCTAATTTACCTGCAGGAATGCCTGAGGAAAGTAATAAAGAAAATAAATTTAGATTAAATCTTAAAATACGTAAGAAGGGTAGTGTTTTCCCTCAACGAATTAAATTAATTTAAAAAGGTGATAATCTAATTTCAATATTCTGTCCAGAGTGAAGAGCAGTTTAAATCTGTGATTTTGTTAATATATTAGACGCAGTGTATATTTCTCAGCGTACAAAATTTACTAGGGGGGATGTATTTTTATTGTTAGTGTCAGTTAAATTAGAAGTAATTTGTATAATAGGATGGGTTTTAAAATCAATCATCCGATTTGACATTATATATTTAGAAACATAAATGAGTATATAAAATTATTGTTATAATTCTTCATAAAAGACTTTATTTGCATGTATATACAGTTCAAATGGTTCAGGACACGCAATTCTGTTTTTTTCATGTAAATGGCAAGGTTAGAAATAATTAGCTCATCTAGTGATCGGAGGATTCACATGTTTATTTCCAAGGAAAGTCACACAGCGCAAAGAGAATGCGGGCTTGTACATAATCTCTTTTGATCTTACTGCTTCACGTTCACTTAGGCAGCTTGGAATAATGTCAACCTTGGATCATAAGTTAACAAAGTGGAGGTTCCCTCACTGACGTTTCGAAGTTAATCATTTCTTTGACGAAAAAAGTCCTGGGAGGTGGATTGGATGTGATGGACCAACACCATGGGCTCCACTCTCTCCTGATAATATTCCGCTGGATTTTTTCTGTTTTTAGATTTTGTCAACGACATTATTCGCTACACAAGTTCATTATATTAAAACGCTAAAGACTAATTTTCTTATTCTCAATTTTCTTTATGTAGTAAAATTTGTATTATATTAAATAAATTGCTAGACGTAGACCCATGACTACTTCTTTAAACAGAAATAAAGTTTTAACTTTTGTGTAACTAAAACAATATAGTAGAAAATAATTATTATATAGGTCTATGTGATAGGTCCTAACGTTTCAATCTTTTTAGTCATCGTAAATAGACATCTTCTTTGAACAGAAATTTAGCAATACGAAATAATTATGTGTGAAGCAATCAGCAGTGGCGGCTCTTGAGTTTTAAGCTATGTGCACATCACCCCAAACAACAAATTTTTTGAGTATAGCAATAATATATTTATAATACTACAGCATCGATACTGTTAGGACCCGAACATTAATATGCTATAATTCTTAATATGCTACATTTCTTCACAGTTGGCAATAGTGTCTAATTTTTAAAAGTGGAATCATTTTAGCACCAAGTTTATACACATGTCTAACTAGAAAGTATTTTTCAAACGTAAATTTTTTACATAAAGTTAATTTAGATGGCAGTACTGTGCTCACTGGCCCACAGTACCAAAAGGAGTCAGTTTGTTGAGATTTAAGGGTAATTCAGAGATGCTGTAACAGAATACTGCGCACACACAATTCACATTCCAGAGAGATCCTGTTCTGAGCAGTGAGTAGCACTGACATGGCCAGCTGGCTGCATTAGCGGGAGCAAAAGAGCCGCAACGAGATCAGTTTAAAATATTATAAATCTAAGCATAAATTCATACTGTTAAAACACATTGATACTAAATGTCATTAAAATTAAAAAGTAAATCATAAATTTATGTATGTGCTGTAGCACATTTGCATCAGCGGAAGCAATACAGACGAACTGTTGCACCGTGAAATCTAGAACACTCACTGCTTTGGCATTCTTCGAGCTAAGAAAGCTTGAAGATTATTATCTTCCTAAAATATTATATTCTTCTGCTACTATATACACTTTATAAATCAAATTTGGAGATCAGTATTTTATAAATCTTAACATATTTAAAATCTTCTATGATATAAACGTTTTCCATCTGTTTACACTTTCTTTTCAACCACAGTTTTTGCATTCATATTTCCATCTTTAATTTATGGTGAAGCTAGCCTGAAACTTTAACTAACTGTACGTACCCGTCGTTCATACGCGCTGACTACATGAAGTGCCAACGATATTCCTAACTAAAGTTATTAACCCAAAGAAGTTATAATTAAAACAAGTACAGTACAGTATACGTGAGATAAACGAAATAGAATTCTGCGTGTAAAAATATTTGTTGATGTCAACACTTCACGCAAAGGGAAATATGTAATATTGCGTTAAATGTTAATAACCTCTACGCAGTAGTAAATTTATCAGGAAAAATTTTCTTCGAGTTCGACATAGCCGAAAATTAAAATAAATTTCGACTTTCCCATAAAGCTTCATTTTATACTTGAAAGGGGCAAAGTATACAACCGACGTTTTTACTTTCAGAAATTATAAATTAAAATATGTTCAGCCGTTTTTTAGTTTATCCGGCATTTCAGTTATATAGATTAAATTCACTGAGTTTGTCGTCGTTAATTACCGCTAATTCTCTTACCACGATTTTTGTTCATTCATTTACTTCCATCAGAGATAGTCTGTTTACATAGAGATTGTCGCGTTTACATGGTCTTTCATATATGTAACACGTATCCTTATATACGGAAACGATATATGGTATTTTAAATTAATTAGTATTCTAGTTATTCTTAATATTACTGAACGACATTATGTAGTTTTAGGGTGGCAAGAGACGGCAGAAGGTATCTAAAACCGAAAGTGTGTTGCGCAGTTATTTTTAGTAAGCTGTGCCGAGCAGAGATCTATTATTCGAGAAGTATGAGCCTATTTTGAGTCTCGGACTGAGGCTGGGGGCAGTTTGAATTGGATTTGCGAGCGCTTCTCCCTGCAGTGTGTACTGTGTATGAAGGCTACCAATTACCTCAGCCGCTTTCAGACAAGTCTTGTTTGAAGTCACGGCTCAGTGATGCAGCCACAGACCCCCGAGCATAAACATCATGTAACTATTAGTATTATCCTGCAACTGTAAACAGAGTTACTGAAGAGCTCGTCGGAAGCAAGCCCTACTCGTACTTGGGCTTCCCATCTATTTCTGTACCTTGCATACTTTCATTCCCGTATATTCAATCTGATCTTCAGGCACTGATGAACTATGAACAAATCATTTTCTCAAAATCAAATCAGTAGTCTATTTTCCCTCAGGTCGTACATGGAATTCAACAGTGTGCAATTTATCACATATTGTACATAAACTACGGTTTTACCAATTTACTGCATAACACATTTAATAAATTAATTACGTTGCAGTTTACATTTTTCTACATCAAAATCCAACAAGTCTACATCTAGAATTACGTCAAGATTTATTCCAAACGGTGATTTTTTTAACTTAATAAAAGGAGTGACTAATCATATCTGAACGTGCTAGATTTATTATGTAATTTTTAGTTGATATTCTGAAGTTTTATAAAATTGACACTATATTAATCTTTTCTGTTTAATACGTTGCGAACTTCAGTAAGGATTTTATTTACATTTCTATATAAAAAATTGTTCCCACACCCAATTGAATGTGAATATTTGGATTTTATTGATATTGAAAATACCAGCAATTAGAATTTCAAACATATTGAAAAGCCTTCTGATGAATAAGTTCGCTCCTTTCGTTATCAAAATACATAAAAATATACCGGCTTTCATTAAAAATCCAAATTTAATTAATTACATTAATATTTCTCTAGTTCTAAAAAAGATTTAGTTATAAATAAAAATAATAACAGCCTCCCCCAGTCCCCGGGTGAGTTTCACTCGCTTTTCCCCCGTACATTAGTAATAGTCCGAAATGTACACGATTAATGTGTCATTATTACGTCTGCAGAAAAAATAGATTGACACAGGCTAAAGCTAAATGTAAAATTGCGTCGGAATGTAATTACTCCATCAATTTTAATTACGGGGTTTAAAACATACTGCACGGTTTTTAGCGCCAGGGGACACAGTTTGCGAATAATAAGCTGATGGGCGAAATATTTTTCTTTCTAACTTTATTTAGAACTAATTGTTCCAGTGCCATTTTTCATTTAATACTTACTTTTATTCTAGCGTCCACCTGTAAGATTATTGTACTGATTATCTTCTCGGCTATCTTGAAGTCCATTACATTTCTACTAATACTAATATTTGAATACAAAATTACTGTCATACAACAATTATCTTAAATATAAAAGTACATGAAGATGAACAAACAATTTTTATTGAAAGAAATTGTTAAAACCTAACATGTTTAAATACTTTCTACCATTACATTAAAATTATTAATAATGTGTACAAGTTACTGATTTATTGTATCACATACCATCACCTTTAAAATTATTCAATTATTAAAGAACAGAGGAAACGTATCAGTTACCTCTAAATGCACTTAATTATTAGTAACCAGGGATCTATGTTGTTCAACTATGATGTAACATAAAATATAAAAAAAATTATAATTATAAAAAATTAAATTTAAATATTTAGTAATGTATAAGTAAGTAAAAATTACATTACAAAGTCTGTATACAGAACTTTAAAATTACGAAATTTAATTTAAAAATAATTCTTATTGATAATATCAAAACACGTTAATAATTAATTTTAACGCATGTAATAGCATGATTATAATCGCAGAGCTTTTTACGTAGAAGTTTCTTGAAATATTTTTCAATTAATTTGTGATTATAGAAAAAATATTATTACTAATTCTTTTACTTTTTAAAATTATGATTAAATTCTACTTAATTTTCTGAATATAATCCAATAATGTGTCATGAAATCGAGTTGCCAAGAATTACAGAATAATATTGATTGTTTGAAGCTAGGAATATGAGCTGAAACAGGCGGGAATAAAAAGACTTTGCCTGCAGATAAGGCAAAGAAAAGGTGCCAGAGGCATTGAAACGTCCTCAGATTATGAATTACGGACCGCTGTGCGGCTTCGTTGAACGAATTCGCTGATACTTTCCATTGTGAAAGAGTGTTAAATAGTGGAGTATATTTTTATTTTAGTTGAAAATGAAGTAGAAATAAATAATCTCTTAACATATTAGTATTAGTTTTAAAAATTTTATAACTTGAAATAGCAACAAATAAGCGGATAAACTTTTCTACACACAAACCAAAATCATTTTCAAAATGTTACGTTACTTAACGCTAGCTTGTACGCGTATTTTTTCATTACGTTCAAAGTATTCACTTTATAATAGTCCTTTATATACTCGTAAGAACAAGTATATAAAACGACTTATCTAATGGAGACCACAGTCTGAAAAATATGACGAGGATGAAATAATAATGGATTTACAGTGGAACTTCGTAAAACATAAATCTGGATGAAAACTTAGAACTGGCTGTGTATTTTCAGTGTTACTCTTGGCTCCTGTTATCTAAATACGAGGAGACCCAGGAATAGGAAGTCTTAACAAATCCATAGAATTTATTTATTTTAAGCAATTATTTAAAGAAGTACAAGAAATTAGCCTAATCTGATTCCTTACTGGAATGAAGTGTGAATTGGTGAGTAACTCATATTTATTTAAGTGATCAAAAACGCTAGTATAAATGATTCGCTCAAAGATTATATATTATAGTGACTAGAATGATATTGGATAGTATTGATTCTACACTTGATATTTACTTTATTGAATAATTGTGTGTCATGTTTTAGTCTAACACACAATAGAGCACACATCAATAAGAAATTTTAAAGGCGACTTTTACTAACAGCCTCTCTGTTCTCAAGAATTGAGTTAAGGTAATAATACTTGGGATCACATCAAATACTGAAGTCATTTAACCATTAATTTATGTCTACTAAGCGCCTCTGTAGTTTATTTATTGTATGGCCAAAATATATTAACATATTTGCCGTAAAATTTTTATCATATTATGCCACATTTTACAATAATATAATTTTAATATAAAATCATCTAATAATTGTCATTCCGTTACATGAATTGTAGCATAAGAAACCATTAGTAATGTTATATCAGCTTCATTTTTAAATTTAATAATATTTTACGTACAATTTTATAGTCATACAATTAACACTTCCAGTCAATTTACATACATTTGTAATGGAGACGTGGTTATATTTCATTATTTTCTATACAGTTATGGATGAATATATTGTCGTAAAACACTTCTAGATGATTGTGAAATCGCGTAGTGTAACTATAAATAGATAGTTGGTTTCTGTGTAGAACATATAAGGAATTATCAGAAATAACTCATCACGACTTTTGGTCCTTGTTTTGAAAAAAGTGTTTACTGTTAAATTAGTTAATGATTTTTATGATATTGTATGGTGAGAAAGTTACAAAAGTTGCATTAGAACCTGCGAACTTACAGAGTCTGTACACAAAAAGTTATTTAATGCGTAAGGAGCATCGATTTAATAAATATCATAAATAAAAGTATAGGAATCAAATCCGGCCAGTAATGTTAGCAAAATATCCGGTACGGTCGTTCAAGTTTACGAAGCAAAATCTGAATGAATATATCCCACTTCCATGCCATAGCTTTAATAAATAATTGCAATCTTCCACCCAGGCACATCCTGTTTGATCGTTCGAATTACATTATTATAAAGGTAAAAAAAGTTAAATTCAATTTCCTTTCAAAAACCATGACACTGAGACTGTTGGAATTGAAATCAAATCCCTTCTTATATCAGCGTAGAATTGATAATCACAGGATATAATAATAAACAGTATGAGCCCGTTGCGACATATAACTATTAGTTATTAATTTAATAATTATATATTGTTTCTAACCAAAGCAAAATAACGGCAAATAAATTTGTTTGGGCTTCCGGCTGAAAGTAAGTCTTAACAGTGAGCATAAGGCATAAGAAAGTCAAATTGCAGTAATTAATTCCTCCGTAATAATAGTTTTACAGAGAGACTACATGAGCCCCTGAAATGCCTTCGAGTGCTTTACATCTTAATATTTTCATCATTTCACATCTTTAAATGTCTCGCAGTGACTGAAAGGAAATCGATAGAGAAGGAGCTGAGAAAAAGTGGCATGGTGGCTGCTGTGTCTGTGTCGCGTGTGCTCAGAATAAACTAAGGAGGGAAAAAAGGGATACCCCAACACACAATTCTTAAACTGAAAACATTTTCACTGTCGCACTGCCTGAGTTAGTTTTGCTATCTCGTTCCGTGGTTTGCAAAACATCTTCATGTGAAACAATCGAAAATGACGGTAGAAGCAGTGAGAGTTTTACAAATTTCCTAACGGAACAGAATAAAAGTATTAAACTTGAAAGTACTCATATGAAGATATTCCTTACTAAAATATTCTCATATTTAAATATGTTACATAATTGATGATTATCATTACAATTTGACAGACTAAAAATTAAAATTTATCCCCGTATAAAAAATTAATGTTTCAACAACTCTAATTTCAATTTAATTGTAGTAAACAGCATTTGGATGCTTCCGTTAAAATATTTGAGGAAATATTAATGATTAATTATTATTTATCTAAAAAATTGGTCATGAAAAGAGGATAAAAATTATACTGATGTGCCCCCATAAAAATTAGAAAATAATAATCAAGTTTACAGTTTTTCAGTAGTCTTTACGGTCTTCCATGGTTTATATGAACATGTATCTAGGAACAAATATAATAAGTAAATGAAACCTAAATGCCAAGATGCTAGCCCTTAATTTCGTGTTTTCAGCAGATTAAATGTGGCTTATATTAATATATTCCATTATTTACAATCTAATACACAAAATAATTCAGTATTAATTAGGTAGTATTAGACTGTTTACAATATTTAATAATAATAATAAAAAATTATACAATCTCAAATATTTTTTAAATTTCAGGCGTGAGCTTTCGACACTATGTCACAGTCATTCTTTAAAGCCACAATTAAGTGTTAATAATCTTCAGTTACCGTAAAAAAAACTTGAAATTTGTATATAAAACAACAAGGTAATAATTATATAGTATAATAGTGCCAAAAGAGGCATTCGCCCGTCCAACTTGTGCAAGTGCCTTCGTTTAACAATTATATAAATTCATAAAAAAATTATGTGAAATTATAATCCAAAAAAATTAACTTAGAACTTCTATATCAATACTTGTATATTCCTGTTTCGCTTAAATCGTTCAAGAAAATTCATCATGGTAATCCATAATAATTTCATTCCATATTTATAAATACGGTCAAGAAAACAGGATAAAATGCTATTTATGTGTCACCGTAAAAATTAAGAAATTATATAAAATAGTTGACAGTTCGTCGGTAGCGCAGCTCTCTACGGTCTACCAACGTTTATATAAGCATATACAGATATGGATGAAATATTAAGTGAACTCCAAAATAATCCAAATTAACATTCCATTTCGTCACTGAAATATTTTTCGTTTAACATATATCTCGTTCTTCCGTTGGAAAAACAATGTGTGGGATTGAATTCCCAAGAAATTCTGGAGACCTGTCGCAGAGCCCAGAAATTTTAGTTTTACAAATGCTGAAGCACTTTGACTTAATTTTTATAATACATAAAATTTGTTTGACTCCATTCGTTCGTACGTTGAAGGTGTATTAGTTGAAGTCTATGGATTCTTGAGACCTTCACTGTTGGATTTCGCCAATCGCCACCCAAGTCCCAGTATAAACTCCAATTACACTCGTGTATGATCACTTTAATGATGCCCGTCCTCCCGGCGTTTCTCCTTTCTCGTTTGAACCTGTGCAATCTCTGTTGGTCTATGGTGGTTAGCTGTTTGCTGCTCATCAAAGAGACGATTACCCAGATCATACCACCGATGTGTCGCGAATAGCCACACAGTAACACAACAGTAACAGACGCTCTTGCGGCTGCCACATGAAAGGCCGATGTTTGCGACAGACATTGGATAATAAATAGACTGTCCCGACTTCGCATTGATTCCCAACTCGCCTTGAACAGACCGCTGTCGCGAAAAGCAAATACGATTCTGAAAATAAAATAAAAACAGTAAGTTTCGGTACAAACTATCTCACTATGCCATCAAAATTTCACAAAACCTTAAAATATAATGGGAAGAAATTATAGTCGTCTTTAGGATCTATATTCCAGTGCTTTCGTGTTTGGCAACTTACAAAAGATACTCTGCTGGCTAACTATGTGAGTGTATTATTCTTCTTTTATTGGCACTATAACCCAATTTGAGTTTTGGTCTTATTATCAATTTTCTTCCATTCCGCTTTCTCCTGTGTCAGTCTCCACCATCCTCTTACTTTCATTGTTTGTATATCCTTCTCGATGTCATCTACCCATCTTGTCCGGGGTCTCCCCCTTTTCCTCCTCCCAATTGGCTTCCAGTCCATAATCCGTCTAGGTGTTCTGCTTTCATCCATCCTAAGTACGTGTCCAATCCAGGCCAACCTTCTGCTCTTAAGAAACCTAACAATGTCCTCGTTATTCATGAGCTGCTCTACTTCTCTGTTTGTTCTAATTCTCCATTCGTACATACAAGTCCGTATATCCTTCTCAGTATCTTGCGTTCAAATATTCTGAGTAAGTTCATTATTATTCAGGGTCCACGTTTCACAACCGTACATCACTACAGGTCTTATAAGTGTTTTGTAAATTTTTAACTTCAATTCCCTATTTAACATCTTCCATTTCATTAATTTTCCATACATGTACTAAGTTAGTAGTAAGTTACGTTGTTTTATTTCACTTCCCACATTATTTTCACTGTTAAGTTTTGAGCCTAAATATGTGAAGGCCTGTACTCGTTCAAAGGTGTAATCATTTAATTTAATTTAATTTGTACTAGATTCTTTCATTGTAACCATCATGTATCTAGTTTTCCTTTACTTAATTATAAGCCCTCTTTCCTTAAGACAGTGATCTATTGTGGCCATCGTTTGTCTTAATTCATCTATATTTCTAGAGATGATATCAATATCATCTGCATATGCAGATATCTGGACCATTTTTCCTATGTGTCCGGAGATATTAAGCCTTTGTAGAGCCATTTCAAGAGACATTAAAAAGCAATGTGGACAAGGAATCTCCTGGCCTTACTCCGTTTACTACGGTTTGGTTAGTTCACTGTCCACTCTCACCATTGCTCTGGATCCTTCCAGGGTAGCTCTGACCATTCTAACTAATTTGGATGGTATCCCAGGAGCAACATATCTTTAAACATTTGTTCTGAGTTTAGACTATCAAAGGCTCGTTGTAGATCAATAAATAAATTATGTATATGAGTGTATTATTATCATTTAATATTAAATGGCAAGATGTCATCGCTATTGAGTAAATAACTACAAACTGAGAGTGAGACCGTACAACTCACTTACGAGCTTAGAAAAATGAAACTAAAACTATCAAGCCGGTGTTTCAACTACATTTTTGTATTCTACTACACAACACTGTCACCGTACAGTTACCACTATACAAGTATCTCTTGACGACAAAAAGTACTTTAATTGGAGTCTATGGATTCTTGAACCCTACTCTAAACTGTCTCTATAAAATAAAATTATTATATATAAAACCATCATCAAATCCATTTGGAAATTCAGAATTTAATTATGTGGTGTACTAGAAAATCTAATACGGTCATTGCACAAAAATCGATAGTAGTACCTTGGTTTATAGGTAACCTAACATTGCATTATGATCTACGCATACCATTCAACAAGGATATAATTTAAGAGAGAGACCAATGAGACACCATTATAGACTTTAAATACACACGAATCCACTCATACGCCCATTTTCTGGAACGTGAAATCACAGAAGACTCAAGAAATGTGAAACCGGGGACCGATCATTGGAGAGGACCCCATCAAAACATTAATGGATTCATGAATAAGAAAGTTAGCCAGTTCAGACAAAAAGAGTAATATAAATACTACACAACGTTTCTGGAATCCTTGCCCTTTCCTCGGGTGGTAAGAAGAGCCTCAGCGACACAACTGCACTTGTAAGTTGACAAAACTAAAAAGGGACGAAGTCGCAACGACTATGTGAAAGTCGAAGGGTTAGAGTAGCAATAAGGAAGCAACGACACTTAGCGTAATAATAAGGGATCATAGCAATATTCAGTTTCATAGTGTCTGTTTGTACATTCAGATAGCATTTTTTGTATTGTTAATACCTCTCAAATCAACCTTATAGTCAATACTTTCAATAATTATCATCCCAACTTACAATTCACCCATGAACTTGAATTTAATCATTCTCTTAATTTCCTTGATGTCACGGTATCCATCCACAATACTTCCATTCTCACCAATTGGTTTAGAAAACCTACATACTCTGGACGTGTTCTCAATTATATTTCTGATCATCCTCCGAACCAAAAGAGAGCTATGGTATACAATCTTGTAGACAGAGCTATATTACTTTCTAACTCCAAGTTCCATCAACACAACTTAAATATTGTCTGAAACATTTTCATCTCCAATGAGTACCCTATAAATTTTATTAATAAACTCATAAACAGCAGACTGAACAAAATCCAACATCCTACTCTCAATCGTCCCCAAACGCCTAAAGCCAAATTTTTTCTCGTACTTCCTTATTTCAAATTTCTAAATCACAAACTTGTGCAAATATTCAAAGAATATCAAATATCCATCCTTTACAGATCCACTAATACCCTTTCATACTTGATTAAAAACCACAAGGACCCACTTGACACGTGCAGCAAACATTGTGTTGTTTACAAAATCTATTGCTCTAATTGTAATTCCTGCTACATAGGGCAAACAAAACGTTCCCTTAATACACGTATCAAGGAGCATATAATATCAAACTTCACATTGATAAACAGTCTGTAGTATCTAAAAATATCATAAATTCTAAACATACATTTGATTGGCAAAATGCTAATATTTTAGACATTGACACCAGGTACAATTCCAGACTCATTTCAGAGATGCTTCACATTAAATCAAACATCTCAGATATTAATGTATAAACAGACACTATGAAACTCAACAATTGCTATGATCCCTTATTATTACGCTAAAACTTCTGCTTTCCCATTGTCGTTTCTCCCTTACTGTTACGCTAACCCTTCGGCTATTCCATTGTCGTTGCGTTTTCGTCGCTTTTGAGTTTTGTCAATGACGAGTGCAGTTGTCGCTCTATGCTCTTCTTAGTACCTGACGAAAGGAACAATGATCCCAGAAACGTTGTGTGGTATTAAAATTACTCTTTTTCTCTGAATTGGCTACCTTTCTTATTCATTATTTTCACTCAGCCGTAATTTTTTCATTAATAAATTCGATTCTAAGGAAATAAAAATAGTTAATAGAATATGTGTTTCTGATTACTATTTAAATTTAAACAATTCGCTGTTCAATAAAGTAAATTGAGAACCAAAAATGACGCAATAACTTCTTTTTATATATTTAATATCCTGGTCCATTGTGGAGTAGTCATTATTGATTAAGGTTTATTGATAAAATATTAGATGGCCCATTTTTAATAAAAATAAGGTTAAATTGAGATTTTCTAGAATTTGAATTTTAAAAATTAAGTACTAAACAATATTAAATAACATTGCAATGATATTTTTTAAGATACAGACTTATAGCTCAAAAATTTTTCTACGACTCAGGGATTCTAATAATGATAAACCGTGTCTCAGAGAATGCTGAACTCAAAATATTTGGTCGTAATTTAAAATAATTTTTATTACTTGGTCAACCACAACCTAGTAATCGTTTACCATAAATTCTTATAATTTAACTTGGGGTGAGAATTCTGCTCGTTTCCACTTTTCCTTAATTCTGTCAGTCTACGTAATATTTTTGCTTTTTAATTGATTCTCATCCCTAGCGCGCTAATTTACTAAAATCTATCTCATCTCCCCTTAACGTCAATCTGCATATTATTAGATACTAGAGTTTTTTGGAAACCGTCGTCGAGGAGTATTAAAACGTTTAGGAAACAGCACCACCTGAAATAATACGAAAGAGTTTCAAGATTGCTGAAAATGCCTAGAAGGAAGAGTCTTTGATGTTAGAGGATGAGAGCCCCACACTATCCACAGGGTTTTTTACAGTTATTCTAGCATAACAGCATTCCTAGGGATGGTCCTATCCCATGCCGTTAGAGGTTGAAATTAGACATTAACTAGATCGAGAGTGGTACTATTAAAGTAAGAGAACCAGAAAACTATTTCGCACCAATATCTGTCTCTGACCATTTTTTAAATTCCACCCCTACCCATGCACATACTAGGGGTGTCACATACCCCACTTTGATTGTTCCCGGATCGTAAGTAAAGTGAGTAGAAAGTCTTGTTACATTGATTCACGCAATTAGGATTGTATGCGGATCATAGACACACTTACGTGCATTTATTAGAACATGAGTATAGAATGAAAATTTGCAGTTCTAGTTACATTGTAAAATCTCAGTTGATAAACACCGGGAATTTTCCAAGGTTTTTGTAGCCCTGTAGTACACCGTCAAGAGAGATGCAAGGTTAATTAGCAGCAGTAACAAGACTAATTATCATCTACATTTCGTCGACGGAATTGAAACGTCGGAAGTTTACCACTGGGAATCGACTTCTAACTCCAGAAGAATGAACTTAAACCAGTTACTTTGGACTATACATGTCACATATATTTGTATAATTGCACTTTATTAGCTAAATCATTAAACAAACCAGAATTAAATGTTATTTATGGTAATAGGTTATTTTCTAACACATTGAAATATATTATATTGTTTCATACTTTCGCCAGATGTTGGACGGTGATTAAAAAATGAAATAAATACATGATTTAGGCAGCGTGGAGTTCTAAACTTTTGTGGCTTCCGCCGTTTCCGCCAATGACCTCAACTTCGCTAACATGTCCTCAGAAATGTCGCGTAACGCAGGACGTGGTTACTGTATAAAACCTTCTCATATCAAACACTATTATTTTTCTAAAGTATATTACCTTAACAATCTGAATTTTATTACTTAATTTAAGTTAAATTGTTGATAAGTGCTATGTGTACTACCAGCTGTGTGTCCTGAAAACGTTTGCATCGAGCAGGTATATTTAATTCACATTTTGTTCACGTGTCGGATAAATTTTCAAACAATAAGTCATCAGAAGGTCGTGATTTTTATAAACTGCTACAAAACGCTGTACCAACTGTTCAGAATTCCATTCTCCTTCAACCGGTTACCAATATTTAATTAATTAATAAACGTAATAAGAAAGTTAAAATGTACCCAATCTGCGGATATATATGGCATCACAAGCAAAGTTGTGAATCACTGTGCCGACGTCACAGCTACTCCCCTTCAATCATATTCAACGCGTGTCCTTCTACCGGCATTTTTCCCCAGTCCCTTAAAGCTGCAATAGTTATTCCGTTCTTCAAAAAGGGTTCGCCTACCGACGCATCAAATTACAGGCCAATTTCCCTACTTCCCATATTTTCAAAAATACTAGAAAAAATTCTACACAAAAAGTTACTTGAATTCTTGACGAAGTATAAAGTAATTAGTCCCGCTCAACGCGGCTTCCTCAAACAAAAATCCACGAGCACTGCTATGTACGAGTTCATTCAAAGTATACAAAATTCCCTTGATGAAAAACTGAAAGTAGCCGGAATTTTTGCTGATCTTTCAAAGGCGTTTGATTTTGTAGATTACAACATACTTCTCAAAAAATTAGAATATTATTGGATCAGAGACAACGCTTCGGCACTCTTCGAATCTTATCTCAACAATCTTAAACAGAAGGTAGCCTTACAAAACAAAGCTGGTGAGGTGCACTTGTCAGGCATTACTCAGGGCTCAATATTAGGTCCACTGCTTTTTCTTTTGTATATTAAAGATCTTCCAGAATATATGGAACCTATCAAATCTGTCTTATACGCACTAATTTGTTAATTACGGGCATTGATTTAAATAATCTCAATGCGGAGATTGAGATTCCATCTAGAAACCTAAATACTTGGTTCGCGCCAATAAACACATTAACACTCAATGTACAGAAAACTAAGTTAGTTCGTTTTACAACAGAAACCAACAACATCGTAACTGATAAGTTCTCAGATCATGCGACTTTCCTCGGCTTGCAGGTTGACAGTAAATTAAAATCGAACTTGTACATTGATCGCCTCGTGCGCAAACTTAGTTCTGTTTGTTTTTCATTGACAGTATTGATGCAACAAGTTGATACCAAAACTGCTTCACTAGTGTATTTTGCCTACTTTCATTCACATGTGTGTTACGGTATTGCCAAATTGGGCAATTATTCTCGTAGTGTGAAAGTTTTCAAACTGCAAAAACGAGCCATTATATCAGGATCAGATGCTAGAGAAAGCTGCAGACATGTGGTCAAAATACTTCATATTCTGACTCTACCTAGCCCTCATATTAGAAATACTAAAATTTGTTAAACGCAATATGAATCTTTTTGCAAGTAACGGAGACAACCATGGAGGAACTGTTCAGTTCTCAGCCTCAGTCTCTACGAGTCTAGCGTTCATTATTCCGGTATCGCACTATTTAGCAGCCTTTTAACATGTTAAGAACATCAACAACTACAACTCATTCGTCAAGGAGTGTAAAACTTTTATTGTAAATGGAACTTATTAATCCGTACACGAATTTTTCAATCGGTCTCACATTCGCTGAACTGCCTTGCGTACAAAATGTTTCGAATATGCTACGAATAGTGTGTCCAGTTTTCCCCTTTTGGTTCTGTTTTCCTGCCTCTGGTTTCTGTTTTAGTAAATATCCATGACGACATCCCTCCGTACATAGCGACAGGAGATGAATACCAGGAAGTGATAAGTGTCGTGTGCGTGTTTCTTAAAGATAGTGTGTATGAATGTGGTGACTGGACAAATGTGAACAGATATAACTTTTTTTGTGTAAGTTATTAATTATTACTGTTACTATTAATTCATTTCATATGTAATTTATCTATTGTACACTTGTGACGAATCCTATTCCACATTAGCGGGCTAATGGTGAATAAATCCATCTATCTAATCCTCAATTGCTCATGCTTAGTCCGTTTCCCATACTTTCTTGAGTCTTCTGTTGTTTCTTGGCCTCAAAAATTTCTGGTAGTAGTGGATTTGAGTGCTCTAATATTCATTCGTGGTGTTTCGTTATTCTTTTCTTGATAATTAATTGAACTGTATGGAGTATGGAAGCGCAGGTCTTTATGGGTGGTGCGGTTTGATTCATTCAAACAACATTGACATTCACCAGTTGTTGGAGAATTTTTATTGGTGTTGAATTGCGGAATTTGAATTTCAGAAACAGTTTCACAGTACTATTTCTTAGGAGTTATGGCATTTTTATTTAAAAAAAGGATTTTATTTTCCAAAATAACTTTGGATTTTCCTCCTATTGGTCAATATAGTTTTCACGCTTTTATTTCAAGTTTTTTCTTTTCTGCTGTGTGTTGTTTCCGCCTATGTTTTCTTTGTATGTTTTTTTACTACAGGACTCGAATCCTTGCGGAGAGTAAATATTACATGTGGTTTCTTTTCGTTTACTTTAATCGTACTATTTTGTAACCATTCATATAGTTCATACAGATGAAGATTAATCGTTTCTAGATAAAGGCTTGATGGTTAGAGTGGATATTAGCACCGTCGGCAAATAATCCTGACTTTTTGTGTGTTACACTGGTATATCAACAGTGTACAGACCATAAAGAAGGGGGCCAAGTATGTTGCATTGCGGAACTCCTGATGTGATAAAACTTTGAAATTTCCCTTATTTATTTCCGTCCAGAACATTATATTTGTTATACATGATTTAAAATGTAGTTCTAGATTACAGTTACTTTGATTGTATATAGTAATATTGGTGCCAAACAGTGTAATGTTTGCGTAATATAGAGGAATTTTCGCAGAGCAATATTCTTTGTTTTATATGGCTATATTTACCCAAATTTAATTTTTCACTTAATGATTAGAAGAGTATTAAGGGGGTCTGCATATAATATGCCTGTTGTGTCACTGTCCATGGTTCTTCCTCGTTTTTTCAAATTGGCTTTTTAAATATTTTATTATGTTTTTTATATTGAGTGATTGGTTCTCGAAGCCTCAGAGGCTTATTTTTCAAATTGTGCATATCTTACTGTTTGAATTTTGTCACAAATATTTTTGCCGACAGGAGTGTGGCTTCTATGCCGTCTTTCCCGGGCGCGCATCGTTCCGTTTATTGGTCTTTTTATTTCGAGTGGAACGTCTTCGTTTATTATTTTCCTTTTTATGGCGGGTGGTGACCCTTTCGCTGCTGTCTGTAATATATAATATAAATAGTTTTGCAGCTACTTCAAATTATTCTTGTTCTTTTAGTTTTACATTTACGTCTACAGTTTCGATGATTACCTTGCTGTATTCGTCCCAATTATTTCTAGGGTTGTATAGCCTTGTCGGGGGATTTATAATTATCACTGCTGCACCAATAGTTGCAATGTCAGTTGAGTGATAGGCGTTTGGGTCGTAACCTGTTTAGTTTTAATTTATTTCATTCGTAAGAATAAAGTACAACAATGCTTGTACTTTTTCTTCTCTCCTGCTTGTCCTCACGCTGCATACAGATCTACAAGTCCCTACGGCGCAGGAATACATTAAGCATCTCGCAGTTTTAGACAAACATCCTAATCCGCTACTGGACCAACTCATAAAACCAGTGACCAGCAAAAGACTCAAAAAGATGTGGCATAGTGAATTAGTTTAAGTCGCGATAATCAGGCGCTTTCACTGAATATCTCCTTGATCATGTCTTTTGCTATTAATACAACTGGCAGCCCCCAGAAATTAAGCTTACATAATTATATACTATTCTGATTGCTAAATAAATGTATTATAAAACAGGTAAGTTTTGAAATATGAGGAAACAAAAAGTTGCGGGAGGCTGCCTTTTACAGCATACTTCCACATATGTAAGTAACCAAAAGTCTGTAGATTCAATTATTTATTAGCAGTGACAATTTGAAGTTTTTCCTATGGAATCCTGGTCACGAAGTGAGGTACGGATATATTTGAGGTATAGCTTCGCACGTTTTTTTCAACGTAGACCAAAGTTTAGAATAAATCACTTTAGGTTATGATTTTCCACATCGCACGACTACAGTCAAGAGGTGTAGAGTATTTAAATTATCGAAATTTCACCCTGGAGGACGCTGAAAGGGCGAGAAACCCCGGGCACAAGCGTTACTGTTGTGAGGAAAGTGCTTGACGAAAACAAACGAATGACCTACCAGCAGACCTTGCGTGTAAATACGTCTATAATTCATTCGATACTGCACGACCAATTGTACACGAAGAAACTGCGTTGTCTCTTGGTGCTTCATAGATTGACTGAAGAACAGTGACATGACGTGTGAGACTTGGTACCGGGAGATGCTAAAAATGTTTGATAAGGGACTATCTCGGTGACAGGTGATAAAACTTTGCTGTACTCTTATGATGTAGCAACTAAGTCTCAAAACAAAGATTGAGTCTTTGATGATGAGGGCAGTCCAGTAGGTGTTATAATTCCCGATTAGTTAAGAGGAAAATGATAACTGTATTTTTCAAGTCGAGTGGAATTGTGGAGCATGTCGTTTTGGGCCCACAGAAGACAGTCACAGTAAAATGATATTCTGAACTTTGTCAGCCTAAAGTCATCGAAACTTTGAAAAACCTGCGGCGTAAGTCAGGAATGGACACCAGGTTCCTCCATCATGACAACGCTCCAGCTCACCGCGCCAAAGCCTTCACCGTATATTTGACCACTACAGGACTTAAACTTGTTGAGCACCCTCCGTACAGTTCAGACCTTGCTCCCTGTGACTCTGCACTCTTCCCTCGTGTAAAAATGAAGCTGAAAGGTATTTGGTTGTCCAGTGATGAGGACCTTCAAAGGGCTTGGCACAACGAGTGTGCCGTACTCCTCGCGAAACTTTGCAGAGCTGGTTTAAAGATTGGTTTCGGAGGTGTATTACATGTAAATTTTTGGAAAAACTATTAAATAAATACACCCGTATTGCAAAATTTTGTTTACCCTTTGTTTCAGAAGGGAGAGACAACCACATAGATGACCCTCATGTAAGCTGTCACTCTAAACCATCTGTTGTACCACTACAAGAATATTTATGCACGAAAAATTAATATATCCACTTGTCTATTGTTGTTCTGAACTAATCGTTTCAGAACATGGCAATATTTCGATCGTTTACCTAAGAAACTTCAATATTAAATTGTTAAAACAATTTCCTATATTTATGAAAACGTTGATTCTTCTCCAACTTTAAAGCTACCAATTATAATTATATCGAAATCCATTCTGGTTATCTCTGGTAACGTCTGTATTGCAATACCGCTTTCATAACTCTACGACTTCTGACTTACGTTTCCCGTCCTTTCAGTTCTCACGCGCTCCAAACGTTTAAAAAAAAAGAAGAAAACGATTTTAAATAATAATAAAGCTTCAACAACAAAAATGTGGGTAGAACAGAAGTGTTCATAGATAGTACTTAATTGTTTCCCTGTATTTTAACACGAGCCAAGCGCTCGTGGGCTCTTGTCCCTCCCTTTCGTAATCCGGCGTTCGTATGCTACTAACCATTGTTCTTCATTATGGCAAGACACGCTCTCTACAGACTAAGCCTGCACTAATGAAGTTTTACATTAGGTACACAGTTTAAATCCTACGTAGGGAAAAGGATTTGTCTACATTCTCCTTCATTATCAAACGTACACATTTTTTTTCCAAAAATGGAATGCCTGTTTGAAGAAACTGTTGGACGGTTTGTAAACTTCCAACCTTTTCTATAAATCTTGTTTATCGTCAAACACAAATCACTCCCAATTCTTGTAAAACTATAGTGCTTTTTCCTTCCACTTACTTACCTAAAAGCGATCATTCGGTCAAGAAAGACAGAGGAAACAACGAACTGATATTGGATCATTTTAATTCCTTACCAGAACCATTCTGAATTTGAATAGCCTCTCTTAAACTGTCCTAGCGGAGTATAAAACAAGTCAAAAGAAGATGAACAAATTGTGACAGTTATTTATTGTAAAAATATTATTACTACCAATAATGTCGTGAAGTTTAAAATAAAATAATATTTTAATAAGGATATACTTTCTTAAATTTAGTCTTCACTAAAGCGTTGCAGTGAAGTGAAGATTTATGAGAAGTATGAGAACTGTAGGACGCCACTTATAGTCTAATGATAATAAATCCTTATTAACATTAATTATGAACGTTAATAGATATCATGGAAATATTTTTTCCATATAAATTTTATATTCAGGTTGGTATATAGTTTCGTTACCTTCATTATATGTATTTTAAACATCCCCGCCGGTATTTTCCCAATGTAAATTGATATATATATATATATATATATATATATATATTGTAATAATTAAATATAATATAATATTTATTGGCTGAATTTAACAAATGAAAAAAACACAAAATTTAATTTATTTTATATGGAAATCAATGCGTCTGAAACATAGACGAAATTTGTTGTGGAAGAAATAATACTACAGCTTGAATTTAAACAGTTTTAAATTTCATCAGGTATTAACGATCTCATTTTATCGATAATTAAAATTAAAGAACGATCTGACTTTTATCTTTTAAAAACGGTTTACAATATGATTTTAAAGTTTTTCTACTTACGGCCGCCCAGGTCTCATTTTAGGTTTTTCGTGCACAAAATTTGGGGATATCACTGATTCTAGTACTCACAGACTCTAAATGTCAACAAATTCTAATTGGCGTAGTTTTGTTAATTGGTCTAACACAAATTGGTAGATTCTCGATGCTTTGCTGCAACCTGGATTTGCAGATCTCGTGACTTTAGTTGGAAATGTACTTCATTGGTTTGTCTATGGCCAGCAGGTTGAATTTATGCTCGGCCACCGATTACAACATTAGTTTCACTCTCTCCTTCCTGACTGCAAAACTTTTTATAATATGAATTTTCTGGTCTTTACACCTCGCTGTTCTATGCCCGACTGCACTCCTCGTCTCGTAAATTTTTTTGAGCGCGTAAAATTCTCAGCCGATTGACAACAATACTTTCCTTGTTGCGGCGTCCACTCTATATCTACTAATAATGAGTCCTCTACAATCCAACTTTCCAATTAGAACAATGTCTTAATTACCAATTACTACAATATATATATTGTAGTAATTAGTAATTAATCCATTGTTATAATTGCAAAGTAAAGAACTCATTATTAGACTATATAAAGCATACACCGCGACAAAGCGGGCGGCGAGACAAAAGAACCATTGTTAAGACGTACGCAGTCAGAAATCTAGGAGACGAACAGACACAGTCAGCGAGGAGAAGCGAAACGGAAAGGTTGCAAGTTAAAATTGAACAAAAAGTTTTTCAGTCTGTAATTCATCGAATAAGGTTACAGGAAAGTTTCTCAATAAGTAAAGCCACAAGCAGTAACCTAATAATTTCCTGCCGCAGTAAAAAAAACTCAATAAGTAAAGAGACCGTCACCGATGTCATCGAGAGGAAGTTGTTAATGATCTGACTGACCATTAATTCGGAAGGAGTAGCCGTTTCCAGCTGCGAGAACCTAAAGTTTCGACAAGTGTTTTGTAACCAATTTAAATTCAGTGATATCCCCAAAAACGTGTGCACAGAAAACCCCAAAATTGAGACCTGGTCGGCCGTAAGTAAAAGAACTCTAAATTTATTTGTAAACCATTTCATTAAGATACGTCAGATCGTTCTTCAATTATTTCTTTTCTTTAATTATTCATTTCTTTAATGGTTTTGTTAGTTAATTTAAATTCAATTCACCCATTTATCAAACCCAGTAAAGACCCTGAGATTCTAAATATTATTGTGTAATTTTATAATGTATTTAAAACTTTAATAAATTTTGTTTAATTGTTTGTTTAAATGAATATTTTTATTTAGCCACAGCCATTTGTAATAAATCTGTTTATTACAATATATATATATATATATATATATATATATATATATATATATTGTAGTAATATATATATATATATATATTAAAAATATGTGTGTTTACAAATTAATCATTTCATACAGCCATACTTTATTTTCTATATAATAAAACTCTGAAATATTTTACTCGAAGAAAATAATGCAATTATTTGATGCGAACAAACGACAAAATTATAGCTATAATAATTAATTCACCCAAATTACTAGTTTTATGCGTCGCATTATACTTCTAAAATGTTCCTCACTTTTTGCACACTTTTCAACATAATTTGTATAACGAATTATAAACTGCTGACATAAAATATATTACAACATTAATAATTTGCCTAGTAATACCAATCCTTGAATGGAATGTAAAAATATTGTCTTACTCAAAAATTTGTCAAAGTAATAGTTATTGGGATAAGTTTTATCTGATGTTATTCTCTTGAGTTTTTGAGGAAAATTATCTATAATATATCTATAAGAGAAAAATTGATGCAAAGAGGAACACGTGTTAAAAAGACTTTTAGAACAGGAAATATTATTGTTCGTCTTCAGGGAGTAAATAACATCAGTTCAAAGCATAGGCACGACGTGAGTACGCAATTAAAGACATAGGGCTACTCGGTTCAGCCTAGCTCAGGGAGACCAAAGATTGTCAATGGTCTTCTACTTACGCGTGATGATAGTCCACAAAGGTGGCTTGGTCAAAACAATTGGAATTTAGCGACCTGGATGTTCATGATACCACTTAAACAATAACTCAATATTAAATCCTCCATTTCATCAAATTTCAAATCTAAGCTATTATTAATTATAATCAATATGTGTCAAGTACAGTAATTAGTAACGATAAAGTTCTAATAATTGAAAGACTCAATTAATTCGACATTACATAATTATTAGGTCAAACTTAATTTACGCTTTCTTGTCTTGGATTTTTATTAATGTATTTAGGAGACACAAAGCAAGTATAAACACATTCCAATCGGTATCAAATAATGAAAAATATTGACGTTGACCATGGAGATCGAATAGTTATTTCATACGTTAGGTGAATGTTTTGTAGGGAAAACTAGAAATTTTTGCAAAGTACAAACAAAGTCTTGAAAGATTATAATTGACAAGCACGAGATATAGATGTCAATACACTGTTGATAGGGATAAATTTGACTCACATTAGAAGTATCACCTCCCCTCTTCAGATAATGCTATTTATTGATGATGTCATGAGAGAGAGTATAGTCTAACAAGAAAAATATATCCCTTGTTCATTATAAAGTATGATTTTTGTTCAAAATCTCTTTGTTCATTTTTTTACTCGAATACTCGATGTATTTTTTTCGTAGCGTGAACTACACTTTCTCAACACTCCGCAACAGAAAGTTATTAGTCACTGGCTAATATTAAATAATACTGGCAAACTGGCGAGTTATTTTCCCATCATACAAAGTATAATTAAATAGTCTGTGTGAAAACTGACCACACTTTCGCGTGACATTACACAGTTTTCCAGGTAAAAAACATCTTAATGTTGAGTCAGAGGCTGATATCTGTATTAATATATTGTAATACCAATTAAATAAGCCATTAATTGTTTTAATATAATTAAATTGTTAGCGGTACGAATGCGTAAAGGTGACAATCAAGGCGGGTTTTTCCTTTGTTTAACCATGGAAACTGAAAAACCGCGCGCTTGGAGTACGGCAGTCTGGAATCGGCGATGAAAGGTGAAGGTGTCAAAAATATGCGTACGAGAGATGAAGCTGTTAAAAGTCGACGGGAGATATAATACAGTTCAGTTCACCTAGAGCAACAAACAGTAAAGTCTGCAGATATAAAGTACCAACGGCGAGATCCTGTATATTTACATGAAAGCAAGCAAATATTTTACGGAGAGATTTACATAATAATTTGCACACGGTGAAGCAAATGGTTGCTTCACGCTGATTGAACAATTTTCGCATAGAGGAGACCGGCATCCACTAGCTGACCAAAAGGGGGCGGCTCATCCGAGGTTCCAGATAGCAGAGGACGAGTATTTCAATCGTGTGTATTAAAAATTTAAATTAAGTGTAGAGTCTGTTTAAAAATGGCTTTTTAGTGTGGTAGTTTTCAAATACAAGAGAGAGATCTGGTACCAGACAGACATTCCGTGAGTAACAAAACTTTTATACACATTTGTAAACGATATTTAAAAAGGTATAGTCAGATTTCGTTCAGTTTTCGTTTCATTTAGTTTTCTTCTGTTCCACTTATCTTCATATTGTTTTAGGTTAACTTCTTATATTTGAATTGTTAATTGTCAGTTTATACATTGCTTTTGTTGTAATTATCAAACCCAGTAGTGACCCTGAGATATAGAGATCCGACGTATTTGATTGTAATGATATAAGAATTGTATTTTCATAAATGCCACGAATTAATAAATGAAAAATTAAAGTATTTGTTGTGAACTGTATGAAATTCGGCAAAATAGATCTTATACAATGTAAATTTATCAACAATAAATTTTTAAATATAACTCAATTTTCGTTAATTGATTAATTAATTAACCCTAATTAAGTGTTTATTACATTTATAGCTTCCCCATTGTGGGGCAAATTAATCGTTAACATTTTGTTTATTGCATATATGGCTTCACCAAAGTGGGGCAAATTAATTGTTAACTTGTTGGTTATTACAATATATTTTTCTGCAAGAGATTCAAACTGTGAAAATTTTGTATGGTAAATCTGGACATTTATTGGTTAACGTTTTGTTTTGAAAGCGAAGTGACTGACTTTAAATTAGAAATATGTTAAATTTTAATGATCAAATAGCCAATAACATCCAATTGAAAATTTATTTTATTAATTAATTATTCAATTATCGGTCCATATGATAACCCTCTACAGACAAAAAAAACATATTTAAAATAAAAATAGAGATATATACATAACAAAGATATTATTGTAGGAACACTACAATAAAATCTTTGTTATATCTATATTTATTTTCAGTATGTTTTCTTTCTGTGATGAGGGTCCACGTGAGGACTGATAATTTAATAATTAATTAATAAAATAAATTTTCAATTGGCTGTTAATGATTGTTTTATCATTAAATTGAAAGCTAATCATTGCATAACATTTGAAAACAGGAAAGTCCTTACGAAGACACTATCCCACATCAAAGACTTAAATATGGACAAAATTCATATTATCAGTCTATAAAACCGGCGCAAATTAGCTTGATTAAGAATAAAGACCATCACATATTTTATTCTATAAAACATTTATAGGATGAATAACCGGTAAAGAGTCAAATATGTGCTCATACTTACAAAGGACGGCGAGACAATGTTAATATTCTGACCGTCGTCCAGCAGCATATTATAATTTCGTAGTTTTTTACTATGTAGTGGCTTCAGCTTGCTTTATCCCGGGTGGAAACTCAAGAACTGTACATCCAAATATGTAGCGTCATCAAATTCAGTCAAATCGATTTTAAATCCAAGCTAAAATAATATAAAAATACGACGGTTTAATATATTTTTTCCCCTTAAATAAGTTAATTAAGAAAAAAAAATTAATTTGGCGCGATTTTTCAAAATTTCTTCTCCAAACCACTGCAGTAACAACTTCATAAGTCAACGGGTGACAGCCCTGCACACTCTTGCAAAACGTCTGACATTGCCGTCCGTATTAGACAGTGCGTTCTGTGAGCGAATTCTTTTATGCAGAAGACGAAACTCTCGTTCGCATTCATGAAAGGCTGAAAAATGTGAATGGTGGTTGTCAGCACTGTTCGGCGATGGATTTGTCGCTGTAACGAAGGTGAAGGACAAGCACCGTGAAAAAGTCCGTGCGTCGATGGCTTATAAAGGAAAACCAAGCTTTTTACCGCATTGGAATACACGCCCATGTTAAAAGGTGGACAAAAACTGTGGAAAAGGGTGGAGACTATATTGAAAACGGTAAAATTAATCATTAATGTGGGGGGGTTTATGCTGTGTAAATTGCATTTTATTGTCCTGACAAATAAAAGAGTAAAAAATAGGAGGCATTACTAATTGACGCAACTTCAAATATACAAATCTTTGGAAAATTTAAAAAACGCAAATAGTAATACGCATCTAGTAATTCAATGATAAAATTCCATCAGATTTAATGATTTTTAGTTTCATAACGTTCGTGGAGTTCCGGTTTTTCCCTTTCACTCTAAAGGAAATTTTGCGTTCAATTAACATCGTTTGAGACATTTAATGGCTCTTTGCTGTGTGTCTACGACTATGATAGCCAAGTAACCAGCCCTGCGGACAAAGGTCAGAGGACCATGGTTTCGGGTCGATACCCGGTCAGAGCTTTATGGCACCGTAATCTGCAGACGCATCTCCATCCAGCCCTGGAGACAGCACGTTCCTCACCCTCATCCATTTATTACGTCCTCTTTTCGCCTGGGAAATTAATACAGTCGCATAAAAAATTATATCAAGAGCTACCGTATAATTAGTTCCCTCATTAAAACTAATGCATTAAAGAGAAACTAAAATACATAACGCAATAAAAATGGTGGAGCTGTACTTTCGAAAGTCAACCAAGGCTCGACAAGAGATCAAACGAATTTAGACGAACTTAAATAGTATTGATTTATTGAACGTCTTTAGAAAGGAATAAAGAAGATTTTATACTTCTTTCCCCAATAAAAAATACAATTAAAGCTGCTATAATCACACAATGTTCTATTAAATTCATCTAAAACATACGTAGAGATGAATAACACCGCAAATCTATATGTATTAGAAATTTATCCTCAAGGACCTTTAAATGATGCTGTTTTATATCGACGAAAGTGTACAATGTTGTGTAAATTTATTTTTCAAACTGATAAAAAATCTCAATATTCGCAAAATTTAATATATTGGTCTTTGCTATACTCTTTGCGTATTGTAAAGTTATTTTCACGCAGTACTAAATCCGCTCGACATAGAACTAAATGAAAAGGAACACATTTGTTGTTTATGTTACTGGATCTAGTTAGTCAAGCTGTATAAACGTGTACTAAAGAGCCAAAACTGATATTATCTGCTTTCGTTGTCACCATACTTGTTTCAAATTATTATCAGCCCTAATAAAATACGTTACTATTAGAGCTCACCTGAAAAAATCATCTATATATTATTTTCGGGTACGCGGTGTCCAGTACTTTTATTTACCAACAAGTTGGGTGCCCGGGTATTTATTTATAAATACATACTCGACAAAGTATTTAATTCCACATAAATCTATTAGTCAAGACTTGATTTAACCTACCTATGCATATTTAATTATAACCCGTCTGTGCCTTAACGGAGCATAAATACTTCCTGTGCCAAATATTATTAAAAATTCTCTAGGTTACTTAAGAGCGTCAAAAATATTCCCAATATCATTGAGAGTAAAATATACTCCCGGTACCTTAATGGAATTCGAGAAGTTACCAATACCTTAAGAGAATGAAAAATAGTCCCGGTAACTTAAGAGTTACTCTAAAAGTATCAAAAATACTCCCGGTACCCTAATAGGATACTTAAAGAGTCAAAAATACTCCCAGTAATTTAGAATGTCTTTAAATTGCCACTCCTGTCACTACATCTTCAGGTAAAAGGGGTGTTTCACCAATCCAGTGTCTGTTTCGTATCGTACGTATTATCTGTCAAAAATAATAATAGAATTCGTTGCACGTGTTTCAGATTATACGCGGAACATTGTTTTCCCCTTCCACCGCCACTCCTATGGGCAGGACTACAACTTAACCGGTAAGCAGAATGTCATAATTAAACTCACCGACATCCGTAAACCAGGATCAGACATCAATTTTCGCGTTATTTTTATGTACCGCCCTCCGCCCCTACCCCTAAGGGTGCTCCCCTCCCATGCCTAATGGGGTTTAAATTATACTGAACATAACTATCATTGACCCAGAAAAATATTTTTCCAGACGCAAATATCGGCCGTTTAGCATGTTTGAATATTTCCTCCCTTGCCTCTGGGGTGCCAGTCGTGTCATACCCCCACAGTGTTCGATTCCGGTTCGAAACGAACGTGTGTACAAAAGTTGGTGGAAATGTCTCCACGCGTTTAGATTTGTATGCGATTCATACACACATATATACGAACACACTTAGTCAATTTTATTTATTAGAAGATTAGATAACTCATTTTCATTGAACTGGCACCTGACAAATTTCGGTTTATTAGTGTCCTTTTCTCATCTGTAGGGATGATAGTACTCAAGTAATGCTGTCACTACTGTTTCGTGCGAGTGTGTCAGTCTACCGATTTTGTACTACTGAAATTTGTAATGCAAAAAGGCCGTTAGGGAAGCGGAGGAAGACGCAGCGTCGAGAAGTTGAGTCGAACGACTGTCGCGCAATTCATAACGCAACTTCACAATCAATAGAAATGGGCAGTGAGATAGAACCGATGGAATACGACTAAAATACAAGCAGATATAACCTTTGACAAACGTTATTAACCGTTTTGCAATTGGCACATATTTTGGGTTCTGTTTGTGGAGTTTTACTATTACGTCATATTACACAGACACTATGAATAAATTGGTCATCAATTTACGTCATTTTACGACCGTAAAATGTGTAATTTCTATTACCTACTTTTTCTGTTTGAAATGTTTATTTTTCTATTCGTAACGTCTGGCGTTCGTTTTCTCATATCTATCAATCCACTAAACGAGGACTATTTCTTACTCTCTCTGCGAATTCTTTAATCCAAACGTTATACATAGTTTACCCGTAAGTAATACCGTTATTCAGACTTTATGCCAATATGTCTTTCATATTATTTGCTTTAAGGTACTCAAAATACCAATTCAGTTTTCAATATTTTCTTGATTAGAAGAAAAACGAAAATCAAGTTTTATGAATTTTGGAAAATGATTAAAGAGACAAAGAGGAAAACTGAGGAACAGGTTGAAAATTATAATAATGAAATACTTTTGTTCTCTGAGTTTTCGGAATTACCGAAACAGTTTGTGTGACTACATTATTATGATGAACGTTTGCCTTTTTCTGCAATACTAGTCTTTTCTCACAAAGGATTTCGTATTATAATTTGTTCGAGAATTTTAATAACAAAATTAGATGATTGCACAATTACTATCCAAATTTTAAACAAACAATCTGCATTAGCTTCTCAAGATCGGTATATTTTCTTCTGACTCCTACATGTCGAGTCAAATTCAGATCCATCTCAATAAATAAACATTCAGAATCAAATTAATACTTGTAATTCTGATCAGATAATTTCATGTTTTGTAAACAATTGTAGCGGCCGTGGTGTAATCGTGTACTTCATTTATAATTTTTGCACGATCACATTTCCATATTGGCCTTAACATCAAATACAAGGCAAACAAATTAACAATAATTTGCTTTCGTATACATAGCACGACGTCGGGAAACAGTTCATGGGAGAGACAGTTTTTTTCTGTCTCGACCACGCACGGGGTAGTCAGAGGAGTTGAAAAGGGTCAGAAGTGACAGTTTGCATGGCGACGGCAAAGGAAACTGTTTGACGAAAATTGACTGAGGATGGGAGAGAGAAGATGGAGTTTGGGAAGGCGCATCAAGACGTGATGAAGACTAAATATGATGTTATGCTCACACAGATGTTTCACATTAATCATTACACAGCTTCAGAACAAATATTCTCTTAATGCTAAAATTGACTGGACGAATGGGGAAGAGGAGATCGCGATTGATAAAAGATTCATATCAAATATTCTGGAATAAGGACTTGCTGTAGGAGACAATGGAAGAAGAAATGCCACTTGCAATTTCCCGATGACGCCGGATGAAGTTACGTAAGCAAATCAATTGTCATTTTCTTAATGGTTTCTTTCGCAAAGAATATATAGATATTTCTTAATTTTATGTGCGCACTTTTTATATGTGGATAAATATCTTTGCAAGATTAATATGTAAATTAAATAAATTTTTTGTTACTGTGTTCAAGTAGATTTGTTTTTTTTAGAGTAACAGACTACATAAGCGTAATCGAAATGGTGGCAACTCTCCTTTAATAGCATAGGAAGGGGTTTGAAAACGGGGATGCGGACAGGTAGAGGAAGGTAGCCAAGGGTTAACTAGGCCTCCCATGCTACGGTTTAAGGATACTACCCGGCATTAGCAAAACAATGTGTTAATTATTAATTAAAGAAAATGATCTTTTCTAAAAACAGGTTAATGAACTATCGCCCGTTACTTTACTACTTGTACTATGATGATGAAGCAGATTCTTGATAGAATTGCAATTGCGCTAAAAATATCCAGAGGGTAATTCATATTGGGACTATTTTCCTAAAATAACAGAGGAAGGAAAAGAAATGAGGTATTCTGAAGGGATAGCAATGAAGCAATGTAATTTAAGGAGCCTACCCGGCATTCGCCTAAATGTCATACTGGAAAAACCCTATAGATTGCTGGAGTTATGTTCGCTGTGGGGACGCAGCATTCCCTCCTCCATGTTCATACCAGCTTCAGAGGCAGCTGGCCGACTGTTCCAATGGGAACAGCCGTATGCCGTATGCGACCGCAGATCACACACCTATCAAAACTGACTATGGTTGTCTTTATATAGTGTCAGGCTACGTGAGGGTTATCCATGTGGTGGCCTCTCCTTTTTAATAGCATAGAAAATGATTTGAAAGAGAGGATGCGAAAGGGAGAGCAATGTGTATTCTCTATTTTTAAAAATGGTCGCAGAATCGCAGAAGAAAGTAGCCAAGGGTTAACTAGAGCTAAGGTTTAAGGATCCTACCCGGCATTCGCCTGAAAGTGATGCAAGACAAACCACAGAAAACCTGCATCAGGTAGGTCGGACATTTGGTACTTGTCCCACGCCATTCCGATAGCGGGAGGGGGGTTTTCTGTGGGGACGCAGCATTCCATTTTTCGTGCGTCAACCAGTTTAGGAAGCAGCTATCCGATTATTCCAACGGGAGTAGCGGACAACTCTTACCATACCCAGGAACATACGCCTCTCAAAACAGACCGAGGTGCCTCGACTTGTGTGAATCTTAGTTTTAAAGCAGAGAGAGGCATCCCCAAAGGTAGCCCTCTCCGTCTATCCTAAAAGGTTTTGCCTGCGAGAGCTAACAGCTGCTCTCACAGGTTTCCAATATTAAAAATTTTGTAATAAAATTAAAGAATCTCCATTTAAAATTAAGAGTTTCATCAATACAACCTTACCACACGCCCAACTTGCAGAAAGTTCATTCATATACATTTAATCTTGTTAAATTAACAATACGAATCGCTAGTAAATTAGCATATAAACGTACCAAGAAAATAAAAATATATATTTCCTATGACGTTGCAATTTTCGAGAAAGAGAAATAAAAACAATTAAAAATATTTTTATTATCGGAAGTATCTCCAAATAAAAGAATGGGTACGTGACAGTCAACAACTGAATTGCTTATATGTCGATAACCTTAAAGTAAGCCTTAAATCAGTTTCTTGCAGTAGCTCTAAGAGATTATCTGCGTTGTGTTAGAGAAAATGGAAAGTCTTATTCAAGTACTATTGTTTATTTTGTCAGCAACCGCAAAGCTTGTCTTTCTCTGCACGTTTTCCATTGCAGACTGTATGTAATACATTTTCAATGTATTTATGATCAACATATTCGTATTTATGTTCCAAATAAGCTACGTGGCTACCGTAGATGCGAAGTAAATGTTATGTTTTTGTATCGATAATTGTCTGATCAAATTAAAACAACCAGTTAATAAATATTCTCGTAGCATTAACTTTAAATTTTTAAATATTATCCCCGTACTGCGTATTATTTGCTTGATACAGACAATTTCCTCGTATGGTTTAATACCGAGCCAAACTGTCGGCGTTCCTGCAGTGAACAATAGACACTAATTACAACCCCAAGGGAAACAGCAATACAATTATCCTATTTATTTGATAATTTACATTCAGGCTGTGGTGCCATTCACAGCGTTCCCTCAGTATTGACCATATTAGATTAACAGCTACGATCCAGATTATAAAAAATTAGATTGTTACTGCGGCCTGATATTATAAAGTCAACTTTATTTCCATTCTCTTGCACGACCACCTAAACTTAATTTTAAACCCTTAATGAAACTATAGTGTTCCGAAAGAAAAAGAAAGCTATTCAGCTACATTATTCATATTTTCCAGAATATATATAAGGACACAAAGAGAGGTTTATTCAAACCGTTAAAGTAGCACGATGTATCCCAACCACGCTTTCTCTGCAAAGATGCCGAAACAATGAAAAGATAATATCTTCCTTTACGGATGCGTGAAAATTCAAAGTAGAATAAATATTAAGTTGTAACTTCAACATAGGTCATGTTTTTATTTTAGTCAACTTTTCTTCAGAAAGCAGCTGAACCTACTCATTTTGGATCACAATCCCCGCAAGCAACTTGTAATGTATAGATAGTAAAAAATAAATATATTTAAATTTTGACGCATCGTCTAAAGACTTTTAGGCGCTTAATTTCTGGAAATTTACGAGGGTATTTCCTGGATTCCAAACGTCTGGTTGTTTGGCAAACGGTGTTTTTTTATTGTGGTCGCGGTCAGAAGCAATAATTACCACTCCAAAACGGGAAAATTTTGCTGTGATTAACCCTACAAGTCGAGTTAGTATGTGTGTGTTGGTACATTCGAGTTTTTAAAAGGAGATACGGAGCAAGAAGAAGGTCATTTATTGGAATTGGATGAATATTTTGTAGCATGGTTTTGGAGCTGTGCAATTATTTTGGAAGTGAAGATTGAAAGTTGGATGCAACGCAAAGATGAAGAAAATCTGGCCGTGTAAGACACCGAAAGTTCTCCACAGTAATTTTTTTGTTTTGTAACATATCGCTTATATTTGCAGAACAGCTGCTGTGTTAACTAAAATATTCATTAAATATTATAATAATCAGATTTATTTTTAAATAAATGTAAAAGAAACACCAGCCTATTAGTCAGAAAAGCTTTATTGTCAAATTTAAAACATAATATTTAAAAAACACAACGTTTCATCCCTGATTGCGACGTCTTCAGGCGTACAATTACAATTAAATTAAGTTGTCTATAAAATTTAAAGAAAAGAAAGTTCTACCAATATAATATTTTTTATACAATTATGTATAAATATAATTTAGTAATTTTTTAATTTGTTTTCATATACTAAATTGTAAGTTACACTATAAATTATATTTATACATAATTATATTAAAAATTATCATGTACGTCGACTTTTTTCTTTCATTTCTTTTGATAACTGATTTGAGTTTTTTTGAGTATTATCTTTCAAATTTTTCTGACTAATACGCTGATGGTATTAACATTTATTTAAAATATGCATTGTTATAAATATTTTTCAAGTCTGATTTAAGACGAAAAAATATGAAAAAAAAAGGAAAATAGTATATAAGCAACGGAGAAAAATCAAAGAAAAAAGGAGGAACTGAAAGGCAAATAAACGTAAATATAGAGTGAATGTCAAGATTACTCCAAGGTTTCCAACACTAAAGAAACTTCATCAGGAAAAGAACCACCGTACGTGAGTCCGAACACTCGTGCACTGGAGAGACAGACATCTCAACAATTAGTATCCGATTTGAAGAGAGACGCTGCATGTATTCGTTCCCTTTTTCTTGAAGTGTGATGGTTGACGTCAGCTGTAGGGGATTTTGAGCGCTTGTCACTGTGACTAATAGAGGAAAGCCAAATTTCCCGAATGTTTATGCTAGACTGTCAAACGTCTTTTTTAGTTTGATATAGATAATTCCTTAGACTTTCTTTTAAAGCAATTGGGCTCAGAACAAATTAATAAAATTTAAACCTATGGTTGTTTTTACTATTTCTGTATTTCGTGACCTCAACCAGTAGTACATTTTTCCTGTGTTACTCTAATTGGGACAGCCCTTTTTATTTCATCTATGTAAGAACATCGGCACTCACATCAGATTGAGTAGATTACAAATGTCTTGCCGATATTTTCAGTTTGAGGTTTGGCTTGGCAGACATCTTAGGAAATTATGTCCGGTGAATATCTTTCTTATTTTGGAATATATGGAATAAATGTGGGGGAAGAGCGGAGTCCTTAATAAATTTATTGGTTTATGAATGTAAGCTTTCCCGGTGTAAATTATTAATAAATATTTCGCGGTTATGTACCAGGTTCAGATTTCTCGATGTTGACGTTTTAGACTAGTCTGAAGACAACGGTAGAGAATGACCGCTTGACCGCGAAAAATTTATTCGTTGTTTTGAGGGACTTCTTGTTGTTTGTTGCCAATTTTCTTGCCTTGTTTATAGCATGTTACGGACCGTTATTGAATTTTAAATCAGATGTTATATTCTTAAATTCTGGGTTTAATAAGTATGCCTCGGAACAAATGTTTGAGGCTCTTTTAAAAAAAGCTGGTGGCAATGTCGTGTGCTATAAGGGTGAGCAAAAAAACAGCGATAATGGAAAGTAATAGGTTAAATCAATTAAGTAAAAGATAAAATGTGAGAGTAGGGTCTAACAAACCAACCAAATATGTACATGCTACAATTTGAAGAAACAGTTTTATTTAGAAAAAGATTAATAATATTGCAAAGTTTTCGCTTTGAAACAATAAAGCTTGATAAATTCGACACTAGATAATCCATAGTGATGCAAAACAGCAACGTGAAATTTCCGCCCGAAAGTTTAATAAATTATTAATATAACAAACTACTGAATCAAAAATTAAATAATAAAAAATCATTAGAGATGGCTGGGTTGCTTAGTAGTGGACACAGCTTTATTTGTGTTGTCCTGGGTTTGATTCCCGGTCCATACAAGGTTTTTCCATCCTGATCAGCTTCGAATGAAAGCATACTTTTAATTTTTGAACTAATCATTGTACCTATGTTCAATTTACACACAATGTCCATTCTTCATTGAAGTATTAAAGTTTGTCCGTGAAGAATGTGTTTTAGTAAAGTGAGCTTGTCTTTCTAGTCTGTACGAGGGTGAGTCAGTATGTAATGCCTCCTATTTTTTTCTCTTTTATTTGTCAATTGCAATTTACGCAGCATAAACTAACATCATTGATGACTAAATTTTCACTTTTAATATAGCCTCCGTCCTTTTCCACAGTGTCTGTTCACCTTTTAACAAGGGCGTGTATTCCACTGCGGTAAAAGCATGGTCTTGCTTTCTAAGCCATCGACGCACGGACGTTTTCAAGGTGTTTGCCCTTCAGTTTCGTTACAGCTACTAATCCATTTCCGAACAGTGCTGACGTCCACTGTTGCATCACCATACACATTTTTCAGCCTTTCATGAATGCGAATGGGCGTTTCACCTTCTGCATTTAAGAATTCAATCACTCTAATTCGTACGTAAATGTCAGCCATTTTGCAAGAAGGTGCAGTGCTACCAACAGCTGACTTAGGAATTTGTTACTACAATGGATTGAAGAAGAATGTTTGAGGAAACGCGCCAAGTCCAAATTTTCACATTACTAACTTATTTAAGGAGAGAAAAAACAGGAGGCTTTACTTATTGAAGTACCCTCGTATAACGGATTGAGAAAACTGGCACCTGACCGGGAGTTAATCAGGGCAGATCAGATGGTAAGAACATCGTGGAGTAAACGTTCTGGGTTCAATTCGCAATATGATCGAGATTTTTCCATTCTGACACCCTAAAAATAGAATATAAAGTAATCTATTGTAATGCTATTTGTAACGTTTAAAAATTCGTGGAAAATAAATAATAATACTGGATTATTCAGTTATAACTCAAATATGTCAGATAAATATAATTAGGAATAAATACAAATGAGTACCAAATGCTGACAGATTTTAATTTGCGTAAAGAATTGAAATTTTAGAGCCCCACTGAGGAGCAAAATTTTTGCCTGATAATTTCACACTTTCAGAATAATGAAATATCATAATACACATTCATGCATGTCTCTTAAAGTAATAATGATCACCAAAATGAAAACTAAGAAAATAGTAAGCTTTAGACCTTATTTTATATTATAAAATCCTTACAATAAATAATACGTCACATTTGGCATTATTTTAATTAACGGTTACATTGTACAGCAAAATTAAATTTGCCGTTTGTCCGAAGCTGTTAACCAAGGACTGAAAACATAAAATGGATTATAAATAAATTTTGAAACGATTTAAACAGATTATTTAGCGACTACTGAGCCTCATTTACTGAATAGCACTGATCTCCAACTCAGATTGCGTATCAAGTAAAAGTACTCGTGCTGGGTTTACATTCTTTATCGTCCACAGCAACTACTACAAACGACGGCGAGGACTAGAATCATTTTACAATGTTTATTTTTTTGTGGAGAAATTCCACCGTACCCTGCAAGGGTAATTTGACGTAACTTCCTATTAGAAGGGCTGGGTTTGAGATTATTCCCCGCCAGAAAGAACAGAAATAGTAACCCGCAACCTTGGGCAGGAGCTGCAACTGTAGTTCAACCTTCTAGCGGAAGTTTTTCTTTAGTTTACGTAACAAGATTTAACTCTCTCAAACATCAGCTTGCGGAATGATACATGTTGTTTTCGAATCGATATTCAATTATTATGTCTATCAGAAACACCAATAGGCGGTTCTTTGAAAACTCGAGTTTAAGAAGCAAATGTAAACTAAAAACATATTGGAAGAAGTGAGGAAGCAAGGAAATCGTCGCGTAGATAGATTCGTCAGACTGTCATTTAATATTGCCTGTATTGTCCCACCTACCCAAGATGAGGTGTTTCGAACGACGTGGGCTATGATTTAAATGGACCTATGATTCGCAGATGTCATCGTATTGTACACTGCAACTGCGGTGTAATTATAAATATTATTACTCAATATATAAAAACGTATGTGTTCGATGGAGACTAATTAGATAAATAAATAAAAGTAAACAATTAAGAGACAAAATTAAGTGATAAAATTTATACCACACAACGATTCTGCAATCCATGTTGTTTTCGCCTGGTGACCCGCAAGATCGACACAAACCAATTGACGAACTCAAAAGCTCACTTGTTTTGTGTCGTTCTTGCGGCTATTATTATTTTGAACAGCAACAAGGATTGCAAAAACGTTGTGTTAATTATGATTGTTAAGTAGCTACTGATTTACCTAATAAATAATTATTCCATCACAATAAGTAAATGATCAATACAGGAAATGCAGATTGATAGTATTCGTCGAATACGTAAAGCAACCTTTAAATGTATCGTATTAGAGAAGAATTAACGAATCCTTAATACCAGATATAAAAAGATAAATTAACCTCAGATGACGGACATTTTGTAGGAAATTCTGCGTAATACAAATCAAATATGTCTTTATAATTGAGCTGCTTTGACATATATTTCAGATTCGTAGACCATAAATTGCAAAATATGAAACAAAAAGCCAGTTGCGCAATGCAGCGTTGAGACCGTCAAGTTTTGAAAGACGAGAAAACATCACACGGGGTAGGACACTTTGAGACATAGAAGGGGAGTTATGGTCGCAGTAAAACGTATATGAAGTCTGAAATAGCAGGCCTTATTGCAAAAACAGTAGATGGACGGTGAACAAAGGACGAAAAAAGTGATGAGTTGGAGAACGTGAGATCAACAAGAAACGTCAGTTTGATAGGTGGCACAGGACCTGGTTGAATCAGCCTAATGACATTGAAGTAAAATTCAAAACGTCAGAGTTGAAAGTAAAATAATTAGATAAATAAGTATCCAAATGACAGACAAAAATAAGTGCTAAATAAATACCACACAATGTGCTCTGCAATCCTTTTTGCTTTCGTCAGGTGATTCAAGTAAAGGAAGAACAATAAAGTTCTTCCGGTTTTTACTTTACTTGAATCACATGGTGGATTCAACAAGAATTTCATAAACGTTGTGTGGTATTGATTTAGCACTTATTTTTCGTCTTTTATTAGGTTAATTTATCTTTTTATCTCTGGTATTAAGTATTTGTTAAAATCCGACAGATCATTCATATATCTTCTATAATTCGATACATTTAACATTTACTTTACGTTGAACACTATCGCCATAATTTGCCCTATACATAAGAAGCATGAAAAGGCAAAATGTGAAAACTAACAAATATCATTGCTAAGAGACTATCCCCACTGGTAGAACAGCTTCTTGGAGATTATCAGAGTGGCTTCAGAAAGGATAGATCAACGACAGCTCATATATTCACTATAAGACAAATAATGGAGAAGTGCTATGAATATAATGTGGATGTACACCAGCTCTTTGTGGCCTTCAAACAAGTTTATGATAGTGTGAAGAGGAAACAACTGTATCGGACTTTGATGGACATGGAGTGTCCATATAAATTGATTAAGGCTTATAAAAACGACTCTTGACAGCACAAGATGTCAAGTGAAAGTGGAAGGAAAACTTGCCAAGGAGTTTGAAGTCAACCCAGGCCTATGACAGGCAGATGTATTGTCCGCACTACTTTTCAACGTAGCACTGGAAAGAGTGATGAGAAAAGTGGAAATCAATAATCTAGGAGGCACTCTGTTCACCTGTAAGAATCAGAATCTGGCATATGCGGATGATTTATGCATGCTGTCCAGAAAACTGAAAGAGGTAGAGGAAGGGCTGGACATGCTGGAAAAGGATGCAGAAGAATTCGGGCTGAGAGTAAATAATACCAAAACAAAATATCTCTTTTCTTCAAGGAGAAACAGTGCTATGGAAAACAAAGTCATCAAGCTAAATGGTGTTAACTATGAGAGATGCGAGAATTTTAAGTACTTAGGAGTACTGGTAACGAAGGATAACAAGGATTGCAGAAGGAAATAGAGCTTACTGGGTCCTAATTAAGACTCTCAAGTCACGTAGTCTGAACAGGAAACTGAAAGTGACTGTTTATAGAACAATGATAAGACCGGTGGTCATATATGACTCGGAAACATGGACAATGACCGAGGCAGAAGAAGAGTGTTTCAGAAGATGGGAAAGGAAAATATTAAGAAGGATTTTTGGAGCGGTAAACGAAGTAGGGAAATGGAGAATACGAAGAAATAGGGAACTGGAGGAACAGCATTGGTATGCAGACATTGTATTGGAAATAAAGGGGAACAGACTGAGATGATTGGGCCATGTAGGGCGAATGTCAAAAGACAGGGTTGTCAAAAAGATCTACAAAGGAAATCCAGGTGACAGAAGGGGCAAAGGGCTGGTTAGACGATGGTTAGACGATGTGGAGGACGACTTACGAAAGATGGGTGTTAGAAGATGGAGGAAACGAGCAGAGGATCGGCAAGATTGGGCTATGATCGTTAGAGAGGCCAATGTCCTGCATGGACTGTAACGCCGAGGAGTAGTAGAGTAGTAGTAGTAGATCTTTAGCTTCGCCAATCTGCATTTCCTGTATTGATCATTTACTTATTGTGATGTCATAATTATGTATTAGATAAATAATTAGCTAGTTAACAATCATAATTAACACAACGTTTTTGCAATCCTTGTTGCTTTATTTATCTACGAATGCAGTAAATTGATTCTGCAGTTCACAAATACCATAAAAGACTAGCAAGGGGAATCAACTGCCTTAAAAATAGGTCAACAAACCAATTATAACACATTAAACAACTTCGTTTATCGCCAGACAATACAAATCGAACAAATTTTCAAAGTAAATCGTATTCAACATACCATTAAAACGGTATTTTTTATGGTACATTTGGCCATCATGAGATAAGACGCTCGATCATTTTGAAACATTTTAACATAGTGCTTATGCAATATTTAATGAACCGCAAAGAGATATTTTTGTAATTAAATTGTAGTTTAAATTGAACTGAGTACAAATTATCATTACAAACTATCATAAGTCGGGTGATCCAGAAAGTTGGTCCATAATTCGGATTTTTCTGAAACCGGACTTAAACGTCTTTAATACTGGAAAATTGTTCACTTCCACCACAAAATCATGTTTTAGTGAGGTTTATCTCAGAGGTATCTTTCGTTGGCACTCTGTGGTTGATTTCACCAACTCTCACATTCTGATGATAATGAAACTATTGACAATACTATCAAGAATATTTTAGAAACTAAAAATGTTCTTCATGCTTTACATAATCTTTCCCACCACTTTGTCATTTATTATGAAGAACTCGATACTGTTACGAAATTAACAGCATGTTTCATTGCGTCATATAATTTATAACATATTCCATTAGTAAAGAAAAGTGTAACTAAGGCATAAAATTAAATTTTGAAATATTAATCAGAAAATGTTTCAATATCCTTTACAATTTGTCAGTTTAGACAGGAAACAATTGAAGTCAGAATTGAATTCATCTCAAAAGAACTTTCAAAACGTTCTACAAATTAGTAAGGAGAAACAAAACCTTTGATATATAAATATTTTTATTTATTCGCTTTGATTGTTTCGACTCTTTGTCATAATCATTCTGAAAATCACACCCACATACGAAAAACATAATTAATTATACAATGTAATAAAATGAAGATTCTGATAGACTTATCTACTATGTAATATTTTTGTGAATAACCTTAAATAGTTAAATTACTGTACACTATTCAAATGTTTAATTCAGTATTATAAAAACGAATGTATGCATTATTAATTATCAATCTTAAACTTGAAATAACACCATCCTTTTAATTTTACAGACTTTATTTGTTGACAAACTCAAATTTCTGTCAGTCAATTTTAGAAGCTTTCGGCTTATTCGACATATTTATCTTAAAATTTATATTTGATTTGATACATTTATTTTACACCCACAGTCCGTGCGAATCGACAATTTTTACATTTATCCTGCTCGCTACATTCTGATGTAAATTTTAAGGAGAATATGGCTGAATAAGCCGGAAGCTGTTGAAATTGACTGACAGAAAAATGGTTTTGTCAATAAATAAAGACTGTAAAAATTTTTAAAAAATGTTGTATTTAAAGTCTTTGGTAAATTCAGCTGTATAAATTACAGAAATCAAGTTTTCCCAGACGCTTGGGGTTACAATGACTTTAGGTCGTATGAAACTCCGCCATGATGTTATATTGAGGCCTGGAAATGTGTAGGATTGGGGTTTGAATTCCCTTCTTGTCAACCTGATTTGGGATATTCCTTGCTCCTTAAGTCATCATACTAATTCTGGTCTGGAGTCCCAAATCAAGCGCAGTGCCGCTTCCTTCCCAACTTCCAAAACACACTAAGAAAACCGAGGCCGCTACTAAGAAGACTCGGCAGGCTGGCCACGTACCACCCAAAATTCTGAACGTGCCATGTAAGTTGACAATGTGTCAGCCATCTCGGTCGCTATACGTCTGACTAGGAAGGAATACGTGAATAAATAGTGGAGGATGAAACTCCGTTACTCATCTGAGACTTCTTCCCTTCTTAAATTTACATTTCCTTGCAACTCCTTTGCATAATTGTAATAAATCCTTCCACAAAATTGATATGAAGTCGAGGCCCATAACAAAAAGCCCACTTACGCAAGGCCGAAAGTTTTTCTAAAAGGTTCTTTGAAAATAGTCCATCCAAAAGAACAGCTAAGTACTGGATGTCATGCCGTAATTGACAGACGGTGTGACTCAAAGAGGAATGCGTGTTATTAAAACTTGATCTTTACTGAAAATATCCAGAATGGCTTTTAGAAAGGAGACTACTGTTAACCTCTGAATTGGTAAGGGGTGGGGGATGAAAATTAAAAGACTGGAGGCACACTAAAAATCGCAGTTGCTATAACAGAGTATGAGTCCATAGTCAGATGTCTGATAGATAAGAAGAAAAAGTTTACCTAATTTTCGGCTGTAGTAAAAAATGTCAGAGGGCGACGCCATAGGTCTGCTTGCTGGGAAACTCAGCTCGGCTTGTTATTGTCTCAGAACCTCAATTCAACATGTTGACATCAACACAACGAAAATGGTGTTTTTTGCGTATTTTCATTCCCTTATGTGTTATGGCATTGCAAATTGGGGCAATTGCTCCAGGAGCATTGAAATATTCAAGTTGCAAAAGCGTGCCATCAGAATACTTTTTAATACGGATAGTAAATCCAGCTGTAAACCGTTTTTCAGAAGTCTGCAAATATTAACGTTTCCCAGCGTGTTTATCCACGGAATTTTAAAGTTTGTCAAGCGGAACATGAATTTTTTTCAAACGAATGGCGAGTCTCACGATTATGAGACTAGAAATCGCCCAGCATCGCCATGCTGTCTACCAGAGAAGTATTCACCATTCAGGGATAGTTTTATACAATAGTCTTTCTCCAAATGTAAAGAACAATAATAACTACAAAAGTTTTGGGATTGAATGTAAAAATATTCTACTGAAAGGCGCCGGTGTTTTACTCAGTACAGAAGTTTCTTCGTAGTTCGCATAACAATTAATTTTTTTAAAAAAAAAACAGCACAAGTGTTCAATGTGTTGCTAATAATAGCTACTTATTTCATAACTAGCTTAGTCTCTGTTGGTCTTTTCTGCTCTTTTGTTTGTTTCATGTATGGCCTGGAGTTTGCAGATTGTGTGATGTGTGATTATATATTTTATTATAGGTAATTCTCGAATCATTAATTATTTATTAGTACGTATTGAATTTTTTATTAAAACTGTATATATTATATTATACCCTTAGTATAGTTAAAGAAGTATTATTTTTGTTATTATTAATATAGTTTACTTATGTTGGGGAGGGGAATTTGTGTTCCCCAATTTTAGTATTTTTGTATTAACTTCAAATTGTAGCATCCAATTATTATATTGTAATTTTATGTATTTTACGTATTTCCTCATACCAGGACTAATGGAATAAAATAAATCAAATCAAAATATACATCATTCGCCATCGCAGAAATCATGCCAGGAACAGAAATCGGGTTAAAGTTTTGTAGTAATTGAATACTATTTGTTTGATTTTTTCTAATTTCAACTTAAATAATTACATATATAAAAGAAACTACTGTAATGTATTATTCCAATGCTGTTTTTACGTTATTATTTCACATGTTATTTGTAGACGATTTACTTAGCTCTGAAAAGATAACAGGAAACGCCTTTCAATATCTTGTCTGCCAGCTCATTGATATTGCATTATCTTCGGAAGCGACTGATACCTTACACTCGATACCTAGGCATTGGAAAAATAGTGTTGTGATCGAAAAGTGTCTCGTGAATATTCTTGTTGAATCAAATGAAGTTTATTGGAATACTCAAAATTTATTAAAGCATGTTTCTCATAAATGATATGAAAGATAAAAAATCGTTTAATTTCATGTTAACTTATATTACAGCTAATTTGTCTATTATCGCTCGCGCTATTCGTAAAAGAAAACTATGGCTAGGTGATGAGAAATTCACACACATATTTTAAGATGTATCGAAACCACTAGTCAAAAGAAAATATGTACGGTTCATACATAAATCATTAAACATAATTAAGTAACCGTAAAATCAATAATTTACTATGATATTAAGTATAATCTAGAGTAAAAAATCGTGACGTCGGCTAGAGACGTACATTTAGAGCGTTACCGTAACCTTAAAGTTCTTGTTCAGTCTTTAATTGTATTAGTGATAAACTTTCAAAATAATTTTTTGGCATAATACAAAACAAAATTGCTACAAAGTGAAGTATATCGCCTCTCATTTTCGCATTATAAAGATAAATGGATACAAAAATGCGATCTACAAAATGATTTTTTTTACGCCTTAATATTCCTCTAGGACATCATGCTGTGTCAGAGGCAGTAAGATATCAGATATATTAATATTATATTCGTGTTGTACAAAGGGAGAATGTTATGGTATGTACAATTGTTACGTTGTTTTGGTTGAGGTTGGGTGTATGGGAACTCAATGCTTGAAAGTTATCTAAGAAACAAAGTTAATGGAAAATATTATTCTACGAGGCTTATATAGAGAGCTATACACAATATATATTCTGTATTATTTATAAACAGTCCCCATAAGAAAAGGTATAAGCTGTACTGCAGAAACATCTTGGAATATTTATTTTGCATCACCCTTCATTACTGCTTTATGTAATTCTTCGTCACAAATTGAAACATTGTAAGATCAAATAAAATCTATTTATTGTCATCTTGGCTTATAATAACAAAAAATTAATAGATTAGGAATAAGTATAATAAATGTATTAGTAAGGAAGAAGATACAATTGTAAAATGGCCAAATACGTCGTTTTCTTGGAAGTCAACGGTAAGATTTATTAATGCCTTGCAGAGCGGTCACACGAGTCTGAATCGCTCAAGAAGATGCTTTAAGACATAAAAGGCATCGTTATTAGTAATCCGTCACTCTCAACACTCTTCCTCCGTCTGAACTCATAAAAATATTTTTAAAAATTTGTCGCCTCTCATCGTCTCAGGGAAACAGAGTCGAAAGATATTGATCTGTCACAGAAAATGTTTAAAAAGACATTTCACGATGTGAAATTCAGCTAAACCATTTGTATCCGCCTAACATAAGGCCGCCACTATAATTTACTACTCGATTTTTGGTCTACTGCTTCCTGCTGGAGTCTATGAGAGGGCCACGCGTGAGAAGAGGGAAGAAGCGTGAGAGAAGCGACCGTGTGATGACCACCGAGTTTTGTGCTGGAAATCTAACGAACACTAACGTTTTACGCGTGGAAGTGGTATAGTTTCAAATGTATCATATCGATCGGAATAGAAGCTCACTTACCATATAAAATGTATCGTAAATAGGAAGACGCCAGGAACTACTAAATCGTCGCTCCCAACGCTCCACCTTCGTCTGAAAACAACTATGCCAGGCATCGTCGCAGAAACATCAAGGATCTCCTCACATTTCACACATCGTATAATAAATTGAACTCGTTCATTTGCATTTGTTTAATTTGCCTTTACGAAGAAACGTCTACTAAGTAGTTTGGTCCAGCACTCAAAAACTACTTAAAAAGACGTTTCACTCTGCGCACTGTGGATACCGGATGGCTAAAGCGAGCCGATAACTAAACAATGATGCAGTTCGATTAGATTAGCTCGTCTGATCGTCTCTCGTAGAAAAGCATCAGGAATTGAGCACACCGGAGACAGCGGGGTTTTTGCGGGAAGCACGCGCTTGAGGAGGGAGGCGGGGTGCGCAACGCGGCGCTGTCATGGTGACCGAGGGCGCCCGCTCCCTGCACCAGAACTGAGACGGTCGCGTGCGCGCTGCGCTTAAAGCCTACAACCTGCCTCCGCGGCGCATGCGCATGCGCCCTCATCCTGCACGCACTTTCGATTATTTCATCTGGCAACTAAGCGAATTATTAACGCAAGGGAAATTAGCCGCGCACACACACCAGTCACACGACACACGAAATTCGGCGAGACCGACCAAGATTATTGTTAATTCAAATTACTTCCACAGACAACCGTGAGCGCTTTATCGATTATCGTATTTTTAGTGGCACACTCAGACGCTCGAGCTAAACAACAGATACACATGGAGCTAATGTTTACGGCTCTATTGCATTTACGATGAGGAAAGTTGAATTTTCAGCATTCATAAACCTACACAAAATGTAATTCCCTTGGGCGGCGTTTCGACGACTAAGTGCCTACATGACCATTCTCCTAGAGGTCACTGATTCCGTACTCTAGCCACAACTACTCAGATGAGATCTGCTAATCTTATAAATTCCATGCTAGAGGAATAATGAATGACCAATACGTCGACATATTGTTAAACATTATGCGTTGAAATTCAACATACAATGGTGACCGCATATTATGCTTCATTTCAATCTGTCTTAATGTACGGCATAATATTTTAAGGAAATACACCACATAGTTTAGAAATATTTCAAATTCAAAAGAGAACCATTAGAATAATGAACAACCTCAGCTGTAAGCCCTACTTCATAAAAATGAGGATCATGAGCCTACATACTATATTTATTCGACAATATTATTCACTGTCAGCTACTTAAAAAAGGAAGAACACATAAAGTTGAATAATGAAATACATACTTACAATACAGGACAATGTCAGGATATGCACATAACTAACGATATATTTGAAAAGTGTATTAAATTTTGGTAATAAGCTTCCACTTTATCAGAAGTGTTCTGATTTTAATATATTCAAAAGTAACTTTAAAATTTTCCTATGGTAAACTGTTACTATTCAATAAATGAATTTTTAGAGACTGAACTGAAATATTGATATGACTACGGAATTTTGTAACAAAATAAACTTGTACCTTATTTATGATCATGAAAACATGAGACTCAATGTATGTAATTACACTTACACTTTTAGTTTACGCTGACTTAACCTATATCAAGGAACATATATGTAGATAAATTCATCAGTACCAATAAATATCTTATCATATTGCTAACCTATATCAAGGAACATATATGTAGATAAATTCATCAGTACCAATAAATATCTTATCATATTGCTATGAATTTCTGAAACGTAGTTCATAAGTACAATCTTTAGTTATATAGTAAATGTGGTTAACGAAAACAATGTAGCGGGCTTCCCGTTATTTTTTTCCAACTTTTCACTTGTTGTTCCTCTAGTTAATATTCTCTTTAGAAACTGAACGACTGGAACTAGAAGGCTCAATAAAGTATTAACTTAATTAATCATCTTGGTTTGAGGGAGTCGCTTTTGCCGTTTTCTTTAATTCTAAATTTTTGTATTTTCCAAAATACGCTATATAAAGTGAATGGTAAGTGATATAATTCTTATCTACTAAAATGGAGCTCCACATCCGGACAAAAAAACATGTGATTAAATTAAATTAATATGCTACAATCTCGTTGGTGTACAATGAATTCTATGCCTCGGGCTTGTTTTCAAAAATTTTATGAATAATCAACAGTGTAATTGTTTGTGGTGCTAATTTGTTATTATAATTTGAATAAAACCTGAAGAAGATCCGAACACGTATCGAAACGTCGTAACGCTATATAAATAAAGTGTCAGTAAAAGGTCATTAACTAATTTATTAAATTAATTTAAATTTGTGCGATTGGCAGAGGATTATTAGAATATAACAGTTAGTAAGTAAGACAATATCCTCAAACTTTCCTATCATATATGTCAACTTAAAAACATATACACAAATTAATATTTTAGAAAATTGTTTTTATTTTTATTTTACATATATTAATTTGTGTATATATGATTTTAAGTTGATAATTGTCAATCGGCCGAAAGCTCCTGATTAAATAAATTGTTAATTTAACTAGTTTGAGGATATTGGTTTACTTATTACAGGTGATTAATTTAAATTATAAATTTGTTAATTGTCCATTTTGGTCTTATTAATAATATAAAAATATACAATTTAAAACTTAGATATATTAACACTAACTACATGATTGCTTTGTAATTATATAATAATTTGGATCGTAGCAGATGCGATGTTACAATACATCAGAGAAGAAACAGCAGCAATGCCCAATCCAGTGTTTAAGGTATAAAGTGAAGTATTGTTAGGACCCCGAAGAGACTAAAAGTGTTGGATCTAAAAGTCACAATTCTATTACTTATTATAATAAAAGATTAAAATTAAAAACGTGAATTATATTACAAATATATTGTAAGAAACGTTCGCAGAATACAACTAAATTCTTTGGTAATGACTAATAAAACGGTTGTTAATGGAAATATCCTTTTTAAAAAACGCCAAAATATGGAACGAAATTTTAATGATCAAATTTCTGGTTAATGATAATTATAGAGATTAGATAACAGCATGTATTTTAATTGGAATCATAATCTTCACATGAAAGTAAAATATAATGTCTGTGCTAAAGTATACTACTTAATTAAATAAATAGCCAAATAACAGACAAAAATAAATTCTAAATAAATACCACACAAAGCTTTCTGCAATCCTTGTAGCATTCGCCAGGTGATTCAAAAACCGCAAGAGCCGTAAGATCGACTAAAACCGGACGACGAACTCAAAAGCAAAGCTTGGCTATTTATTTATCTAATCATAATCTACGATGAGCATTTAAATTCTAGTATATTTCAAGGTTAGTGTACAGCCATTTTTCCCCTTCTCGCCCCACATTATCTATGTGGAGTGAGCTGAACGTCTAGTTAACCGCGTTATAGTGCGCCTTTAGTTATCGATTTGTTACAAAATATTTTTATAACTGTTGCCTAAATTACTGCCTGGAAGCATGGGAATGTGGATTGCCGGGGTCGAGCAGCAGACACAAGACAATGGCGGGGTGGATTGGAAAATCCGCAAGTCCCGCAAGCAAGGTCATGGTCGGCCAAGGAAGGGGTAGACGACCCGGAGGGTATGGCCCTAAGATAGATTGAAGTGGGTCACGTGTGCACAAGGACCAACCAGGAGAGAGGGATTTTGAGGAGGCAGAGAGAGAAGTCTGCGAACACGAGGAGATGGATGTGGACCGTCGGTGAGAGTGGTCAGGGAGAGTTGATCCTGGAAGATTTTGGTTTTGCACGTGGGTCTCCGGTCGTCTACTGCGAATGCTGCGGAGAGAGAGAGTCGCCAACGGGAGTCGACCCTGTCCGAGCTGCAGACCTGGTAAGTCGCCGCATATCATTAGTTAATTTGACCTTAAGCTCACCACAGCGTGGTGGATGTCAATATTCAGCTCAGGGATTGACACAACCGTCGACTCCAGTCTAGATCGTTTTCTCAATTTTCTCCACTCCACAGAGACATGTTTACCTAGGATGGTTGAAATTTCTCTGCGCGTTGGAGGTTCTATGTGGAACATCAGTATTGGGTGACATACAAACGTAGGACCATAGGATCTTCACAAATCGGAAGGAAAACTGAAGTACCTGCAGACCGTTTGGAAATGAAATGTTTGGAATAAATGTTCCAGTAAACGAAACAAATAGAAAAATGCTTTGATAAGCCAAATTTTTTCATTCTAATTGAATTCTATAAACATTTTTACGAAACTGCGATATTTCTGATGACGAGGTGACAAATTAATAACGTTAAAGATTTTCCAAACAAGCTTATGGTCGCTCAGAGAATATCTCTGGTGCATTAAATTCAAATATTACCATTAAGAAAGATGAAACAAACAAATATAGTATGTTACGAATTAGAATTTAAAACTGTAAGTGCTATAAATCATTAAATTTTCAGAACTCCTAATAAATACACGGATAACAAAACTCAGTCATAGTTTCCATTTTCAATACATTCTACTTCTATTATGAATTTATAGAAACATCAGAATCGCAATAAAACAGACGAATGTTGTACGGTAACTACTGTAAATAAAATAAAATAAAAAGGGAAATTAACAAAACAAAATTCACACGATTGAATGAAAACAAGGTTTCAATTAAATAATTCAAAAAAATTACCGATTCTATAAATAGGCAAATAAACCAGCGCAAGATACTTTAATGTATTACGATGAAGATGCAGATTTCTGATTGAATTGGAATGTAGCTAACGTAAAAATACCCAGATATATTTTAAGATGCTAATTGAAGGTAATTCATATTGGGACTATTTTCTTAAAATAACAGAGGAAGGAAAATAAATGGGGGATGCTGAAGGGATAGCAATGAAGCAATGTAATTTAAGGAGCCTACCCAGCATTCGCCTAAATGCCATACAGGGAAAACCTTAGAGAAACCTGCATCAGGTAGGTGCTCCGATTTCTGGAGTGATTTTCGCTGTGGTGACGCAGCATTCCCTCCTCCATGTTCATGCCAGCTTCAGAGGCAGCTGACCGACTGTTCCAATGGGAACAGCCGTATGCCAACGTCTGCGACCGCGGATCATACACCTGTCAAAACTGACTATGGTCGTCTTTTTATAGTGGCAGGCTACGTGAGGGTTATCCATGTGGTGGCCTCTCCTTTTTAATAGTATAGAAAATGATTTGAAAGAGAGGATGCGAAAGGGAGAGCAATGTGTATTCTCTATTTTTAAAAATGGTCGCAGAATCGCAGAGGAAAGTAGCCAAGGGTTAACTAGAGCCTCCGGACTATGGTTTAAGGATCCTACCCGGCATTCAGTAAAAGTGATGCAGGGAAAACGCTAGAAAACCTGCATCAGGAAGATCGGACATTTGGTACTTGTCCCACGGCCTTCCGATGGCGGAAAGAAGTTTTCTGTGGGGACGCAGTATTCCTTCTTCGTGCACTGATTAGATTAGGAGGCAGCTGGCCGACTGTTCCAATGGGAACAGAGCACAACTCTTACCGTATGCCCAAGGTCTGCGACCCCAGAACATACACCTCTCAAAACAGGCCGAGGTGCCTCAGCTTGGGGGAACCTTTGTTTAAAAACGGAGAGCGGAAAAGGTATCGCTCTCCGTCTCTCCAGAAAGGTTCTGCCTGCGAGAGAACAGTTCTCACTTGCTTCCTTGCTCGTCGACTATTTGAAAAATACTTTCCATTTATAAATGGTATCAGCTTTATTGCACGAGAGAGTCATCACCGATTTGTGCAACTGATTTTTATTGAAACAAATGAAAAGAATGACAATGTTGTCTTTAGTCAGGAATATATTTTTTTAAATGAAAAAAAGAATAGGCAATTACGTGTACTATTTGATTCGTAGAGGTATCTACTATGTTGTTGGCTAAAGTAGTATAATTGCATCTAGATTGCTAGAATTTATAATTTATCGCCACTCAAGTCTATTTATATTTATGGTTAACTTTTTTAAAATGCCCTAGAAGTGTGCTAAATTTATTTTTTGAAAATTCTAGCTGTCTAAAGTTGTTAATTTGTGTTACAGTATTAAATGGAAACAAAGTGTTCGTTTTCAGGTATCTACTTTTGGGACAACCTGTGTTTCATTGTATTAACTGTATTAATTTAAGCAAGATGATTTTTTAGGGCAACAGGCTACATGAGGGTGATCCACATTGGGCAACTCCCCTTTAATAGCATGGGAAGGGATTTGAAAGGGGGGATGCGGAAGGGTAGAGGAAGGTAGCCAAGGGTTAACTAGGGCCCCCGGGCTATGGTTTAAGGATCCTACCCGGCATTCGCCTAAAGAAGTGCAGGGAAGACCCTAGAAAAACCTGCATCAGGTAGGTCGGGCATTAGGTACTTGTCCCACGTCCTTCCGATAGCGGGAGAGGAGTTTGCTGTGGGGACGCAGGAGGCAGCTGGCCGACTATTCCAATGGGAATAGCAGACAACTCTTGCCGTATGCCCAAGGTCTGTGACCCCGGAACATACACCTCTCAAAACAGACCGAGGTGCCTCGGCTTGTGGGAACCTTACTTCAAAAATGGAGAGGGAAAGGCATCCCCAAAGGTAGCCCCTTCGTATCTCTCCTAAAAGGTTCGACCTGCGATAGAGAATATCCCTCGCAGGTTACCTGCGAGAGAATCCTCTCGCCAATCAGCAAGAATGGTGATTTAAACCACATGATGCCAAATACTTACGTTACTCTAACGCAAAACAGCGCAATTAAATTATATTCCATTCAATGAATAACTACAGGAAATAGCAGTTACTGAGACTAAATTACGCTCGAGGATTTCCTGAAACTATATGCAATTATTTTCTCATGCATCTATCTGGAGGAGCGCCATTTTTTAATAAGTATGAATATTTGTGATATTAATTTTGAGTCATTTCTGATCGATTTTGGTATGAATGTTAGAAGAGTTGTTCAAAACGTGCGCCCAAATAATTGTGAGACGAGTGCAAAGTATTCAGTACGTTCACTGGTGCCAAAATACACGTTCAAGAAATAGGTATTCTGCAATAATCACGATCGAAATTTTTTTCCTTTGGACCACATAAGAACATTTGTATACAGTGCGTATTACTTCGTTTATGCCATGCGGATTCTGCTTACCTATCCATATTTCTCTTTTTCTACATTTCGCCCGAGGCCATTTTTCGCGAGTCCGTTTAACCCTTGTTAACAATACGAGATCCTAAGCAACTTTTCCACGCCGAACCAATTTGTGTGGTCTTTATTGTGAAGTAGTATAATTGTGATTTTCGTAAAGATTTATTATCAATTAAACAGATTAATTCGCTTCTGTTCAATAACCGAGCACCACCAAGGGTAAAAAATAAATAATATATTTAACTGCAATAGAAGGTTGAATTCCGAAGGATATTTCCAAACTGTAACTTTGGAGACAATTGCAAATCACTATCTTTATAAGATTTCCTATAAGCGGCCCTGAAGTTTTTGATTCTTATTATAGCTAAGGCATTTGTTAAAAACATAAAATGTACAAAATTCAATGTAAAAATCGAAATTGTAATTAAATTATCTTTGGTATCTCTTTCAAATAATTTTGTTTAATTTTAAGGTAAAAATCCATTTAACTTCTGCCTACTAATAGTTTTTGAATGATACATAATTTTGGCCACAACGTGTTAGCTTGCAACTTTAATATATTTTGGATACCACATAATTTGGCTCTCCAACGTGGGGCTTGTAATTGTATTAGATTTTGTATATTACAATATCAAAATCCACTTAACTGTAACTTAAAAACAAACGTTTATTTGCAAAAAATAAAGACAATATACACCAAAAATAATAGTAAAAATAAAGTGAAAAATTACTATACAAGTAAATCTCATCTTTTATCCTTAATCGTCATAAAATATCAGCAGAGACTGATTCGAAGGAACTATAGCTGCCTAAGCTGTCCTGATCGGATCTCGGTTTGTGGTGATTCGTCCGTCACGATTCTCAGTGTGAGTTCGGAGATTTTATTTATTTATTATTATTTTATTTAATTATTTGGATAACTTAGCTTAAATCTTATTACCTATGTTATAAAATAACTATATTTACCTATCATTACTTTAATCTCTAACAAATTTTAGGATAACAGGCTACATGAGGGTAATCCACATGGTGGCAACTTCCCTTTAATACCGTAGGAAGAGATTTGAAAGGGAGGATACGTAAGGGTACAGCTAGGTAGTCAATGATTAACTACGGCCGCCGGGCTAAAGTTTAATAATTCTATCCGGAAATTCACCTAAAAATGATGCAGGAAAAACTCTAGAAAAACTGACATCAGGTAGATTGGACGCTTGGTACTTATCCTTCAGACGGTGGGAGAGAGGTTTGCTGTGGGGACGCAGCATTCCCTTCTCCGTACCTCAAGTAGTTTAGGAGTCAGCTGGCCGACTATTTCAATAGGAATAGCGGACAACTCTTACCGTATGCACAAGGTCTACGACCCCGGAACATACACTTCTCAAAAGAGGCCGAGGTGCCTCGACCTGTGCGAACCTTAGTTAAAAAAACAGAAAGAGGAGAAGGCATCCCCAAATCAGGCTCCTTCCAGCTCTGCGGGACGGTTCACCTGCGCGATAACATCTCTCACAATCTTACTTGAAGAGTAACAGGCAACTTTTTAAAAATGCATTTAAATTTTATTATTAAATATTCTTAACCCTCTGTCAAACATCTAGTATTCAAATGCTCCAGAAAAAAATCACTACTCTTGGTATTATCACTATGAACTCATTTAATATAAAAATATTATCAAACTCGGGTAGCTGGCCCGAGATTGCAGTTTCTGTGCAACGTACTCCAAAATGCATTATGCATTTCCTTTGGTTTTCAAACAAGGGGCTAGAGATAGAGATAATAGGTCATTCCATTCGTTGTCCTATTTTTTTCTTACACTTGTAATCGTTTGAAACTACGCGTTGGGAACTAGCAGTAATACAAATGTAAATATGTGGTTCACTCGGATCACATATAAAATACTGTATAGCTATATTATTGTTGCATTTTACATATTTTAGAAACACGTCATTATTAGCGCCCGTTCTGCAAATTCTCTTTTCAATAATACTAACTAATATTTTTACTATATATATTGTGCTAATTAAAAGTAAATAATTAATTAATAAACAAAAATTTGGACTCTCATTGTTAGCGGCATGAAAACACAAGTCGTATACAAGAATGTGGCAAGAATGCCATGCTTGTGTGTATTGTAGTCGTGGATTTGCTAGACGCGGTGTGAGCGCCAGTCTTCTCGGGAATATAGTAGTGGACAGACGAAAAGTATAAAATCCAGAAAGTGTCTGGGTATATGTAACACGACAGCTAAAACATTTAGAACATTTTACATGTTGCAGTCTGTGAGCAGATAAATACAAAAATTCAAAGCTAAATATTTAGAGTGTTGAGTCTAAATTATTATATTCTCAAGTTGAACCACTTTATCCAATTTTGGGAGCCCAGGTAACTGCATCCAGCAGTTAACAAACTTCGGAACGAACTAATAAGCTTTGTTAAACGAACAGTGAACCAACCATTGCAAATCATTTTGTCAATGTGAAAGTGTTGATTAGTCTCTGTGTATAAAAATGGCCTGTCTATAAAGTGTAATAAGTATTTGTGTGTGCATAAAGAGTCAATTTCCTTGAGTACCAGAAACATTAAGGTAAAAGTTCACAAAATTACTATCTGTAAACTCGTAAGTAAAGATATCGTCAAATTTCCGATATCGTTAAGAATTTAAAGTTCATATTTTATGTTATGCATTGTAATAATCTGTTGATAAATTAATTCCATGATTTCTTGATAAAATTTAATTGTTTAACAAGTATTTCTTTATTAAAGGCCCAGTGATCGAACTCTGAGAAATAGTCATTTGTTATTGTAAAATATTAATTGATAATGTAAAATTGAAATATATTTGCCTTAATAACTTGTAAAATTTAATTGTTTCGTAATAAATTTTAATTGGTTTAACATGTTGTATTCTTTATTGGACTCTAAGTTACCTATAAAATTACAATTTCTATACAATCTACAGGCATCATATATGAGCAAGACATGGATTCCCGTCAATATCAATGTATCTGAACTACCTTATTTATATTCAGTGGTGCGATTCAATTAACTTAGATAAATATATATATATATATATAAAGGTTCACTGAATAATTTTTTTAGAGTTCTGTATTATTGTTAAACTATTTTTGGAACGGGCAAAAAGTGAAAAAAATAGAAAAACGCCTGTAACCCCTAAACGGCTGCAGCTAGCGACCTGCGGGTGACGTCATCGTCTTCAGCGGGAACGCTTCCATAGAAAGAGACCCATAACTCACGCGAAAAGACGCAGATTTGGGAGAAAACTGGCAAAAAGTGAACTCTTCAACTGTGTTATTTTAATATTAGTTGGCCTAAGTAACGTTATTTAAGGAAGAGTCAAATTAATGAATAAATAAATGTCAAATTAAACAAGAACCTGAACTTTAAAATAAATATAAGTACAACGAAAATTTACCAACAGAACACATAAATTTATAGATCACAAAAAGCTTCTGGCGGTAATGCGCAACACAGGAGGTAAGTGAAAATTTGGAATATAAATTTATTGTTCCTAAATGGTTATTATTTATTCCACTTTCAGTGTTCAATTAAAAAATTATGTGCATAAAAATTAAGCTGAACATAAGTTGAACATCATATAGGCATTGAAAAACTTTGGATGTTCTCAACAAGTCTAGTTCAGATATAATTTATTTTTTATTATTCATGCAAATATTATTATTATAGTTATTTCAAATTATAGAAGTAATGAAAATATTAATTATTTAGTCTATGTATTATTGAATGAAGTAATTAAGCATTATCTTTATTAAGATACCAGTGTGGCAACTTCCGTATTATAGCATAGAAAAAGGAGAGTATGGAGGCAAAGAAAAGGTTGCCAAGAGTTAAGTAGGTCCCTCTTGATGTGGGTTTATGCTGTGGGGATTCAGCAAGTCCAACTCCATGTGTTGACAAGTTTTGGGGCTAAATGACCAGCTGTTGCATTGTGATCAGTGGACAACTCTTTCCATATGCAGAACATACACCCCTCAAGCCTAACAACCTAGGTGTCTGGGCTTATCGGAACCTTAATTGAAAACCAGAGAGGAAGAATAATGCTCAATTGTAAGTTAGCAACAAGTAATGTACATTTAGAATAGGATAATTTTCCATATATCTGAAAACTTAATGGATATGCAAAGAGTCATAAATTTTACATATTGCACTTATGAATTATAATTTGAATACTAAAACACAAAACATGTAAATAATGAAATGAAGTTCAAGCTGAAATGAAATGAAGTTCAAAATTTACAATTTTGTCTTGATGTTCCAAGATTTAATATGATTAATTTGGATAGAGAGACAGAATTATGGGCTTACCCTCAATTGAGTGTAACTGTGCTAGCACACAGTATGTTTCACTAATAAAAGAGGCTCATTGACGTCTCCAAAAATTTTATATGCTCCTTCCTGTCCTACTTTGTAACTCTGGCTCTCATTTTAAGGTGAGTCCATAATTCACTATCTGTATTACTCATTTTGACAATGTAATATCATCATTTGTTGCTTTTATATTTGTGTCACCAAGCTGTGGAAAGAAAGCAGCAGTAATCATTTTTGTGTTAGCCCATTTTTTCAGAAGTACAATGTTCTGGCCGACCACACTGTTTAATTCAAATTCCAGTGGACAAGCCATTAGGCAGACACATTTTTTAAAAAATACATGCTTCTCTGACCTCTGTAATACTTGTCACAATTAAACCAACGAATCTCAAAAATTACATCTTTACAATCATTACTTTTTACTACAACTTTCATGTTATCAATAAATATCAAAAGTTTATTTGTAGGTTACATAACTTATTTTACCTTCTTTAATCTGTTTAGGCTTGTAATGTTTTTAATTTGTTTTGTTAACCTTTTTTGTAGGTAATATGTACATAACATAAATTATTTATTCTACACCTATACTAAGACTATTATCACTCAATACAGAATAAGTCTTCATACCTTTACAATAATTCTTTATACCAATCACTTTATTTTTACAGTCTGCTTTTTATTACTTTTTATAATCTAGTTTTACATTTTCATTATATTTTCAAATGTTCTTATTGATAACATGTTACTACATTTTCCCGATATTTTCTTACACAATTCTACCAGATAATTATTTTCCAGAATTTTGAATATTTTAGAACACATATTGTCCGCCTCAATGAGCTAAATTGCCTTAATCATTAGGTTCCACAACATTGAGAATAATGATATCAAAAGGCTCCTTTTCTTGAACAATGCAAAAAACCCTTTACAATTTTTTTCTTTTTGATATCCAGTAAAGCATAATTAACCTCTATTAATCACAAAAACAATAATATTGGATTATTAACAACTTTCACCCATTCAAAGATTTACTATTTGACAAACTCATGGGACCGCATAACACTTTTGGCAGTCTGTTACAATTATTTACATATGTAACCACATAGAAATTTTGGTATGGTAATATCAAAAGAAAAAACATGTAAATAACTCAAAGCCTATGACTTATAACTACTTGGAACACAGTTACTTACACTATTAACAATTATCGCTTAACAATCGTAATAAATTACAACTTCTTCTTCTCTGTAAAAGTTTATCCATGTAAACTATATACACAAACAATAAACATTGCCTCCCCATTAATTCCAAGGAATAAGAACATGAACACAATTTTTCCAGCCACATTTCACAATATTAACCTTTTAATATTAAACCTATTTATTAGATACATATCATGTATATTTTTCTTACTATTATTAATTTATCACAAATTAACAACTTTGATTTAGATCACTTGATGTCCTGTCGACCATAATCTCAAGCAGATTATTTGTCTCTCTAAATCACATTACAGATATCTAAATTAATTTTACAATATCTTAAGGTATGTGGAGAGATATCAGAAATCCTTTTACATTTCTTACATTCATTTTTTTCTGTATTGTGTAGCACACACAAAAACTTACTTTATTTAACTTAAGCTACAACGATTTTCTTTAATTTCTCCAAATTTAACTTTACCTTCAAAAATATTTTCTTATTTACCAAGTTTGACAGTTTCTGTAATATAAATGAACTACTTTCTTCTAAATCTAAAACTCGACTTACACTCTCCTGGCAGTAATAAGTGTTTTCCCTACCATTCGGTCAGGATATAGGAATAGTTTCTTATCTGGTACAGGAAGTGCATTAACAAAATGTGGATCAGCTGGTAAGGCAGTAACAACCATTACAACCACCTTGCTGTACATGCGTATCATTACATTTTACACTCAATCTATTCAGCATCTCGTTACATTTCTTAGTTTGCAATTCTACTTGGTTCTACATGACCGCCATATTACTGTCTAAATCAGACCTCACCCCATTAATTTTATCACTAAAGATATCATCCCTAAAGTTCTTATACTGATAAAACTCAACGTATTTACAGGAAATTTGGGGTGTAGACCTTACGTGCATGATGTAAAAAACGCCGCCAACTTTTTCTATTATCGAAGCCGCTATTGACGTCATACGTGCAAGATGAAGCGGCTTTTTAAATTTTAAAAAAACATTTTCTATACTCGAAGCCGCTTATGACGTCATACGTGCAAGAAGAGAGTGTGCAAGATGATTTTTCAAAGTTTTTATGTGTTTAATCAAGGAAACATCGTTCAGAACTGTGCGTGTTCTCTAAATCGAAGTGAATTCATGGGGTCCTGTGCGGCGATCGTTCAGCCATCCGCCTACGGAGGTATCAAACTTTAATTGCTTTTATCTCCGTAATTACGGGTAGGTGCCCTAAAATTCGTTCTGTAGGAGTCTTAGAATAATCAATATTATCTGTAAATTACAAAAATAATATATATTTTTACTCATTTTACATCATACTTACCCAGTCCAAAATTTTAAAATTTGATACTGAGCTTTATAGTGTTTCCTTGTCCGCTTAAACTTCTTGCTCGACGACAATTTTACACTCATTAGCACTTTTATGAAACTTTTTTTTTTCACTTGAACTTGACAACACTTAATGTCGGCTTCGTTCAACCCTCCATGCTGACGCCGTATCGAACCCATTCAATTCTGATGTTTCAGCCTCCATTTCTTATTTTACGGATTAATGTTTCAGCTTTCTGCGCTAGGGCATTTATTGTTCTGGGATTGAGCTCCATTATTACGGGTGCCTTGTTAAAGGTCTAAATGACACTATTGGCGTAGTCTATACTTTCCATTGCCCAATCCAAGCCCTTGCTCCTACCTGTTCGGATGGTACAGTTCAGCGATGGTTCTGTTCCGTGTTCGTTCTGACTTCCATCAGTCGATATGATGAGGCAATTTTCCTCATCACTTTCTTCCATTTGATTGAATCAAGGAACATTCCAAACTGGGTGTTGTAGTTCCGCATATTTTGTTCTTTCTTCTATTTCCCTAGGCTGTATTTGCACATAGTTCACTGAAAGTCCACGTCTTAGTTTGTAGTCGGTACTAATGTCCTTCATTCTCTAGTGAATGGTGAAGAATGGAGCCAGTACTATCGATGCTTCCCAGAAGACAGTGCGAAATGCTCGCGTAGCGGGGATTGCCATCAGACGTTGAACTTTCTTGAGTTCCCGCTTCTCTTTCATGGCAAATACAGACACCTTCGATCAAAATTGGCCCTGTGACGCATGCATATATTTTCTTTATGGCGTCGTCCACCATTCAATCTTCGAGTTTGGCTCTAATTGGATGCTGCTGTGGTTTGCTCTATAGCGGAATCCGCGTAAATTTTTCATCAAATACGATACCAACATATTTCAAATTCTGCACTTGACGAAGTTACACAGCCTCGTAATGAACTGTGATGTTGGCACGTTTGCGTCGTTATACCAACAGCACCTCGTTTTTGTTCGAATTGAATGGGTTTTCGTAATAACATTCCATTTTGATACTCTTCGCAATGCGAGAAAATCGTTCCGTGCAGCTTTTACGGCGCTGTTTTCTTTTGCTGCTATCACCAGGTTGTCAAGCTTGATGAGATATGAATTCTCCTAATTATTCCTGGAGCAGAAAATCGTAGTTTACTGCCCACAAAATAGGAGAGATATGCAGGAAGCAGATTGTTCTTCAACCTAGGTAATTTTGTATTGCTCGGAAAAGGTTGGACGGAACGTCTAAATCGTGAGGCTGAGCTATTTCTGACCACCAAGCTGTATCAAAGGTGCCTTTAACGACCATTGACACGACTGCGACGTATTTTTCCCTATCTATGCGTTGTTCAGTTTTTCAGCGATGTTGTATGTTGCGTCAATTGCTGACTTCTGTGGAAGGAAACCATATTGTCTGTCAGATAATAATTTCTCTCTTAGTAAATAGTGGCAGAGTCTGTCCGAAAATACCTTTTTGTATGCTTTTGCGAATGTATTCGGCAGGCTTATTGGTCTACATGTTCCTGGAAGTGTATAGTTTCTTATTCCTGGCTTAACCAGTATGGCAGAGGGGAAGAGACCCACACGGAAGCAGGCGTTGACAAGTTCTGTGAAAACAATGTCCATTTCTCAAACTATTATTCGCGCTACATTCCTCACGGTCCAGGTGATTTCAATGGAGAGAATCTTGAAAATGTTCGTCTTAGCTACTCGGGATCCTGTAAAATCAGGATCTAACAATGCCTCCTCCGACGGACAAGAACGAATCATTTAATCAAAAACTAACTGATGTTCCTCTTCCTTCTAGCAGTAAGTGTACTTAACTGTGAGTGAATATGACAAATTAGTACACAAACTTAAAGAAAAATTTGCATTAAGTAGTTATGAAGAAAAAACAAAATAATCAGTGTGCTATCTGAATGATTCAGAAAAGTGACCTTTCCTTTCTTTAAAAACTTGGCATTTTTGTTTCAAAACCTATGTTGTAACAAAATAGTAACAAAAAATTGACAAATAATTTTTCTTGTTTAAAGAATCCAAAATATTTCTATTTTTTAAGGTTTATCAATTTTAAGCAATAAATTAGAGTACAAGATCTATTCAGTTGTTTACTAATCTTCTTTTTCCAGTTTTTGCTGTGCTTTTTAGCACAATGGCGTCTTTCATACTGTGTATTTTGGCTTTTTTCCTTAAAAAAAAGGATAACAATAATATAAAAAAACGAAGAAAATTTCCCGTTCATGCCTGCCACTCGCTTACCCGATAGAAACCAAAGTCCCCTATCACAAACTGAATAAGCGAGAGTTTTGCACCCTTAATTGCTGAATTTATTTGATGATTGGCCTCTTGGCTTACATCAACTCCATCGCAATTATGTATTCGCATTTTTGCTAGGTATCAGACCTAAGCGGAATTTGTGCGCTTTCAGAACTTAATATCTGCCGACGACACAAAGAGTAATGAAGGAACAGGATAGTATATAGGTTATGATTATCCTAATCATAATATGTCCAGTTGCCGTGAAACATAAAAACACAACTGACAGCACGAGGCACTCCAGGTTAGCCAAACTTGTAATAAAAAAGGATTGTTATTGCTATCCCACTTATCATTAAGAATTGTTATTCTTCTGGAGTAAATACATCCCGAGGAAGGAAAATATTAAAAGATAAGATACTAATTCCTTATTAGGCCTCCACGATCGTCATTCGTGCAATTATCAAAGAGTGATGATCCCTCTAGAGAAAATGTGTCTTTTGTGAGACTAATTTCTATCAGACATGGTCTTCCCCTATCTTCTTAAACTACTTTCGCCATCATAAAATCAACACAATAAAACACTTTAAACTAGATATGACCCATATGACTCAAATGCAACATGACTTAACCTATCACTTATTAAATCACGACATTTCACCTTTTAAGTACCACACAATTGAGAAAGTGAATAATTAAATAACATTCACAACTATAACATAATAGAATAGACAGAAAAAGGACGAGTGTTCTAAAATGAAATAATAACATTTGTAGCAAGAGATCTTCATATACGCCACACGTGTAAGTAGCATACTTCCCCTAAATACTTAATTTATCTTATGTGAAATGGCTGCAAATTTATAACGTGTATTTTGTAAGTACTAAATCAATATTGTCTCATTTCAAGTTTCTCATCAAATTGTATTTGGCATCCTTAACTACCAATATTGTACATTCAACCTCATTTTGGAAATTACCACATGTAATTTGACAGCAATTGATAACAATATCAACGACTATCCGATATACTACTCTAATCATTAATATGATAGATTTCAAGTTATTTTGGAAGATCAATAAGTTGATGTCATCTTCATAGTATATTTATTGATATTTCTATCCTTACGATTTCACGTGCAAAATGATTTCTGTAAGTATTATCATTGACAAGTATATCAATATTCTCTTGGCTGTTTATAAATCGACTTTTCACACAACTAAGAACCATTTGGCTTACATATTTTTATCATTTGATCTTGTTTTGAAACAAGTGTTTGAGAATTAGCAACAATATTGAGACTAATACTTGAATTATTATTTATCTGAACTTCCTTTAGAACACTTTGTTTAGGATCGATGCCCATTTCAACAGGAATATCATTTTTCGAGACAACAAAACCAGAATCACCTACATTGGCAGCAAATTTTTCTTTATCTCTGACCGCAGACTCAACTGTAGTATTATTGATCAATGATCGAAGAATTGCCCGGTATAGTTGCTGAGAAAGAGTTATCAGGTTTCACAGGCAAAGGCCTAGAAAAAGAAGACAGAACGTGTTGTCGTCGAAACGTCGTTTTAATCGCTAATTGGCACCCGTGAGAAACCCGATAACTCTTTCTGCTGTATTACTATTGCTTGTAAATTCAACTCTACATTCGCTTTAAACATCATCATCTACAACTTCCTTTCATTATCATCCTCCACTTTTTCGTCATCCTCCCATTCAACATCATCTCCCACGCCTTGCTGCTTCCCTATACAGCCATTTTCTGCATTATTTCTTTCTTCAGTATCCATTTTTATCTTGACTGCGTTTATTGTCCCCTCTAAAGTACTCGTTTACAATTCTAATATGCGATTGACCATTCCTTCTTCTTCAATTAAATCTTCCATTTGTTTTAGAATTCCATTGTTAAAATAATTTCTTTTCGTCAATTGTATTCGAAGTTGTTTTGGGTGGCTACCACGGGAGTTAAGAGCAGCCCCTTACCTAGTTGAAATTCTCATGTTTTTACATCTCTGCTTTAACTGGCTATGTGCTAATTCTCCTGCACTTCTTTCTTGTAACGGTCCTTTATCGTATTTCCAATGTTCGGTTTCCACTGATTATTTCAGTTTTTGTCATCCCGATATCTCGGTCCTTCATTCCTTCCCGACCGATTACGATTCCACTGCTCACTTCTTCTATCATTACCCCATTTTCAACTTCTGTCCCTATTAAATATGTTAGGGGAACTATCATCATGAAATCTGATTTTTATCGATTTTTATTCGTGGTACTATGTTTCATGGTTTGATCTTTATCTGTGTCCTCCCATGCATTCAGAACATTTGCTAATAGCAATCAATCTTAGCTGCGGTTACATGTTTTGAAATTTCAAGTCCAAAATGCCTACTCATCGCCACTACAAAATTACGAGGATGCAAGGGATGATCTAAGTATTTATTTTCATTGTGTGCTCTCAGAATATGTTGTTCTCTGCTCAACCCCTTGTTTCTCTCAAAGTTAGGTACATAAAATTTTCTCACTATGTCTGCTTGTTTTTCGTATCTCCAATATCCAGTCAGAAAACTCTGCTTTAATTCTTCGTAATTTTCACCTACTGTTTCGAACCAAATCCTCGTCTATTTGTCTAGACATTTTCGAAACCATATGTTTAAAAATTCGGGAGATATTTGTTTATCTTCACAAATTCTTCAAAATAATTTAAAATCATTTTCTCCCATTTTGGCGATTCCACTACTTTGCTCAAATGAAAACCTAAAGTGTTCTCTTTTTTGTCTGCTTTCTTTCAATCTAACGAGTTGTTCCGAACATTCTTCACTCTGATTTCCCTTTCCTCAGGATCTTTAAAGACATCATTCTCACTTTCTGGATTGCTTAGATGACTTCTTATTACTCTCCCTTCATTAATATCCTCCATATTAGTTTCTGCTCTTCCCAAATGTATTTCCATTTGTTCCACTATTTCCTATTTGGCTTTCTCTACTTTATTCTTTATTTCTGATACTATTCTTATTCATCTAAGCTTGATATTTCACTGTACCTCTGAAACTCTCTTGTCTACTTTCTTATCCAATTGGACAAATTTATCTTTCCATTTTCTTCTGTCATCCTAAAATTCTTCTCTTAATGCTTCCATGTTCTGCTCCTGATCTGTTAATCTATGTTACAATGTTACTTAGATCCTCTGTTATCTCGCTTTTTCGAATATCACACTTCACCTCAACTGCATTCATTTCTCCCTCCCTGGCACACATTCTTAATTTGAATTTTCGATTTTGATATTCTAATTGTTTATTTAAATCAGTTTTAAGCTCATTTTTCTGTTCATGCATCTTTTTACTCAGTTCTATATTCTGTTTACTCATTTTTTCCTTAAGTTCTCTGATCTGCTTATTCTGTTCTTCCTTCCGTTCATCTATTTACTTAAAGCTGCCACTATTCGGTAAACGATGTCTCGTTGATCCTCAGTATCTTTATCACATATTCCTGACGGTCATCAACGCCAACTTTTATCACTAATAAAGAATGTAGTATTTCTCGGTGTAGAGAATGAATAAAGTCTTATCGGGCTTCTAACCGAGTAAACAATTGCATTTCCGACGTTTCGATGCCTTCACTCCTATCGTCTTCTAGCAATATAATGATACTATTGTTAGAAGACGATGGCACCGAACGTCATGCAATTGTTTACTCGGTTAGAAGACCGAAAATACTTTCTTCATCAACCTTCACCAAGTCTCCTTATCTCTCTCTGTCTCTACAATAGGAAATTGACATTCTACTTCTCAAATACATAAAATTACACACGCCCCCAAAATTCTCGTGTAAGTGTTTAAAATTGTCTAACACTAGCTGCATATATAAATTAATTTGTTTCGGAGGTAGCAAAACTTTCTTTTAACTATTACATTTCTATTGACTCTACTACCTACACGAGCCCGACGTTAAGGCGCCAATTTATTTAATTTCATACTGATATATTAAATAAACCTGGAAAACTATATTTTCACTTAAACTGTTATTTTACATGTACACATAAGACCTTGATTTACCCGCGTTGAAATACATAATCTTTATACAATGCCCTTTAATTCAAGCTAACATTTATGGTGCCTAATAAGTCATTAATTGTTAATAAATAAACATAAATGAGCATGATTCTCGTTCTTCTCATTGACTGACGTGACCATAAGTTTTCAATTAATCCAACATTGAGCACGATCGTTTGATGTTTTTATTCATTTTATTTTATTCCATTAGTCTTCGTATGAGGAAATAGGATATGTCAATACATAAAATTACAATATAATAATTGGATGCTACAATTATAAATAATTAGAAGTTAACATAAAAATACTAAAATTCGGGAACACAAATTTCCCTGTTCAACATAAGAAAAATAAAGTTAGTAAAAGTTTCTTGGGCTATCTGTAATAAGTTCTACAATAAGTAAAATATATTAACAATACCATAAATAATAATTCTTTAACTATACTATGGGTATAATATAATATTTACGGTTCTAATAAAACATTCAATACGTACCACCGACACACAAATAAAGTCTCATACCAATTTACAGTTAATTCGTGTTTTGTACCTGTGCAGGAAGAGTAAACAAGTACCACATTCGGCTCTGTTGGTTGGTTAAATCGTGAAACCTTTCGGTCTGTGATTACGTCATCAGCTGACGTCACGTCTCTCTGCGATCGACATTGGATATGAAAATTTAAAACAAAAAAAAAAGATTAGCAATATGTTGACATTAATATATTTTCGATTGAATTGGCCCACAAATGATTAATAGTAATTCAACCATAATTATGTACATCTAAGTATTTCAATTATCAACGTCTACCAGACGTGAATAAGGTTTACTAGCAACAAAGTGGAATTTCAAGAGCAACATTAGGGCAAAAGATAAGGCATTTAAATTACTAAATAAATTATATTGCCACGAAGATTTTGCCAGTATCTTCCCACGTGAAAATTAACACTGAAGAGAAAGGTTGATGTACACGTTTGAAATAGTTTTTATAGAAATTTGTAAAATATTTTCCTTTAATTGAACCAATTTTAATTAAAATATCTTATACTTATCAAAACATATTAATTATATATAATAAAATTAAATCATAAAAAATCATTCATTACAATACATATTGCTTCGCCATGCCCACTCAATTTACTCATTGCTTTGCATAAAGCTTATGGGATATTTAATAAGAAATCAATTCCCAAAACCTACTTAACATATCATCCTTTCAGCCAATTCAACAGTTTATTTATTATAACAAAAGTATTTGCATTGTGTATTAGTAAAAAATATGTTAGCAATAATGCTAACTTCACGTTCCCTGCTGTAAAGAGTATGTACGTCACAGACATTTAAATTCATGGCACGTTATTACAAACAATGAAATTTTACTTCGTATGTAATTCATTAAATAGTGATGGTCATAATGACATGTCACAGTAGAACCTGTGTTCGAGACATGTAAGGCTTTTCTGCGAAGAATTATAGTAGGATGAAACATGTAGAAGGCAGATTTAATTCATTTATTAATCTTGGCTGAACTACAGGTGTAGATGATTTGATATAATCTAAATATAAAAGAGCCATGTACTTGTTTGATGATGAACCAATTTTCTTAGGATCCAAAATTTTTATCATCAAAATTGGGATTTTAGAGTGTACACTTTCTTATCAACTACAGTACAATGTATGCAAAAGTATCTCTTCTTATTGCGATTCCTGTATTCAATATATTTTACATTGCACATGCAAGATTTGCTATAAAATTGTTTTAGACTTAACATTTTTTGATTCCACATTGTAATAAAATAACCATTCAAAAACTAAACATCAATACACTATTTACTGAACCATATTTCAGAAGGATGACCGGAACAAGTCATCAACTCAGCATTGGCTGTGGTGGACTCCCCCTGGTCCTCAAAAAGAGATACCATTTCCGAAGGCAGATGAACTAATTGATTAGGGTTAACAACATAGGATATGGAAGGCAAAGGGGAACCACCGCATTAAAGATCCATGGATATACTAAGCATCAGTGACGTCAATATCCGGTGTAAAATTTTCCGGATATTAAATAGTCCCCCAATGGTATCTCTGGGTAGGGACCACATTCAATGCCGAGAAAATGAAGAAAAGCAATCCTAATTTTAAAATAGCAACTTGAATGTGAGAACACTGCTACAAGCCTCCAAACTAGAAATGGAACATCTCAAAATTGATATTCTTGGCATATCAGAGATGAGATAATAACCGGGAGACTTCTAGTCTGGAGAACACAGTCATTCACACAGGAACTGATCAAGACAGACAAGGAGAGGAAGGAGTTGGAGTAATTTTAAGGGAAAACACTGGCACATGTATCAAGGGATACATGTAATATAACTCTAGAATAATACTAGAACTAAACCAAAAGACTCTGTGATAGCCCAAGTATACATGCCAACGTCAAAGATGATGTGGTAGTCAACATAATATACAAAGAAATAAGTAATGTTAAAGGAGATGAAATCCTGATCGTCATGGGCGACTGATTGTGAGTGTAACTGAAGAACCAGAAGAGGGGATGGTCGGCAACTATGGACTTGGAAGGAGAAATGAAAGAGGGGCCTGAATAATTGAGTTCTGCTCAAGGTACCAATTTGTCATCACAAATACACTTTTCCAACATCACAAGAAAATATAATACACCTGGAATACCCCAGGAGACATCAGATTGTTTATATCTTAGTGAAATCACGTAACCCAGACATAGACCACAACCTGGCCATGATGAAAAGTTCATCAGACATCAAAATTGACAACATGGTGGAGTTAAAGAACAAATTAAAGATAGAACCAAATAGAAAAGATGGGAAATCAAAAGAAAGTTTTCTTGAGGAAATGTGCAGAGAAGTGAAAGAAAATATGCAAAATAAAAAAAACTGATATAGCTTACAGAATAGCGAATAAATTTTTGAATAAATGCAAAACAAAAATTGTGGGTACAGTACAAGAGAAAGAAAGTATAAAAACAGTAGAAAGAGCTCTTTTGTTTTCACAGATAACCAGAGAGCTATTTCTACAAGAAACAGTGAAGCAGTACTGAAATCTAGAAACTTCCTCATGAAGTTCTGAAACATTTATTGAGTCTACACTACACATAAAAACCTAAACGGCAGTTGTTCACTGGTCCATATAGGCTCATCAAAATTGAATGAAACTTAATGTTTGAAATGTCTATTTACAATTGATCATTTTACCTTTAAGGGTAACAATGAAAACTCCAGAATAGCCCAACACACATGCTGCTTATAATCACTTTCCGTGCCATGTGAACGTCAATGTCAATGGGTAATACTCATTTCATTAAGATTAATTGGTTTCAATATGAATCACAGGTATATAAAAAAAATTTGCATTATACAAAATAAATGTCTTGTATACATTTTACAACTGCATTTTTAATTCGGCATGTCACAAAGCTTGTAAAATCCAGTGACCCAAAAACACCGAGATTAATGTTCATATTGATGTTAATTTTCTGAATATTACATCCTTTGTAAAACATACAGACTTGTCCAAAATATTTTACTTTCTATTCCACTTTCAGTTAAAATTATGTCAGAAATGGAAACAATTTATTTTATTAAAAATACAATTAGTAATTATTTGTTTTTCTTATGTCAATAACAAGATGAAAATAAAAGTCTCAATGAAGAGGATTGATAATCAAATCCCTTTTTGGTCATCCTTAATTTTATTTCAAAATAATATCTGTTATGTAGATAAAATGCTCGGGTCTCAACCCTTTGTTATGCTGGGGAAGCTTGCTGTCGAAATGCTGTTATTTAACCAACCGTTGGCCTGCGTTGAGACACAAGAATTTTATCTACAACAGATTCACGGGGAAACCAGTCATTTTCTATTACCTCTTATGTTTGGTATTTTCCAAAACAAAAACAAATCAAACCACCAATAAGATACACAAACTGCAAGTTGCCCACTCGTCTTTCTTCTGCCATTAGTTACCATGAACTGATTTTGTCACAAAAATCAATATTTCAAAAATAGAATGCACTGTCTGTTGCATAAACCTTGTTGGCCTAGGGTATTACAAGCTTGCGGTCTGGTGTTGCCCGATTTGGATTGTAGAATTCCTATCTCAAGCCGTCTCATGGCATGGAAAGGCTCATGGCTTTGTGTACTGACACTCGGGGTCACCCCGCGTAATAACAAGTATTTCCATTCACACGGCATGAGGTCCGACAAACTTCACACAATGCTAGTCAAGCCACAGGATGTGAGAACTTATTTTATCTCAACTTTAACTGTAACTCAGTTTCTGATAACAATTGATCATTTGTAGTAGTAAAAGACCAAACTCCTAAAATATACCTTAAGTCAATATTTGTGCTGTTATATATTATGAAAATTGATAAAGTCTTTTTACATTATTTTATTTAAATATATTTTCCGTCACAAACATAAAGAACTTTTAAAAACAAACAAGATTTCAAAAGCATATTTTTAACAAACAAAAAAAGATGTCCTAAGTAATATTTTTATCACCACCAATTCAATTAAAACCAACCATGTAATTCGTCTCCAATTAACCATTTATGTGGTCCGTTATTAAAGTCTATAATGTAAGAAATTGTAGGCATACACAAAGAATGGATCAGAATAAAAAAGTTTATTAAAAATGTATATAGTTTAAAAGATCTACAGATAACATAAAAATTTTAAATTGTTTATCAAGGCTCTTGATCCTTTTCCTTTGGTTGCCACAGTCCACTCTTTACAAACCGTTTAGCTGCATCTTTGTCAATTCGAGGCATTATAGTCCTACGATCATGAATTTGACGTGCTCTTACATTATATTGCCTCACTCTTTCAATCTCAGATTTTATATTATGTTTGGATGGATCAACACCTTTTGTTCGAAGGTACATCCAAAATAAAGTACCAATTGAATAAGATAGAAATAAGTCGTATTTGACTTTGTCATCAGTGCTTAATGAATTATAAACATCTTTTTCACAGGCCAACTGTAAAAGATCACCAAACTGAGACACTCCATTGTGCAGATTAGAAATCTTAGAAACAAAATTAGCATCACCAGATAGCTCTCCAAGATCTAGAGAAGAATTATCCATCATCTGTAACAAATGCAGAGGATACAAAAAAATTAATATGTTATATTACAGTTTATTACAATTTAAATCATGTCCGGAAAGTTACATAATTTAACAATCAAAGTGGATAAATTAATATGCACAACATGTAACAGTGCATATACAGTTTAAAAGACTTATCATTACATTTAATAAGACTAAAAAAATTAACTGTTACAGTTAAATCTAACATATTCCGATAAATGTTATTTATCGCAGAAAACTTACTTTACTACCTCTATAACTCTAGTAGTTAGCCAGAATGAAGCAAATGCTTTTAGATGTTTTCGAAATGAATATTTGTATTTTTAAATCACTTAACAATTGGCTTATTCTAAATATTTAATCGATTGAACAAATTCTTTGCAAAATTATTACACTTACTCATGAAGTAAACAATTATAACAAAATTTGACTCCTTGTAATAAATACTGATCCATGAAAAGTAGATATAAAACACTTATTTTCATAGCAATTTTCAAGTATCAATTTAAGGAATAAGTTATGGAAGATAAAAAATGCCCGTTTGGAGGTGAATATTAATAATATGTAACGTAAAGTGAGAATTTTTTAATGTCTCCATTTAATTATATTTAAAATACACGAATAAAATAACACTTATCTGCATCACACAGAGCACACGCTAAAATATAATAGTGCGACGGTATAGTTTAGATAGATACATACTTGTAATTTATAGTGCCAGAGTTAATTTTAACATGCATGACCTGATACCGGTTGTACGTTTACAAATCGACTGTATTAATACATAACATACAAATATTCCAATGCTTTCTAATAGTGATAGACATAATCGAATTACTAATCGCTCAATCGATTATTGAAGATGATTCGAAATATCGATTATGATAAGGCGAGAACAGTATTGCAATTCTATCTATATATTTCTGAACGCTTTAATAAGCGAGTAATGAATGATTCCGTCAATTTTTCCACACATAAGCCATAAATTAATGAATTGAAATACAAATCTTTTTCACATTTCATAAATACGAAGTTGATAAACAATAAGGCATTTTTAATTTGAAGAATTTATTTCGAAGTATATATTGCTCCTAAAGAATATGATTTCATTTATATTTATTGATATTTCCTAGCAAAGTTTACACAATTCTGAAGATTGTTCGTTTTTTAACCAAAATATTTAATAGATTGAATCATCTTTCAATTAGTGGCATCTCCAAGTATTGCTTCACCTGAATGATAGAAGGATTAATAGGAGTTGTAACAATTATAAAATATTTCTCTTTTTATTTCTAAATGATCCCATATTCTTTGTTTGATAAGAAATTTGGTCGGATGTCACGAAATAACGTAGCGGGGCCTTAAAAGCAACTTTTTCGAGATTCAATTGTTTATTTATACATAACAATACACGCGATAATATTCTTTAAGCACACACACTGTCTCTGAGTTCTTCCGTAAAATCTAACAGCCATTTACCTGATGACGATGGCGGAGATTGCCGTCGAAACGTCGTTATTCAACGAACAATTGGCCCGTGTTGAGACCCGAGAATTTTATCTGTAACAACACACATATTACAAAACAAATATATTAATATGGAAAACTTCTTCAAAAGTTAGTCCTCAAACGTCTGCAATAACTCAACGAGATTGTACTCGTACTCCTCCAAACGCCTCCGTTTCAGAATTCGTCTTGGATGCTGAACCTGCGCCTACTTAACTTCTTCCGACTCAGGTGTACTCAGCACGTCCGAATTCTTGTCCTTCGCAGCTGTCCTCGATCGCATATTCTTCTCCCTCGGCATCATCTGATTCGGAATCATAAACGATATTAAATTGGGGAGGGTCACAGTAGGGCCAACTGCGCCGCGTTGGCATCTTGAATATCAGGAGTTGGTCCTTTCCCATTCATCGCCTTCCGTTTGAATAAATTTTCGCTAATCTTCTCCGTAATAGCCCCTACTTTGTCAGTCGGACCTTCGTTTTTATAGGGTTTCTATACAGTACCCAATCACGGACCTCGTACTTCGTTTCCCTGCGTTTTTTACCTTTTTTTAGAGTAACAGGCTACATGATGGTAATCCACGTGGTGGCAACTCTGCTTTAATATCTGTCACTTCTGTTATCTCTAATACATTGATTTCTTACGTATATGCTCAGCCTTAGTGAATACTAATTTTCGTGCATTCGCCGAATTTTCAGTAAATCTCTACGTAAAGTCAAGGCTATACAGGAATACACTTTGCATAAAACGATTCCAGACTTAAGAACATTCGTAGGGATGGTTAATTATTGTCGGCGTTATTTGAAGAATGCCGCACTATCGCTGCGTATCCTGCATGAATACCTACGTGGTGCTAAGAAAAGAAATAGAAGAAAAGTAAATTAGACAGAAGAAGCCAGAAATAATGTCAATATTTGGAAAATAGTACATTTCTGACATTTCCTAATCTTGAACAACCTCACAGCTTCATCAAATAACGCAGTCGCAACAGTTCTACAACCCCTAGGTAAAACGAAGTTGGAAACCGATCGCATATTTTTTTAAAAAAAACTCTAGCGAATACAAAGCATATAGTGCATATGACCGTGAATTGGTATCAATTTACCTTACAATAAAACTGTTTAAATTTCTGCTAGAATGTCGCGATATTGCACATAGGACGGTTTTTGCTTTTAAGCCGAAAAAAAATATCTAACCTTCTACTAGACAACTACGTCATCTACAATACATATCGCAATTTTCAACGAGAGTCGAACATGTCAAAGCAGAAAAGAATATAGTTGCCGACGTATTGTCCAGAATCAATGAAGGACCACTTATCGATTTCGAGGAGTTAGATTTGGCTCATAAAGACAGCAACAGGAGTCAATAACACCTGAATTACTAAAATCCATAGGAGTAATTACAGGATATTTTCAAGTTTTCAGCCTCTTTTACGCCATTTGGATGTTATGATTTTAGAAGAAGTGCAGTGTTTGTTTTCGAATTATGTGATATCACTAATTTGGTTCCTTTTTACTTCAAATTAGTACAGGTGTGGCCTATGTGAAAATTTTTGCACCCTGACCGATATGTACATATATATATTGTAGCAATAGTTAATTAGGCCATTAAATTGATTAGGTATAAATTGAATGTAGCGAATAAGTTGAATTGTAGCGGAATGAGCTATCAAAGCAACAATGGCGGAAAGCCGAAATGGGAATGCGTGCGAGAAAAGAATTCAGTCTGTACGGAGACGGGGTCGAGAAAAAATATACAACCACTAAAATCTGCATACGATAAGAAAGGAAGTCAGTCAGTACGAAGCCTGGGTCGAGAGAGGATAAAACAGTAAAAAGTCTTCGCCGAGATACGTGGCAGTTCAGTCCACAAAGAGAAATAAAAACAGTAAGGTTCTGCACTGTGCCTGGGTCGAGCAAGGAGAAACAAAAAGCCTAAAATCTGCGACGAGAAGAAAGGAGTTAAAGTCTGAAATCTGCATATGATAAGTAAAGTCTGCTAACATTAACTACAAATCACGAGCTCCTGTATGGAAGCATGAGTTTGCTTCACAAATTGAACAATCGTCGCCTTGAGGGATCCAACCCGGCTAGCTGACCAGAAAGGGGAGACGACAACCGCGGTTCCTGATAGCTGAGGACGTGCATTTCGACCGCGTGTGTGTAAAATCTGCGAGGAAATTAGAATCGGTGTAAAAATTTGCATTTTTTGTGTAGTGTTGAAGCTACGACAGAAAGAGCTGGTACCAGACGGACAATACGTGAGTAACCAAAACTTTGATATAAAATTATGTAAACGATAATTGGAAAGGTAATAGTCAGATTTCGTTCAGTTTTTTTACATTTAGCTTTCTTTCATTCCATCTATCGTCATATTATTTTAGGTGAATTTTTATGTTTGAATTGTTAATTAGTATATAAATCACTTTTCTGTTAATTATCAAACCCAGTGATGACCCTGAGAGAGGAGATCTTAATTTGATAGTAATTGTTTTAATTTTGGAAGCCACAAGTGAATAAAATTACAAATTAGTTTATTTGTTAATTTTTATAATCTTTTCTTTTAATTAACCTTTCTTTTGATAATTTATTAATTCTTTTAATTATGAGCGAGCCAATTGATTATTACAATATAAATATATATATATATATATATATATATATATATATATTGTAATATACTAACGGGTGTCTAAATAAAAAGATTAAAATTTTAACAAACAAATAAAATTTATTTTAATTTTTGAACACTTATACAATTAAACAAATATAAAAAGGATCTCATTCTCTCAAAGGTCTTAAGTGGGTTTGATAACGGCAGAACATTTAAACATAATCAAAGAAACAAAAATTTACATTTAATTTAAAAGGAAATATTTATTCGTCCTGACATAGATGAAATTAATTATCGACGAACTTATTCTACAAGATGGATTTTAAATTTAAACAGTTTATTTTATCAACACAAAAGAAAAGAACGATATCTGACTTTATCTTTTAATTCGGTTTACATCTATGAATACCATGAAATTTTAACTTACGATTACTCAGGAAAATTTGGCTCGTTCGTTCACACACACTTTATACACAGGCCATTTTTATCACTGATTCTAATAAACACTGTTGGTTTGAAAAAAGTTGGTTCTCCATTCGTTAAGGAAATATTATTTGCTCGTTCTGAAGATTATTAGACACTGGATGCAGTGTCCTGGTCTCCTACAATCGAAGACAGTGGTCTAATTTGAGGATAGAATAGATTAGACTTCAGCATACAAAATGTTTATCGATGAATATTTGGCTATTTCTCTCGCAGACTGAAACTTATAACACATTCTCCTCCCTTAAACGGTGTCTCTCTTAATCTCATCCTCCAGCCTCGGTGATCGCAGAACAACTCCCTATCATATCCTCCAGTCTCGGTGATCACAGTACGACCAACTATCATATCCTTCAGTCTCGGTGATCGCAGTACGACTAACTATCATATCCTCCAGTCTCGGTGATCGCAGTACGACTCCCTATCACATCCTCCAGTCTCGGTGATTGCAGTACGACTACCCTCAAAAGCTTACCTCTCCCTTATATACTCCCAGCCTTTTCCTTTATCCATTGTTCGAAAACTTCGTCGCAAATGCCAGTTGACAGATTCTTCCATTATCCCGAGATTTATATTATGCAGCTGCAGTTCCGTAGTAAGAAAATGGCTAACTACTTCGTCATGTCAAGCCGACAATCGAGACAGGACTATTTGTCTTCTGCACCCCCACACGCACGTGCATGGTTTCGAATTATCAAGACTACACAACGAGCACTTCCGAGAACCTAAATAAACACGTTACAAAATGCCCCTCCAACAGTCCAGACTATTAATCAGAAACAATGCCTCACTTACCAGGCATTACAATATATTGGAATAAACAAAATAACAATTATTGAATTAAATGAACATAATTAAATTTCGCCACACTTCGGCACGCCATTAATGTAATATGCAAAATGAAAATATTAATCTGAATTGTCCGCGTTTAAGCGCCATTAATGTAATATATAAAGAATTAATAATAATTGAAAAGATTTTGCCTCACGTTGAAGTCGTAATTAAATGTAATGTACAATGAAATAATTAATTATTTTTACCTAATCATTGAAATTATCGAATGAATGGAGCATGAAAATAATTACACTTATTCAATTTAGTTAAACAATTGGTTTATTATGCACAACTATTTACTTTTTAAAACAAATTACTCTGCGAATTTTACAAAAAATTTATACAAATTTTTCTCTTACCTCAGGGTCTTTATTGGGCCTTTTAAATAAAGAACAATTAAAAAATTTTACAATGCAGTACTGACAAATATTTTATAAACTCCTGAAATATAATCTAAATAAAACGAAATGAAATCGAAATCTGACGATATTCTACATTTTATTAACATTTTTAAATGTTTCTTTTTACTCACTGTTGTACTGGTACCAGGGCAGTTGTAGAGATTTTATATCACACTTTCACCTCGAACACTTTAACAGGCCATGTATCACTGAATTTACTTTGCTTCACTTTGCCAAACTCCGGCCGATTGACCACCGGACACAATTGTTCCGAAACCTTCGTCCCATCTATATCCGTTGACTTTACTTTGAGAGCTCATCGATATTACAGGCCAAATGTGGATTGACGCTCTCGTCTCTAATCTCCAACCAAATTAAATTTTGTTCTGTCCTCTACTGATATCCTTCACAAACTGCCAAACTCAATTATTCTGTATTCCACAATGCCCTGTGGCTGACCAACAAAATTTTAACTCCTCCCGCATTCAGCAAAGTTTCGTGGTTGACTGCCGCTCCGTCGACTTACGCGCACTAAAACAACAATGTCCTGCCTGTTCAGTATTCTCGACGATTATTGTAATTGTGTGTTCGCCGGTAAACAATTTAGTTCAATAGTATCTAATTATTAATTATTTTAATTGCCCTTTTATCATTACAATATATTGTAGAAATAAAAAGGCAATTAATAATTAAAAACATTGTGGACTTGAATTGTTATCGGCAAACAGACACAAATCACACACAAGAATGGACAATAATAACAGGTCTAAAGCATTGTAGGCCTGTTAGCGCGCTGAGAGGAATATATGGAGCAGTTGGCGGCGAAACATTGCATGGGACGGAACAAATAAAAGTTGAGCAGAAACTAGACGTCGTTAATGTATTACCAATTAATGTTGTGAATTTATACAAAGCAAAACATTCACAGAAGTATTGCATCGTAAATATTGGAAAGTAATAGCAGTTTTGTCAGGATAGAACTTTACAAAATCTTCGTGGAGGAAATGTTCCACGAGAACATTGGTAAATTATTGTGGAGCGGAGCAGTCAACTAAATACAGCCAATCTTGCAAAATCTTAAGGTAAAGTGTAGGATCAGTGAAAACCAGGGCCTGATCTTAAAAGTAAAGTATGTGTGGGTGTCTGAACGAGGTAAAATTGATTTTCCTGGTACCAGAGAGAAACTGTAAGTCATAAATACGTTCAATTATTAATTGTAAACCCTTAGTTACAGATAAAATCGTCAGATTGTTTTTTTAATATTGTAAATATATGTAGTATTTCCATTAACTTTACAAAAATTTGATTGTTTAAAAAAGTAATACCTTTCTTTATTTAAAGGCCCAGATAAAGACCCTGAGAAAAAGAGTAAGAATTTTGGATTGAACGTAATAAATGTTGTTAAATTCAATAAATATCTATTTTGTAACTTAAATTCGTTTTCCATATAATAATTTAAAGTGTATGTTTAATTAAATAAAAATTTTATTTATTAACATAATTTCATTAAAAGTTAAAGTAGTTAAATTAATGCATTCAACGCGGGATGTTTTATTTAATTGTAGTTTCGTTTATATACCACATTTTTGGCTTTACTAATGTGTGCACTGTTTCATTTTAAATTGTTTAATAACATATGATTATTACAATATATATATTGTAATTAACAACAGATTAACGATTAAATTTGCCCCACGTTTAGGAAGCCATTTTATGTAATAAACAACAGGTTATCAATTAAATTAATGAATCAGTAATTAACATCTACTAAGCTTAAAAGAAATTTATTATTGTTGATAAATTTTACAATGTAAAAAACCTATTTTTCATGCCGAATTTCATCCATTTTAAAAAAAATACTTTAATTTTCATTTATTCATTCGTAATGTTTATGAACCTACAGTTCTTATATCATTACAATCAAATACGTCGAATCTCTAATCTCAGGGTCACTACTGGGTTTGATAATAAGAACAAAATAAATCTATAATCTGACAATTAACAATTCAAAATATAAAAAGTTAACCTAAAACAATATGAAAATAAGTGAAAAGAAATCTGAACGAAACTAAAACTGAACGAAATCTGACGCTACCCTTTTAATTGTCGTTTACAAATTTATATCAAAGTTTTGTTTACTCACGGACCGTCTGTCTGGTACCAGATCTCTCTCTCGTATCTTGAATTCTACCACACTAAAAGGCCATTTTTTCGCAGACTCTAAACTTCATTGAAAATTTTAATACACACGATTAAAATACTCGTCGTCTGCTATCCGGAACCTCGGATGAGCCGCCCCCTTTGGTCTGCTAGTCGTTATCGGTTCCCTCTATGCGATAATTGTACAATCAGCGTGAAGCAACCATTTGCTTCACCGTGTGCAAATTATTATGTAATTCTCTATGTGAAAGTGTTGTTTGCTTTCATGTAGAAATACAGGATCTCGCCATTTGTACTTTATATATGCAAACTTTACTGTTCGTTGTTCTAAGTGAATTCAAATTAATTATATCTCGCCTTCGATTTTTAACTGTTTCATCTCTCGTATGCCACCATTCATAGCCGATTCCAGACTGGCGTTCTCCCACACATTCGTACTGCTAACAATTTAATTATATTAAAACAATTAATGGCCTGTTTAATTGGCATTACAATATATATATATATATATATATATATATATATATATATTGTAATGATCAATAATGATAGGCTTTTAAATGAAGAATTATACCATTTTAAAACAAACAAAATTTTATTTAGCAATACTCGAAACAATTATACAATTTTAAAAACATATCTCAATCTCTCAAAGGTCTTAACTGGGTTTGATAACGGCAGAACTTTTAAACATAATCAAAGAACACAAAATTTAGATTTAAATTAAATTGAAATATTTATTCGTCAAGACATAGACGAAATTAATTATCGACGAACTTATACTACAAGATGGATTTTAAATTTAAACAGTTTATTTTATCAACACTAAAAAACGATATCTGACATTATCTTTTAAGTCGGTTTACAAAAATCATTTTACTTTTCTCTTGCTACTTACGGCTGCCCAGGATACTTTCACCTTTCGAACACCGTGGTTGGGTTTTCACAGCTTCTATTAAATTCACAGATTCTACTAAATACTGTTGGTCTGAAAAAGAAAGTTTGTGGTATCTCGACGACTTTACTCTGCTCTTCGACGACGACGGGTTTACTGTAAATTTAACAAGTCCTCTCTCCTATGCTTTGGCTGCGACTTTAAACCTGCAATCTTTCGACGACGACTCTTCTTAAACAATGTCTCTCTTACTCACATTCACCCGCTTCGGTGAGCGCTGAACAACTACTCCGCTTAAACCATGTCTCTCTTACTCACATCCTCCAGCCTCGGTGATCGCAGAACAACTCTGCTTAAACAATGTCTCTCTTACTCACATCCTCCAGCCTCGGTGATCGCAGAACAACTCTGCTTAAACAATGTCTCTCTTACTCACATCCTCCAGCCTCGGTGATCGCAGAACAACTGCTGCCACTCAAAAGCTTATCTCCTCTCTTTTACTTTTTCCATTGTTCGAAAACTTCGTCGCAAATGCCAGTTGACAGTTTCTTCCATTATCATAAGATTTATATTATGCAGCTGCAGTTCTGTAGTCGACAAATGGCTAACTACTCTGTCATGTCAAAACCGACAATCGAGACAGGACCCGCAATTACTTGGTGGGACTTATTTATCTTTACCACCCCCACACGCACGTGCACGGTTTCGAATTCTCAAGATCACCCAACCAGCACTTCCAAGACGAAGAAAAAATTAGACCTAAATAAACACGTTCCATAATGCCCCTCCAACAGTCCAGACTATCAATCACAAACAATGCCTCACTTAACAGGCATTAGAATATATATAGTAATAAACAAATATAATTAAATAATATTTTAAAAATTAAAAAAACCTCACGTTAAGGCACAATATGTAATAATCATATTATTAATTAGATTTTAAATAAATAAATTAAAAATTGAAATGATCAATTTTAAGTGAAAAAACAAGAATTCAAAATATAAAGAAAAGTTAATTTAATAAAAACAAATTATCGCAATTGAAAATTTTTTACAAATTGTAAAAGTGCCACGGCTTAATTTTAGGGCCACATATCGGGCCTCAAATAAAGAATGTTACAAAGTGACAATTAAAAAACTTACAATGTGAAAAATTCTTAACTAATACAATTATTGAAATACGAAATCTGACGATAATTATTATTTACACAATAGGTTTACAATGAATAAAATTCCTTTTTAGTTAACATTACGCTTAGCTGTTCGACTGTGCTCGATCTCACTCGATTATTGTTAAACGCATCATATACAGGCCATATTTCACTGAATATAATGTGGTTGTAGTTTTCAGAAACAAAGCCCTACCTTAGTCTACAGATTGTATTATCTGAGCTTCAAAGCGTGTTTTGGATCCTCAGAGCTCGTCAAACACTAAAGAAGGTATTCCACACGTGCCTGCCCTGTAAAATTGTTCACAGTCGCAGACCTGAAGAAGTCGAAGCTCCACTTCCACTAGATCAAGTTCGTTTTACCCATCCACTTGCCGTAACAGGTGGAGATTTTGCGGGTCCTCTAAATGTTAGCGTAGGGAAAAAGATAAACAAAGCATATATTACTCATTTTCCTTGTTCAACTACGAGGGGTATCCACCTATAACTCTGAAACGAAGTTTCTATCAACTTTACAGAGATTTGTCAGCAGGCGAGGTTTGCCTCATACCAGTTACTCGGACAACGCCCAAACCTTCCATGCATGTAATAAAGAACTGATGGGCATACGGATCTATATTTTTACTTCTAAGGCTGGCCGAGGGTGGAGTTACTTGGAAATTTATTGCTCCAAGGTGGGTGGGAAGGTTTCTGGGAGAGAATGATTGGTATTACGAAACGTTGGCTCAGGAAAGTACTAGGCTGTTCTTTGGTAACAAAAGAAAGTCTAAATACTATACTTACCATGAATGAAGCAGCCATGAATTTAAAAGCCTGTATCGCAAATTGATGAGAATGAATCCGATTAATTAACACCTATTTTCTCTGTGGAAAGAAACTCACTGTTATTCCGGCAGGATCTGAACCAACGACGAACACTAACCTCGCCAAGGAATTCAGGCTACACCAGAAATTCGTAGATTATCTCTGGAAACATTGTACTAAGGAATACTTAGCACAACTCAGTAGTTTCCACGAAGTTCGTCAGATCCAGAAAAATTTTCCTCAATTAAGAATTAATGATATTGTCCTGATTCAGGAAGTTGTATGTCCTCAACAAACGTGGAATAGAAGCCGTTTAGTGGAATTGCGGGAAGGACGTGATGGAAAAGTGCGATCGGTCGGACTCTACACTCCTTATAGAAGAAATATCTTCCGACCTGTGCAACTGGTCATCCCATTGGATGTTGCCCAGGGTGGGGAGGATAATACGGATTCACTCCAGAGGGAGTAATCTTATACGTCTTTGGTTGCGCAACTGACTGACTAGTGTGCTTTATTCATTTAGTATCTCACAATAAAGACTATTAACATCCCAGTGAAAAAGTTCCCGCTTGCTTCACGACTACCATCATCATACGGTAACTTCAACTGGATAGAGGTCATACCTACAAGTAATATCATGGCTTAAACAATTGCTAGAGTATTTCACAACAATTGGATTGCAAGATTTGGAGTGCCAATTCAAGTGATTACGGACCAACGCAGACAATTTGGATCGTTGTCGTTCTGTAATCTAGCAGCAATATGTGGAATGAAAGTACAGCACACTACTGCATATCATCCGCAGGCAAATTGGAAAAATGATATTCCATTGTTTTATTAATTAAATCGCATCTTTTTCTATTCTCTTAAAACATACCGATCATTACATTAGATACTTATATTCTGAAAGTAGTCTACGTCTAATTGTACACAGCCGTCGCCTACATCAATTTAACTAAATTATCAGATACACACATGTTCGACACACAAGAGTATAATTTTTCTGTTTATTAACAAATTTACACAATTACGATATTTTATCAGAAAACACCTTAAAAGTTCAAAGAAAATGGCTTCATAATTCTTGAATTTTTCAAAACTTCTTAAGTTTGCTCAAAATATCTCTGTTTTCTACCGTTGGACGCCAAAATGATGCTAAAGTAATACAATTTTCACAAGTTTTCGAAAGGAACATGCTGTTTCGTTCCTCATAAGTTCTAAAAAGTTCAGAAACTAATTATTCAAGACTCCAAATGTAAGAAAGTACCATTTAACAATATTTGTGCCCAAAACTTGCATCATGTCTCCACTAATAATTCCAAGTTGAACCCGAAAACTCTTCTTACGTTACAGGGACATCGTGGATTGGTGGAACGCAGTGTTCCTAGGCAGGAACAGTGACACCGTGGAGCCGGTGAATGGCGTGTCCTTTACAGTTTGGTGGTCAAGCCGGAGTCTCTGCTTCAGCGGAATTGACCCTTGACGTCTGCGTTTGTTGTCGTCGACACATCGGCAGTTAAACTTTCTGAAAAAGGAGAGCATCCGTTTAGTTGCTAGAGTAAAGAAGCGTTTACCTGAGGACAGGATATCCATTTTTTGTACTCCCGCACACAAATTTTTTAAAAAAATCCCTGGCAACGACCCAGTGTTGTTGGTGTTAGTTGATAAAAATACTTATTGTAATGAGATGCAATAACTGCCACTAGATGGCATTGATAAATGTTAACATAGTGTTAGTTACTGCTACTAGAGTGTGTTAAGGTTTTAAAACAATATGGCTGTATGTTAAACAGAATAAACGAATATATTTTGTGCTTCTACAAGTGTGATGTTCCTCACAAGTCATAGCCATCCAGTTCCACTAAATTACAACCGAATAACAGTTGGAGCAATCTTCTAAGAGTTTATATTTTGAATAAAATTCATTGCACTAATTTGTAAGCAAAATAAGAAATAAATATTTTCAATACGCATATGCACGCTAATTATAAATATTGAATGATAGTGGAAATGTAGTCCATTTATTTAAATATTGCTGTTATCAACTTCTTGTCTGCCTGTATTCCAGCAAATTGCGGTAAAGTCCCACAATTGGCCACGTCATGCAACTTGTCGACTTGAGAGATTTTTTTTGCTACGGATGCTAAACTGTAGGCCTACGTATCTCTAAAATTTATACTTTTCGAATGTATTAGATGTGGCAAGTACATGGATAATGTATGTGTCCATGATCATAATCAGAACATCACTGACAAACCTAGTTTTAATCTATCGCTGCCTGAGCTCGCAGGGTTCGAGCAGTGCACTGCGTCTGTCATCATCAAATATACGATTTAAAGTCCATGGTCAATCTCATGTCTCTCCAATTTTGTGCTAGCCCCCACAGACCCGAAAACACGTGTATTACTCAAATAAATTAATGTTTTCCTCTGATCCAAAATATTGTGGAACCTTTTTCATCGTTGTATGGATGTGTGCATGTTAATGTGAATGATGTTCAAAGATTTAAATAATCAATAGAAGTTAAATTGGTACCAGTTATGTTCAATCAATGTTTTCTGGAGGCAGCATCGCTAAAAATTGACGCGAGTATCAGATAAATCTAGGCATGTAAGGATTTTGTACCACTTTCAGATGTGCACTTAAGATGGAAAAATAAATAATTGGTTCATAGTAAATAAATATGTATTCAATTAAAGCAACATCAAATATATATTGGTGACATCGACGATCGTGGATGGTGCTTTTACAGCGAGGATTCTAATGGAGTACGTGGACGCAAAGAAGCCTAATAAAGAATCAGAGCAACCAGCCTCGTTGAAGTATACGGATGTGAAAATTCCACCGTTCTGGTTAGAGGTTACGGTAATTTGGTTTTATCAATTGGAAACTCAATTTCTTATAATAATATTGTTCGCGGAGAGAGAAAATTTAACTACTTCATTGCACAATTCTAACCCAAATTTATAGTGCATATATGGGACATAATCTAATCTGAAAGACTAGATAAATGTACAGCAGCTTAAGGAAGACTTCTAAATATGCTCCGAAGAAGCGAAGAATTCTTACTTCGAATGCAGACTTTAGTGGGACCAGAATCCTGAAAACCTTGTGGTTACAGAAATTGCCTGATCACGTTAGAAGTATTTGGATAATAGTGACGAAAACGGACAAATTGGCAATAAAATTGTTGAGATGAGTCGACCGTCGCAGTTTCATGCGGCGTCGGGAAGTAAGGAAACGGACCTAAATCATAGAAATGTGGATTTAGAGAAACGCACAGTAACTACAGTTCATGGCCAAAAAAAATCGTCATAGATCCGAAGCAGAATTTCGACTAGAAATCCATTGTAATCGGAATTATAACCCGAAAGGAAAATATTGTTTCAACCTAGTAAATGTAAACAACCCTGCCCATGGATTGCGGAAAACAACAGCCAGGAGTAGGGATTGCGGCTGCAACTGCTGCTGAGAAGTCTCCAGTTAGACGCAGTTTTCGACTGTTTGTTAAGGACAGAAAAACTGGACTTAAATTTCTGGTTATGGTTTCGTAATCTTTCTTATTAATTATTGGCTAGTTCTTTTTGTAAAAATTAATTAATGTGTTTTGATAACTTTGATTGCATTTTTATAGCTGTTATCTGAAGTGTATATTTTCCCGTTTTAAGGCAGCGAGTAATAGTTAAATGGACCATAAGTTCAGTTGTGTAGTATCTTAAATTATCGTCTGCTACCAGCGATGTTTTCTGCTTCACTCACAGTAAACGAGTTAGCGGGAATATGTTCATTTTATAGATAGAATTTTTAGTACTTTAACATTAATTATTGTACGTCTTAGTCAGATAGTATTTGTCCAATCTAGATCTATAAAGATGGTCTACATCATCAACAACGGGACAAAATATTAATTGTCATTGGGGGTAATATATATTATGGCAGATACGAAATATAATACAGAAGTCTGTTGCATTTAAATTTTTAAACGTGAATTTCAGTTCAACTAAAACTATATGTAATTAAATAAATTACATAAAAATGTCCTTAGAGCAGTTGAGTACCAGATTACTGAAAGAAAGTCAGCATACACACAGCCCAGAATTAAATATTCTGTTGGATCAGGTATCCTATCATTTGTTTATTTAAATAAATGTCACATTTACATTTAGTTTACCATTTACTTTTTAATGTTCTGTGGAATAAAAAGACTCAAGGTCTGGTCAAATAAATTACATTTAATAACAAAATATGAGAAACACATCTTACAGTCCTTGCAAAGTCCTGTTTTATACATTCTCTAATATTATTAAATTTATTATTATTATAGTATTTATAATATGTTATAATATTGTATGAATATAATAATTATTATAGTTATGATTATTATTCTAATGATTTGTTTAAGTCTTTGTCCAATCTTACTTTCTTTTACCTGCCACTGTAATATGTCTGCATGTATGTATCATTCCATTATTTTAACCATTGTCGTGACCTTTGCTTGAGAAAAAAGAGTGTGTTGTTGGCTTTGTTGAGTGAAGATTGTTTCTGTCTAACGTCTGGCCCCCACTGTTTGAATTTGCCAATTCGTATTTGGCAGGCATGCAGTTGTGATATATATATATGTATATATATATATATATATATATATATATATATATATATATATATATATATATATATATATATATATAAAATTAATATTGTCAAGAAAGAGAGGCAGGCTAAATGGCTTATCTGAATTTTAGTCTATGTCGTCATGACAAACAGAAGGACTAAGTTCAAATTTTTTTGAAGAATTTTCCTCCAACATTGTGTGTATTGCATGCTGCTTGGTTGCATCCAGCATAAAAGATGCTGCTATTGGTTTACATGAAATTGAGGGCCAATGACAGATTGGTCAAGAAGAAACATTTCAAATTTTCAAATAGGCAATCTTTTCAGTAAAGGTAAAGGTATGTGTTTTGAAGAAGAAGGTTCACACCTTCAAAAATATGTTTCTTCCTGCCCAACACTGGTCCTCAATTTCAGGTAAGTCTTTTATTCCCTCTCTCTTTTCTCCCTATATCAATATTTTAGTTTGTGTATTTGCACATTAAAAGGTCAAATAAGTCTGACAGTTATTTTTTATTATGGTATATACACTGTACATAATTTTTAAAAAAACATATGTATATTTCAATTATGCAGAGATTTATTTTCTTAGTTATTGGAAGCTGTCAATTCACCACAAGATTTAACATGTTTGATTGGTCCAGTAGTTAAACTACTTCCAAATCACGATTTCAACATAAAGAAAAGAATTTACTCAGTCCTTCCAAGGTATACTATGTATAAGTATTAACATATTTTATTTCTATACATTCAGAATATTAAAAAATATAACCATAATCCTGTTTTAATAGGATATGCAAATCTCATCCTGACTCAGCATTATTAGTTGTTAACACCATCCTTAAAGACAGTCAAGACCCAAATCCTGCTGTTAAATGCATTGCAGTTTCTACTCTTTGCCACATGCCATCATTATTAGCAGATCATGTAGGGCCTGTTTTGGATACAGCATTAAGAGATGCTCACCCACGTGTGAGAAGATCTGCGGTTCTTGGGTGTGGTAAAATTCATAAGACTGCACCACTATTGTTGCAAGAACTTGGATTTATTGACAGGTGAGAACTGAACCATTTAAGTATATTTTTTATCTGTATGAGCTAGCTTATTGCCTAATAGAATCACTGTGAAAAGAATTTATGGTACCTTAACAGTTGGTAAACACAATTTAATTATTTAGAGTGCCTGTAGAAGAGGGTTTATAATGTGAATTCTATTGTAGCTTTATTATTTTATTGTCCATTCCTTTATATATATATATATATATATAACATTGTTGTTTTTCAGCACATAGTCTGGTCATTCCATGCTATTATATAGACAAGCAACATAAGGAGCAAAATTAAAATACAATTTGAATAATAATTCATTCAATAATTATAAATCTTTATGCAATGACACAAGTTCAACAAGCAAAACAAAACTTGGAAAACTGTCAATTACTATTGAATATACATTGATTGCCGCTACAGAATACCCATCCCTAATAAACAAATTTACTTAAGTTAAAGTGAGAATAGTAAACCTGTATGAAGGAGATTGTTTTAGTCCATATCATTATTTAATGTAGTTTTTATTTTGAAAATAATAAAAATTCTGTGCATTATTTTAATATCATTACCAAAGGTTATTTTAAAGAAAAATAGGCCTGCATTTTAAACACTTTTATTGACCTTTCTTCTTATTTATATAATGTTGTGTCCTAATTGGGTGTAATTATTAATAGTAACTCTTATGTAAATGGATTTCAGGATGTTAATTTCAACACAATTTTTTTTTCAAGCTCCAATAATACCCTCTATTAGTTTGTGGAACACAACAGCACTGAGGATACTGCTGTTATAATAATTTGCCTGTCATCTTTCTCACATTGCACTTTTTATTTTGTATAGTTTTCACATAACTATCAAATTTTCACAAAGTTGTTGCCATTTTAATAAACACAAGTGTGTTTTGCATAAATGTCAATTTTAATGTGTGTAACTTTTCATGAATAATTTTCATATCTTTAAGGTTGTACATGGGAATCAGAGATCCAGATGCTGTTGTAATGATAAACTGCTTACTCGTTCTTGATACTGTGCTGGCATCTGAAGGAGGTGTTGTAATAAACCGTAGCATATCACGTTATTTGCTACAGAGATTAAAAGACCTCCCTGACCAACAATTGGCAACAGTTTTCCAATTTCTTGCAAAGTACAAGCCACCTGAAGATGATGAATTGTTTCAAATATTGAGTGAGTCATTTGTCAATAGTGCTTACTTTTAATGTAATGTTTTGGCTAGAAAAAATACTTTAATAAAAATATTATGACAAGGAACATCCAACATTTTTAAGAAAGATAGTTTAATTTATATGAATATTTGTTACTTTTATTGCCATCTCTGAATTAAGTTACACTTAAGATTGTTATCAATTTGATCATTATTTGAATGTGTTTCATTGTTTGCAAAATCTAAACATGACAAGTTATTTCAGCAAATCACACCTTAGAGATTTTGTTCCTCTAAATTTCCTGTAAATAATTATTACAAATTATAAATAATGTTATTTAACTCAATTTTATGCCTTTAGATCCCAAAACAATTAGGGATGAAACATTGTGTCTTTTTTAATGTCTCTTGATTATGATGTTTTAAATTTTTATTCATATGAAGTTTCTGATTTCATAGGCTAATGGTTTTTCATTTTTTCAAAATAATTATTCTTTATGGAAAAAATATTTTTGACTTTTTAAAATTATATTAAAGGATTTCAATGATTATATAATATAATCTTCCATTTCATTATTTATCTTAGTGTTTTATTGCACAAGCTCTAATATTTACTTACCTCTTCTACCAATGTCTAAAAAAATAGTGATTGCAGATAAATTTTTAATTTTAAAGATGAACATATTAAGAAAATAATTTCTTAATTATTCCCTCTCATCTTATAAAGAAACAGAATTGAAAACCATGATCATACTTATGAATTTACTAATATATATGTTAAATACTGTTAGTTTGTTGTGGAGATCCTGTGCTCTCTCCTAATCCTGTACCAAAAAATTCCAGTTATACAAAAAAAAAATTTCCTCTATATTTTTAATTAAATTACTTTTTTTTGTACTTATTTTTTTCTCAAAATCAATATTTATATGTATAAATTCTTTTTTTTTCTCAGGTTTATTGGATCCTTATCTAATTCATTCGTCAAGTGCTGCAGTTGTAATTAATTGCACCAACCTGTTTCTTCATTTGATTGATTCAAACTATTCTCATCTTCATTCTCAAGTGGTGGAACGTGTAGTTCCCATAATAAAGAATTACTTAAATTCTGAGAAGACATCTCATGATAGCCTGAATTATATATTGGACTTTTTAATCAGTAAAAAAGGTGATTTAATATGGATGAGGGCATTTGGAGATTGCCCAAGTTTATTTTATAGTACACATGGAGAAATAAATTTACAAAAAAAGAAGCTAAGTTTATTACCTTACATATGCAACAACGAAAATTTGTCCATCATCATGCCAGCTATTCAAGAGAACTTTTGTTCTGACCCAAGAACAAACTTTGATGCAGTAGTATGTTTGTGCAAAATTGCTGCTAATTTACCATTGGTTGCTGGTAAACCTTCCCTTTCTCTATTAATGATGTTATTTGACAGGAAAGACGATAAACTGTGTGATCATATACTCAAATCTTTGCTAGAAATTGATATTAGACAATTTGACCAATTAGAAATTCTTAGGTTGTTCACAAAGTTTGCAGAATTTATTGATATTGATGTATGTATTCCACCCATTATTCTTATTATACTGATAGAATTTGGAGAATATCTAGGAGACAAAGCTGTGTATATGCTTGAAAATTTAGCTGCTAGATATGAAATATATAATGATGAGTGTACTCAAAACTTGATATTTAGTGCCACTTTAAAACTTTTTCTAAAGATGCCTGCCAAGTATCAACATATTCTTGGAGAAATTATGGAAAAATCAGTAAAGATATGCCAGTCTTCAGAATTGAAATTGAGAGTTGTTGGTTATTATTATTTACTCAAACATGATCCAAATTTGGTGAAGAAAATTATTCATCCCAACTTATGAAAATATTTTCTTTTACATTAAAAATGAATGGGTGTGTTAAGAGGCACACAAAAAAGTTTCAAATACTTTGCATTAGTAATTATTTAATAATTTTATTCAATATTATAAGTAGCGCATTTATTTTGGGAAATACACAACTTTAATTTAAACCTTGAAATTGTATTATTTTCATTCAATAAGCAGCCTACCTTACCAAATCTGTACATCATGATTTTGTGTCAATAAATGTGACATGATAGTACTGACTGTAGTAATAACATGCATATCAAATCATCATGTAAACCTGATAATGACAATTGTAAAATTAAATATACATAAACTAAATATTTTTTAAAAATTAGTCACTACAGTAAATTCTATTCTACAGTGTCACCAATTGAACATGATCCTGGTGTCTGAACAATACAGATAGTTGTATATGTATGAACATATTTTGGTTACAATGTGCATTCCAGTCAGAGTATGCCTTGGAATTTATATCATAAGAAAGACAGACAAAAGAAGTGGTGATATAAATACCCACACTGAAAGCCTTGTTCCTTTCTTCAGGTGCTAAGAAAAATAAAAACCAAGAGCCTAGAGCGACACAACTGCAAAAGTCAGTTGACAAAACTCAAAAGTGAAGAAAGAACCGTGACAATGGGTAAGCAGAAGGTTTAGCGTAACAATAATATTTATAGTGTCTGTTTGTACATGAATTGCTGTGATGTTGGATTTAATGTGTAGCATCTCTGATATAAGTCTAGAATGGTACCTGGTGTCAAAATCTAAAATCTTAGCATTTTTTCAATAAAACGAAAGTTTTGAAATGATGTTCCATTTGGAGACTACAGATTATCATTGGGAAATTTGATATTAGACAATGTTCCTTGATACACGTATTAAGGGAACATTTTGTTTGCCCTATTTAGCAGGAATTACAGTTAAAGCAAGACATTCTGTAAACTGCACAATGTTTAATGTGTCAAGTTAGTCCTTGTGGTTTTTAAGTAAGAAGGAAAGTGTATTTAGTAAATCTGTAAATGATGGATATTTTATAACCTTTCAAAATTTAGACAAATTTGTAATAATGGAGAACAATACAAAATTTGGATTGAGCTTATTAGGGCCAAGTATCAGTAGGATATTGGATTTTGTTCAATTTAATGTTGATGTGTGTAATAAAATTTAAAGGGAACTCATTAGAGGTTAAAATGTTCCAGACAGTATTTATGTTGTGTTGACAGAACTTCAGTTAGAAAGTAATAGAGCTTTGTCTACAAGCTGGTATACCATAGCTCTTTTTTGGTTAATCGATGATCAGAAAGAAAATTGAGAAAATGCCCTGAGTATGTAGGTTTTCTGAACCAATTGGTGAAAATGGAAGTATTGTGAATGGATACAGTTACATCAAGAAAATTAAGAGAATTGTTAAATCACAAGTTCATGGGTGAATTGTAAATTGGGATGATAATTATTGAAAGTATTGATTTATAAGATTGATTTGAGAGGTATTAACAATACAAAAAATGTCATCTTAATGTGCAAAAAAGTCACTGTGAAACTCAATAATTGGGATGATAATTATTGAATGTATCAATTATAAGGTTGATCTGAGGGCTTAACAATACAAAAAATGTAATCTACATATCTGATATGGCAAAGGGTTGGACAGGAAGTATCTAAATATTTCATGTCAATCGCAGCAAAGAAAAGACTTCTGAAGGGAGAACCTTTGATTTGATGTTTGTAAATTGACTGAAAATTGGCCATCTGCTTTTGAAATTGTTAATGACTAAGTAATTGGAAATGGAGTTGAACAAGTAAATTACATCAAAAGAGATTATAGTGGTTATGAGGGATGGTGAGGTGTTTGATTTTATCAATAAATTTGAAAGAATTTTTAACAGAATAGCAGTTTTCTTCATTAATGACTTTAGCAAACATGTTATGGAGGAGGTAATGTGTAACAGACTGTCTGTTGAAGCAATAATAATTCTAAAAAATAGCCCAGGTTTGTGTATTTTAGGAGGGGCATAAGCTCTGGAAATGTTAGCCAAGATTATTACTAATAATTAAATTAAGAAAGAAATACTAGCATATATTTCAAATTTGTATATACATTTTTTATCAAAAGCTGTACAACTGTATGAACATTTGTTACACTCACCTCAACAAAATAAAAATTAATTTTAAAGCCTAAAGCAAATTGTAACAATAAAATTGGTGATATTTAATTATTTTGTTAAATCCAAAATGGAGATTATGATTACAAGATAGTAAACCTCATACGGTGAATATTTATTTCATAAACATTTTATGCATTGAAAGTAAAGTCTAAAGACCCAACAAGGCCATTTTTAAACAGGCAATTAGTTTTTTCTCAATAACAATATAGAAGGAAATGAGGTCTGGTAGTATTCAAACTTGTCTCAAACGAGCAAGTCTCTGTGTCAACTCATCTTGTTCTTGAGATACTTGTGTTGAAGCTCCTATAGTTCCCATCTCACCTCCTGGCAGTTCCATATTAAGTTCCAATCTACAACAAAATAGCAAGTCAGATTGTATAGTATGTATTATATATATGTTTTCTGATATGCATCCACAAACATGGCACAAACTAGAAAAACAATCCACACCACAAAACTTGCCAATTCCGATGCATTACCAATGTATAATATCCATTTCAAGAATGAAATTATGCCATGTATGAGGAAATATACATGAATCATTTCTTATTTGGTACTGAACTAACTTGTAAATTATTTGGCCTATATATGCAATAAAAATAGCATATGAATTACTGAAATACAAGAGAGAAGGTGTACATAATACATGCAAATATTACAATAGATGAGCTGTCATCAGATTTTAAGAAAATAATAATTTTCAATCTTACAAAGAAATTAAAAGGATAAAGGTGAAAAATATAGCAAACTAAGCCCTGACATACATAAGACGTGAAAGTTATGTTGAATATAAGCTGGAATACATAAACTTGGATTTGGGAGAAGCAGTTTTACAAAAGCAGCAATTCTGACAATATGACTAATAATGTGAGAAATTATGGATATTAAAAAGAACATAAAGCTGGAATGTATCACCACTACTGAAGTAAATAAAATATTAAGGCCATTTTGTAAATGTCCAAGAAGGACAAATGCTACTGAATTGCTAAAATGGAAGAGGGTTATACATAGTTGATTGAACAGTAATATATCCATAACAAAAGAGGCTATGAAGATTAAAAAAGACAAATTAAATAATTATGGATTATTAAATAATTATGAATAGTTCAGTATGCGAAATCAGTCACTTGGCCAATGTTCATTATATTGCAAATTGAATGCATTTCAGGCACTTTGCAAATTATATAGTAATATTTTAGTTAACTTTTCATTATCAGTAATTTGGTAAAATTTGGATGATTAAGACAAAACTGAGAGGTGTATTGTAAATTGATAACCACAAAGTCTAGAATGAATAATTAGATAAAAATGTAAATATTTCATCATATGTAATTCAAAACTATGTAAAGTAAAGTCACGAGCTTCGTACCCTGCTTCGTCTGCCACTTGGTGCATGAGATGTTCCACATCATTTTGTGGTATAGCTGTAGTTGTTGTCTGTGACATAGCATTCTCCATATATGAGCTCTGAACATCCAAGTCCTCAAATTGTGATTCAAATTTGTCCATTAAACCAGATATTTTTTCCAAGTTCATTGACTTCATTGCAGCATCCATTGCCTTTACTACACCTGCCATTGACTGAGTTACCTGAAAAATATAAATTACATTTGATATGAAATCTAATTATATGAACAACCAATTAACAGCAAATAGCCTGGTTTTATTGTTGTGTAAGTAATTCCTTAATTTCCAACAAGGTAAGATTAGACATAGCCATAATGTTTTAATTATGGTAATTACCATTAACAAGTGATATCTGGAAGACCAAATCTTTGGTTGTATTGTGTTTGTCACTCTCATAAGTTAGCATGAAAGATAAAAAGAAAAATAAGACTGTACACAAGTAGTACAGATAAAATGATAAACTTTTATCTCAGGTGATATTCATGTTAAAAAAAACTGTTTAAATAATTGTCAATTATGTCTATGACAGTTATGTTACAGATTCTTCTTCTCAATTGCATATATATATATATATATATATATATATATATATATATATATATATATATATATATATATATATATATGTACACTATTTTGGTATGGAAAGGAAAGGGAGATAGTTTGCGGCTTTCTGAAATTGAAGTACAGTGTAGCCATATCCATCAGTTCACTGTGGCTATCTCTTTTTCCTTTCCATGCTAATATTTCAATTATTTTTGACAATGTTATATCCTTACTGGCTGAATATTTTCAGTCTTTTCTTCTTCTTCCTTCCTTCTCCTTGCTTAAAACCTATGCTTTTTCTAAGTGCATAATTCTATGCCAGAGCTTATGATTTCATATAATTCCAACTTTTCTCCTATTATTTTCTATCTTTCCTCCCTTTCATCACCAAATTAAAGTTCCTTACATTGTGTGTGTGTGTTTATATATATATATATATATATATATATATATATATTAATTGTAATAGTGAAAATGTGACATTGTCAAAAATATTGGTATGGAAAGGATAGAGAGATAGGTTGTGGCTTACCTGAAAGTGAAGTGCGGTGTCGCCATGAGGAACTGAAGGTTGTTCTTCAAATTTTCGGAGGCTCTCAGCCTCCTTCTTCAGGAAGGAGTGTTACACCATTGATGGTGACACCGCACTTCACTTTCAGGTAAGCCACAACCTATCTCTCTATCCTTTCCATACCAATATATATATATACATATATATAAGACATTAGGATAGGAAAGAGAGAGAGTGATGAATTCAGTAGTTGGTCCAGTCTAGTAAAGGTGGAACTTCAAATTTTAGGACCTTAGCCCCATCATCAGGAAGATCTAAACTGTGTGCTGGCTGGGCACAAAGGGGGCTCAGGCTCTCAAAAATTTGAAGTTCCACCTATGCCAGATTGGACCCACTACTGATTTCACATAAGTCCACATCGCTGTCTATCCTAATGTGTTATATAATTTGACCTCATCACATTTTCCTTTATATATATACAATGAACAGTTATTTTAAAGAAAATCATTTAAGTGCTGGCAAAGACTTGCATCATACTGAGAAAATCCCTGCTATCCTAATGCAAGCCAGGGATGTAAATGTTGCAGTGTCAGACCAAACTTAATAAAACTCAATGATGAAAATACATAAGCAAATGCACAAACAATGAAGACTAACAGCTCATAAACTCTGGATTGTTCCAAAAGCTATTAAAATGCCGACTAGAGGGTAGAGGTGAAAATAATTATATGGAATTAAGGAAAGAGAGATAAATATGTGGGTTATTATTGTAAATATGTGGAAAGATTTAAGAAATAATTATGACTTACTCTACGAGTTGTGAGTGCAGATTGAACTCTACTTGCTACAGCATCAATACGTGCACTCATTCTCAAGTAGTTTAGAGATTGATTCTTCTGACGTATGGCATTTTCAGCATGTATTCGAGCTCCTTCCATATTACCTTTTTGAATTGCCTTCTTACACTTTGCTTTCTCTACTCTTTCCTCCTTTTCACATTTTTTTGAATTCCTTTCTAATTCCTTTACTGCAAACTTCAGGTTAAAAAGATGTTCTAATAATATATTTTAAGGAATATATGATCTAGTAAATATTTTATAAACAATATATTTATTGAAATGAAAACATTTGACATTATACAACTTTTATGTAATTAATTGACCTGTATAATATATTACTTTTCAATTAACAAATGTGTAAATGATATAAATATAACAAATTAAAATTTTTCTTATCTGTAAAAAAAATATTTTTAATAAATCTAATTCTTCAGAATTACAAGTGTAAAGCAAATGGCATAAGAAAAGACTAAAATTATTATGTCCAACAAATAAACAGCGCTGTGATAAGATTAATGAAGAATCCTTTAGTTATGTAGTAGATTACATACTTGAATTCAAATAAGCAAAATAAAGATTCAGAATTCTCAAACAATGACCAAATAAATATTTTAGCATTAGCACCATCAAAGGAATGCAAACTGAAAGGACAAAACAATAGTAGACAAATTTTTATTTCTGCTTAATCAATATTTTCAATGTATATACATTGGTATATTGTAAAAAAAAAAGTTTAATAATATGTCACTGCCATTGTTTACAAGATGTTTACTTAATATGCAAAAGTGAAAATAGTGTAGATAGATTGACAAGATACATTTCTAATAATGACTAACAAACATAGCCCCAATGGATTTAACAAACTACAGCGTTTAGTTCATTTTGAAATATTGTACAGCTGAAGTGCCTGGATGTAGCAATTCCAAACCTGGCCGTCATTGTAAGATTTTCTTCATATTCTGGATTATTTCAGAGCACTTCGAGTATAAGAATTGGTGGCTGAGAGATCAAATAATTCCCCCATCAACCATTCCAGAACTCACACTGAGAAGTGAACTAACATTATGGAGATAACACATCCGAAAATTAGAACAATTCAACCTGTCCAACATTGTAACCAATTTTCATTCTTGGGTGCCATACATCTCATGTTTTTATCTTGCCTGTCACATTATGCTTACTTTCTGTAATTGAACAATTAAGACAGACGTATTATTGATATTAGGTTAGATTTTATTTCCGTTTAATCTGGCAAAATAAAATTAACAGTACTCATTTAAATGGATCAATTATTATATACAATGAACCAGTCGATAATTATATTTGCTGAAACCTTTATTTGTATATTGTGCAAAAAGTCGTCCAATAAACTAATAGAAATACAAATGGTTCCCTCTAAAGGGGCCTTAGAATCTGGGATATTATGCAGAAATGAAGGATCTTTTTCTTTTGTTCTCAATCTTGGGTAAACCCGTACAATTTAAAACGATCGTACTTTATAATACAGTGAATGATTTTAATAAGATAACATACATTTCAATTCGAGTATAGTAAACATAGCCGAGAGCAAAAAAATAACATTGTATAAGACAAACGTCAAAGGATACTTTCCATTGCCGACGACGACATCGTGACAAAAAATAAATGACGTAAATTCTGACACAAATAATTATACTGTATGTATAATAAATTCACTTATTATGAAATAAACTTATTTAATGACATTAACTTGTGATGATCTAATTTCATAACTATTCACGAATCACCAGGTCATGCAGTATAGCCAACTTAAAGCAACGATAGTGTAGCGATTCTTTCGCATAACATTTTTTCGTGGGTGTAATCCTGCTCTCCTCACTATCGTTCACTTCAAAGTGGCTAGCAGACACCTAAGCCAATAATTTCGGTTCTAACTGGGATGAAAGACAGATCATGAATTAAAAATATGATTCAAAATTAAATGAACAGAATAGTGACCAATTTGTCAAAAAAATGTGTATTATTAAACTAAAACAAAATTTATTATATATATTACGACGTTTCGTTCACAATTTTCGAATTTCATTAGGTAACAGATAATATAAATTGAGCGTTTTTCTGTTTCTTTATTAAGGAAATGATAATTTTGAGATGATATTAAATATATATTTAAAATTCCTTTACAACACAATAAATGTTTTTGGAGCCTATTAATGGAAGATCTTTGCACTTTATACAATTACATCAATACAAAAATTCAACATATCACAATAAGTTTTATATTAGAAACTCTTCTTTTTGAACTATTATTTTGTTTACCTGATGAAGTCCCAAATTAAGAAATAAAATATTGTTTTCCTGGGAGTATTGATACAGGCCCCCGGCTGGAAAAGAAGACACTGCCTGACTGCTAGTAGAAAGGCGTTTTAGCGGTAGCCAAATTCAGACAAAAGAAGTGGTGATATAAATACCACACAACGTTTCTGGAAGCCTTGTTCCTTTCTTCAGGGGCAGAAAAACGCGAGAGCATAGAGAGACACAACTCCACGAGTCACAAAACTCAAAAGCGAAGGAAACTAAACGACAATGAGAAAGCAGATAGGTTAGTGTAACAATATGGAAGCAACGACAATGGGAATGCAGGAGGTTTAGCGTAATAATAAGGGATCGTAGCAATTGCTGAGTTTCATAGTGTCCGTTTGTACATTAATTGCTTTAGTTAGATTTAATGTCAAGCATTTAGTATATAATTCTGGAATTCTACCTGGTGTCAACGTATAAAATCTTAGCATATTGCCAATCAAATGAATGATTATATGTTTGGAGCCTACAGATTGTTGATCTTTGAGAAGTTTGATATTAGACATATGTTTTGTTTTCCCTATGAAGCAGGAATAACAATTAGAGCAAGAGATTTTGTAAACTACACAATGTTTGCTGTAGGTTGCCAAGTGGGTCCTTTTGGTTTTTAATCAAGAAGGAAAGAGTATTAGTAAATCTGTAAATTATCGATATTTGATATCCTTTAAAAATTTGGACGAATTTGTGATGAAGAAATTTGTAATAAGGGAGTACGAGAAAAATTTGGAGAATGAGGTGATTTGGGAACACATCTATAGCATAGCGGCTGCGCTCTGTCATAGCACTCAGGGCTCTTCCGTATCCTTATGATCTTAGCATCGTGAAACAACACTTTCTTGCGGGCCAATCAGCACCCGTTTCAAACGTTCCAACAGAGCAGTATAATAGATCCCAGTTATGATTGTACCCTATTCCAAGAAATCTATGAATATTATACCTGATTATCCCAAAAGACGGTGGCCCTGTCGTTCCAGCTGACAAAACGGTCTTCGCCTTTTTCGGCGCACTTTCACCAGCTATTGTCTATTTCTTTGATTGTTTTTTGGTCTCTGCAGTGTAGTGATGGATCAAAGTTTTATCGACGGTTACGAATATGGGTAAAATGTCGTGTGGGTTACGCCTAAGCATTGCCAGATTCTGCGTTGAAATGTTTTTCCCAATTCGTTTTTCGTCCAATGTCAACAGTCGCGGCACCCATCGCGTCCAAAGTTTTTTCATGGATGATGAAATACACTCGTTCATATAAGAAGTCTACTGCATCAGGTACCTCACGCACTTTTAGTCTGCGATCTTCCATTACGATATTGTGAATTTTTTTCGATGTTTTAGGCAGGCCGCACACTGGAAGCGACGAAACTGTCGGCGACGATTTGCCTCGAGTCAAAACGTCGCAAGCTGTCTGAAGCAAAATGACTCGAGTCAAAACGTCGGAAGCAAAATGACTCGAGGCAAAATCGTCGCCGTCAAAATGTTTCTAGCTGTCTGAGATGGTTTCAGGCTGTTTCGAGCTGTATCTAGCAACCAAACTAATTTAATATCAGTGAAGATGGAGCGTGACGACGAGATAGGTGTTGTTATTTATTGTTATATGTTGTTGGAAGAAGACAAAAGTTCTCTAGATTTATGGGTACATCCAATTAATACTAAAAGAAATGTAAACGGTTTTCTTAATGAATTACGAGTGGACGAAAACAAATTTTTCAATTTCACAAGGATGAGCTCCAAAAGTTTCGATTTTCTTTTTGATTTGATTGGTGAAAAAAATAAGAAAGCAAGACACTATTTTTCGTAGGTAATATATTATTACATACATATATTGTTATTTTAACTTATTCTATTGTGGGAATATTATGAGTTCTGTAGCTTCTGCCTCTTCCTCGTCTGAAAGATTATTAACTAATTCTAATAATTTTACTTTAAATGTTCTTTTCCGTCTTATTGAGAATTTTTCAATGTCCGGCAGCAGCCCTTTAAAAACATCCATCATAGGTGAATCAGGTTCAGTGCACCTAGATTCTAGGAACTTTTGCATTGGCACTGCCAACGTTTCGGCTGCATTTTTTTTCTTTCTTTAGTTGGGGGTCTGGAATCGAGAGAACTTGATGATTGTGTGTCACGTTTATGTGGCTGACAATATCCACCTGCAACCCTCCATCACTCTCAATTCAGCTACTCGAAGTTGGTGAAGGACTTAACCATCTCCAGCCACCACAATTAAGCAAGGACAGCCTCTGTGTCCTGTTGGCTAAGTTTTGGTCTGAAATTTATTGATTTTTATATTAAAAGATGGGGCATTCATCTATTTCACATCAATTCATGGTTGATCCTCATCTTCAACTTTGATGTCACCTTGTCATGAAGCATGTCAACTTACTCTTCAGGAAATTTACTTCTCCTTCCTTCCCCAACTTTTCTCTTATTTCATTGATTTCTCTCTGTATTGTAATGTGGAAATAACTACAGGAATGGGCTCATTTAATTAATTTACTTGAAAATATTTGAAAAGAACATGGCCATGATATATGTTGGCATGGCTTATCATAAAACCTGGCTTCCTGCAGTCACCTTGAAGAGGTAAAAATACACAAATTAGAATTGTTGAGGAATTAACTCACTCCTGGGAAAACTTGACATTATATTAACACCAAGAAATTCTGAAGGACAATGAGTACTATCAAAACCAACTTTGAGGGCATGCAAAAAAAAACCTCTGACCCCGACATGTAATATGCTACATTTCTATTTCACCTTACATACTTTCCAATAGTGTCTCATTTTTAAAAGTGGAATAATTTAACATTAAATTGACCCACATTTCTAACACAAAGGTATTTTTCTGTCATGTACATTTTAAATAAAGATTATCTTTGGAAAAAGTAATGCATGATGGCAAATATTCTATGCAGGTTTGTGTAATATATTTTCACACTATGATGCCACTTAAATGTTTTTTCTTTAAAATAACCTTAGATAGAAATTTTTTTTCAAAATGTTCAAATATTATTTTTCCTTTGAAAATATAAATTACTTTAAAATATTTTTTTTAATTACAGAAGGGTTCAAATTTATTTTGAATTAATGGCTCATCTCATCTGATGTGACTACGTATTGTTTGTCTGATAGCACCAAGAAGTGACAGTTTGTTCAGCTTGACAGGTTGTGCCGAGGTGATAAGGAATACTGTACACGCACAGTAGTTATTACAGACAGAAATCAAGAGCTCAGCCTCTTGCAACACTGATATGTTCAGCTGGCTGCATAGCAGGAGCGAGTGTACTGCAGGTAAACAGTTTTAAGTATTTTATATTGAAGCAAAAAATTTGCATTGCTAAAACAAAATTATTATTAAATCTTCTGAAAATTAAGAAATATAATTGTTCCTAAATGAATTTATGTGGTATAGCAGATGAGCATAAATGCACTAGCCACAACTGCCCATAATTATGAGAATATCATCTCCATAAGACTTTTTAAACTAAACTAATGTGACTGAGTATGTAAATATAAATTTGTATTAATAATATTTATTTAATATGAATAAAACTTATCCATGAAAAAACATCAATTTTTCATAATATATTTTTAAAATATTAAATACAATAACAGTCATTAACAGGAACATATTTGCTTAGAAGAAATCACTGATAATGAATACAAGAAATAACATGATATATATAAACAATGTTATACAGCTCTAAATACAAAAATATTGTCTAATATAAAATATAATTCTGAAACATCCTTCTCTGTCTCTAGTAGAAGAAATTAAGATGTTAGTACTGAAATATTAAAGAATAAACTGGAAGTCTTTAACATGAATAATAAAGACTAAGGCACAATATTTTATAGTGATCCAAGTATGATTCTCCTACTAAAATTCCAATCTAGATTTTATTAAAAACTTCGTTGATTCTATTAACATAATTGCCAGTCAACATTCAATGGAAAATGTGTTGTGGTTTAATAGTACATATCTCTTCCATTAACATGAATTGTGAAACCAACCTTTTTAAAAATATATTAAAAACAAATACACCACAACAAGTTATACTCAAAACAATATACAAAGTATAATGTTATAAACCATAAATATATATATTTATAAAAGGCCTGCAAATATTTATTCTATTCAATTATGATTAACCAGGAGATACTAATATGACAAATTTTAAAATGCTGGAAAGGACTATTGTAATAATAATATTGAAAAGAATTACATTTCATACATGTCCAATTTTCTATAGTAAAATTTGGATATGATTTAACAATTCTGGATATGCAAGTTTATGTTATTTTTTTAACTTTGTCACATGAATAAGAATTACCAAGCAATAAACATAAAGCAATTATTTAATTGTATATTAGCAAATATATAGCATTAGAATATATGTGATCTTTATCCAAATTATCATATACTTTTTTAAAAAAAAAACTAACATACACTAAATTAGTAAAGGAAATATAATATAAATATAATAAATAATTCTAATTTGAGTGACAGAATTATAAAACCAGATTGAAGTAATTTCTTTCTTGAAATTTCTGATAGGGTTCTATAGTCATTCATATTCAACTATTATATAATAAGATTCGTTTAGTTATGCTTGAAATGTCATATGATTAGCTCATATTAGTTAAAAACAACTATATTAAAATTTGATTTGAGAAACGAGTAAAATTGTTTGAAGATACTGTAATGTAGCCTTCATAACGATAAAATACATGTCTTTTCAAGGACCATGTACTACTACTTTTACAAAATGTTGCTCATAGAAAGCCATAATGGTAAATAAAGTTTAGGTACAGCAAAAATAATTTATAAGCTAGGCCTAGGTTACAAAATTAAAAATTTGTAATTAACTTTGAGTACAGCTTTCTGCGTGTGCACAAATTATTCTCAATCTTATATTTAAAAAGTGTGTGGAAATATCTGGAATGTTGTTGATCAGGTTTTCTGATCTTGAAGGAAGAATGAATCCAATATTTCAAAACAGCCAAAAAAAATGGATTATTTTCAAACAACATTACAAAATGAAAACTTTCTCAAGTATCTAGTATAATGACTGCAGCCCGTTAAAATGGCATTTTGATACTACTGTCTTCCTTATGTAAACCGAAACCATCAAAATGTCATTCTCCTTTCACTCAGTTATAAATCTAACAATGTTCTATGTAATTTACAATTAGTTATGGGAATGAGTAAAGACAATAATTCATAAATATTATAAGACTTGGCTGTTCTAGATAATTCAAGTGATCACTGGATAATACCAGGCATTTCCTCTAGCATGTAAACATACTTAAGGGTATTCTGGGCCTATAAAATTAACACTAATTATATTTTTTTACAAGATTTTAATGTAACAATATGTTATCAGGCTGCAAGTATTTTCCCAGTTGCAATAAAAAAGTAAATATCATAACTCCTAGTATGATGCTGCAAGTTAATAATACTTTCTAATATAATTATGCCCTGTGATTCTAAGCATAGGATGTGCTTTCTCAAGAAACTGATAAATTATTTCTTATAGGTCAAAGATTTTTACATGCAGGAATCATCTAAGATCGTAAAAGAGCAACAGTTTGATTACTATAAATTTACAGAAGTATTTATAGTCTATAATAATTTAAATTAATTCCAAGTCTGAAGCACTTATACATAAATATAATACAAGACAGAGTGAAAGCTTATAGATTCCTATGAAATTATAATGTCAAAAGTGTAAGTCAGTCATAATTCATTAACTAGATCCATTGTATTATTACTTTCCTTTCCAAATACTACTACAGTTGATTGACACAAATACATTTAAGACCACCCTTCTAATCTTTGGTATTATACACTGCATAACTCTATTTCTTTCCTGACAGAAATATTAATTCATCTTTTGCATATGGCATCTTGTATGAACAAACAGGCAGGTACAACAATTTGAGGGAAGGACAATCTTTATCCAAACATAAATGTGTTCTTCCACTCGGATATCAGAGAGCTATGATGACATTTTTATGTCAAAAATCACAAAAAGGTATCTCTTCTGCTTTCAAGCAACTCAGTGTTATGAAAATCATTTTTACAAACTCTGTCAACTGCATTAATAAATAAAACTTATAATAAAAAGAAAATGTATCAAATCCCATTTTAGGGAGCTCCTCCCTATGACAACTGTCTTCAAATACTGGTTTATCTTAATTAGTTTGTTTTGAAGTTTTTGTTTATTGACAATCATAAGAAATCAATTCCAGCTCCATACTTTGTCTAGCCTTTGCACATTGACCCAGCTTCATAAATTACCCACAACAATGCAGTAAAATACAAAATGATTAATTTAGTGGTTCTTATTGTTTAAAAATAAGCTTGAAAAATTCACTGTAAAAGTACTTGTGATATACAATTAATCGACAAAGCATGTTTATATGGAATTATCAAAGAGTCAAGAACCATTTGTTTTGCATAATAATACCGAGTATTAAACGATTACAATGTTCTGGATTTCCATTGTTGTATTTATTTCAAGTAAATAATTTTTTAACTAAATATGGAAATAGCATATAATGGCTTCTTAAAGAATACACAACAACCCACTTTATCAAAAGTTATATCATATCATAGTGCATTTTGAAACTAACTTAAGAAAATAATTTTTTTAGCTTTACAAATTAACCATTTCTTTTTTACCCTGGTTTTGATGAATTTCCATTAAATATGAGTTCAATCTCATAATTTGTTTCAATTTCATTATTTTCAAATAATTATTCCTCTACAAATTTGATAGATTAAGAGATAAAATATAGCAAATACGTAAAAGTAGAAACAACGATTTCAAAAACAATCTTGTTTATGTATCAATAAAAATTCAATGCAATATTTTTGGATAAAATGTTGCATAAGAGCATCAATCAAGCAAAATAAGCTTCCCAATCACATTTAATTTATGTAACAATAAAATAAACATTTTGAATTACTTGTATGTTGACAAAAAACATAAAAACTACCCACCAGTGGTTCACAATTAATGTAGGCATTTTGATATGTATTCGTTAAAAGTGTAAGAAAATAACAGTGATAATATCTCATTTGTACTTGCACGATCACAATCCTTCCACATTATATTCATAAGCATTTAATCTATGCATACAATATAAAACTATTGAACAATATTTATAAAAGTAAATGATTTTTTTCCTATGAACTTCAGTCTCTTCATATTATTTGTCTTCGTTCATTTGATTCTCATACAACAACTTGAAAGCCTAAAAATTGTTCCAAATTTTGGTTAAATTTTTCAATATCATATTATTTGATGCAATTTATATATGCAATGAATATAAGAATCACCTGGTGTATTGCAGAAATCCATAAATTTGCAGCCTTGCGGTGAGGTTCTGGCCCACTAAATAATTTCAGCTTTGAATTACTATTATTTATATTGCAGCTCGCATACACTATATCAACACTGGATGCACCTATCAGTAAGAGTGAAAATAATTTAATTAAATCATAATGTCTGTTCCAGCTCACAAGAACAAATTATGTCCTATTTACCTGACAAATTGAAGTTAAAAAATACTACACGTTTCCTTCATCATTAATCATTTTGTCATTTACAAAATTGAATGCAATTATTACAATGCTGTTTATATCGGTCAAACAAAATGGGCATTAAAGAAGAGAAAAAAGGAGCACAGAATTATAAATTACCAAGAGACAAGCACTCTGTTATTTCAAAACATATTTATTTAAATAATCACAACTTCAACAACTGGATGGATGTCAGGATCCTTGATGTTGAAACTAACTATTGTTCTAAACTGATATCTGTAATGATCAATATTAGAATTAATAAGAACATTTCTAATAATTTCCAGTGACACTCATGCTCTTAGTAAAATGTATGATCTTTTGCTCAGTAAGTGCTGTATTTTTGTCATCTTTGGATGGTTTGAATATGTGGGACCATAGGCTAACATTACTCAGTCTCTTTATTTTGTATAGCTTGAAAAGGTCTACCGATTGGTAGAGGAAATGTTGTGTTGTGTGTTTATTAAATTAAATTTGTCTGTTAAATAGGCCATATAATTTGTTCTTTAGAGTGAAAATAATTGAAGATTTATGGAGTTTTCACATTTAAGAAATTACAATGATTCATAGAATTACTCTTGAAAAACATATTACCAATTATTATCCGATTATAAGAATTTGATCTTAATTTAGGAAAATAGTAATCAAGTGCAATTCATTATAAATGGTAACTTATAAAACTTTTTGCAAGAATATATGTTCTTATTATAAACTAGAATATTCATAATTACAATATGACAACTTAACACAAGATTGCTCAAATATGTTGTAAAATGAAGTATGCTAACTTAACACTTAGAACAGGACAGGATGTATCAAAGTGACAAGTTTCATGCTTAGGAATCCAATTGGATTAGAAAGAGGAATAGAGAGAAGCTGACTTACTTTACCTAACCAATTATATTCAGTTAAACTGATTTCACTGTCTCTTGATCTGATATATAAACTCAGCTGTATGTGATCGGTTTGTATGAAGTCTTGCTTTAGTGTTGCTGCGATAGGTTTACAGTGAAATTTGCAGTCTGTTTTCTTTTTTTGTAGGCTGCTGTGATGTACACAAATGAAGAACTCACATGTATGCATTACATGTATGGTTTGGTGGATGGCTTTCAGGGAACATTGCTTCTATCAGAAACAATACCCAATGCACAGTGCCAGATCAAAAGACTTTTAAAGGAATCCATTGCATGGGAGTTTTGCATAACCACCAAAAATGTCCAAGAGGTACAATCGCTTTAGAGGAGGAATCTGTTCTGAACACTGAAGCAAAGTCTTGGATTCAGAAAATGCAATTAAGACTACAGAGGAAATTGTCATACATGACAATATGGAGACTGTAATTACAAATTACTGGGCCCATTTTGTAATACACTTTTTTTCTTCTCTCAATATGAGGAATAATTTCCTGAAATTTGCCTTCGAGTTTTGCTATATACTCAGTGTGTGTGTGTCTATATATATATATTGTAATACCCAAATTGAAGATATTAAACTGATTTAACTTGCCCTATTTTGAAGAACCAAATATTGTAATATTGAATTTTGAAATAGTTAAATAAATTTAAATTTTACTTTACTTTACTTTAGAATATATGATCATTCAATGAAATCTTTAATTTGCACAGTTTAAATCCAATTATTAAATTTTTGAAGTTATTAAAGGTTTAATAGTAATGCTTAATATTTAGTAATAGGTTTGAAATGATGAAATTTTTTTAGCATAAAATTTAAAGAATTAATTTAAAACACGTAATTAATTTTGCATAGAAATTTTAAACAACTTTGCGATGGCTATTAACATGAATTTGTACTTTTATCTTAGGTCGTTTTATTGGGCCTCATGAAAAATATAGGTTTGCATTTGACTCTTTGTCATAAATATTTAAAAACATATTTTTGAATTGTAATTACAGAATTATTAACTTATAATATCCCCAAAAATACAAACACAAAATTGAAATTTGATGTTGCAACAATTGTGCAACATTTACAATGGAATAATTTTCCTTAATTTAAAAATAATAGTCAACATACCATTTTCATTTATTACAAGTTTTTTCCCCATACACTACCACCAATTATTGAAGACAACATTTTAAATTTTGAAATTATAGGCCAGTATGTGCTTTAAATTGAACATAGACTTTCACAAACACATACTCTTTTATGTCTGGGAATGCTCCAAATCCAATTTTCTCACACTATGCTCCAACTATTCAAACATTCTTTTAATTACATTACAATTATCATATGCAACAAACTTTATAACTGTGTGAAGTGTGTATAAACAATTATTTTAGATCTAGAGAAATAGGAAAGTGCAAACAATTTCTAATTTAATTACATTTTTTACCTTTTACATCTGCCTCAGTGATAGCTAAATCAGACAAATTTGGATATTAAAGTATGAGATTAAATTTATGTTATTTCTATAAAATGGGTTACTATACACACCAGTATCTTGGTCCCGACTAACTCCCAAAGATTTTATATGATGTAGCTCTAAAGGCTCAAGACTATTGTTTGTATCACCCTCAAATAAAATTAGTCTGCAACAAAAAATAATTTCCAAACAGTTGAAAATTACTCTGTTTTGTATAATTTAAAAACTAATATTTAGAGTATTAAGTCAATAAAAAAGAAAAATTTATTTCTCTTTTGATAATTAATAATAAGAAAGATAGCCATGTTTTTTGTTTTCTTAGCACCTAGAGTAAAGAACAAGGCTTCCAGAAACATTGTGGTATCATCACGTTTTTGTCTGTATTTGGCTTTCATTCTTATCATAAAAAATTAATCCTGTAGCAACCAATACAATACATTTAAAACACAATTATATAATTTTTCCCTATACAGATACATATTAAAAGCTACCTATTCTTAAAACAGTGTATAAAATACATGTAAAAAATCTCATTAAACAAATTAAATATGTGAATTTTAGACACTTCCTTTCTACATCTAGAGTAAATAACATTGTAAAGTTATGTTGGAATTCATAAAAAAGACTGACAAGTAGATATTTTAATTAAAATCACAAAACCCAGTCCAAATTAATCTCAACAATTATCCATACCCCTAAATCTGTGCTTACAACACATTAACACCATTATACACAAATGCCAATACATATTTACAATACTTCAAGTGAAATCATTTGCTAAGGTACATAATCTTATTAAGATATAATTAATTAGCATATGCAGACATATTTTATAATTCCAAAAACTTTTTTATTTTTCATAAAATTTTATATTTAACAGCTCAAAATTTCTTTACATATTTTTACCCACTGAATATTATAAACAGTTCCTCAGTTATGCTATGAAATACACCTAAATTCCTTCCACTGAAACCCTTAACCTGGTTCTGGTTCATAGAGGATATTTTCATACTATGGACCAACCTTTATGATTTTCTACAACACCTAAACACAAAATTTCCCATTCAGTTAAGTTCACTTGGAACTACTCCCCAATAACATCACCTTCCTTGATGTTGATATACACCTCAGTTCTGACCACATCAGCTTGCATTAAACCCATCAACACCTTACAATATCTTCACTTCACCCATTGTGAACATACCAAATGCTCAATCCCATACAGAGGAGATAACATCTGCTCCACTTGGGACAGCCTGGCCAACCAGATTTTAAGTGCTTTCATAAGTTGAAAATATCCTACAGACCACTTCCAAAAACAAATATCCTGTGGCCTGTCCACTGTCCAACAACCCAAACTCACCCTTGACGAATAAATAAATTTTGCCCACCCCTAACCACAACTTACTTTCTTGGCATACAAAAACTTAACTACATTCTCCAAATAGCATACACTGGACTGTAATCCAACCCAAATATAAAAAACATCCTTCCTACAAAACTATCGCCGCCCAAGGGCTGTCTTCAGGAACTGTTCCAAACCTTACCAACCCTTGTAGGTCCCAACCTCAGACTCCTCCCACATCATTTACCAGATAAATTGAAAACTCTGTCATTCTTTCTATATTGGCCAAACACAATGACATATTTTAAAAAGTTAAAAATAAGTAACTAGTTCACTGGGAAAACCTGTGCAAGTTAAAAAGTAATAGTTAGTTTCCTCTAGTCTTAACCAATAACACGAATTAATGTGATGTCTACCTGTGATCTGAAGATAAGCGGCAGACTAGACTTTCCAAGGGAGGCCTGTCTTCATCTGAACTTTCTACCCAAAATGTAGCACCTATAATAAAAGTCAGTAAGTTATTGTTAATTAATTTAATTCTGAGGAGCTTAATGTAATTTTTGTAAAAACTGGATGTATGCAGTTTGTGTGCAAAAAGAATTTGAGGCATGGCATATGCCCACTCTTACTCAGGTAAAAATTGAGCAGATGGTGACATTCCACCAATTAGGAGATGTTACTCTACTGTTACACTAAGCTAAATGTTATAAGTAAAATTGGATATGTGTTTGTGTATGCACCACTACAAATTTAAATACTTGGAACAATTTTAAGCTATTTTGTACATGTTACTTATCATCCAGGAACAAACGGTTAGGGTAAGACATTCCTAGCTCACCTAGGGATGGGGGCAGAATTTTTCAAACATGCAAAAACAGCCAATATTAACAGAAATTGGTGTACAATCCAGGGTTATTGAAGTTGCAGAGTTTAATTCTGGTATTGACCATGTCAGTTAATAAGGTAGTGAAACAAAGTTTCCCAAATAATATTTAACATGTAGAGCAATTTCTCCCAAACTTTGTACACATTACTTATGTTCCAGGAACAAACACTGTGGGGATGGATGGCAGTTTAAAAACATTTGAATACAACCAATCTTAGCATAAAATAAAATGTGTTTAAGGCTCTTTGAGTTGGACAGAGTCATTTTCAAAGTTGTTACTGTGTAATAGTGATTCCTAATGGCAAGGAAGGGGAGAGCCCGTAGGGGTGGAGATGGAAGGGTTTTAATAAAGGTAATGTAAAAATGACCAAGACTGGTGTAAAATCAGAGGTTACGGATGTGTCTGAGTTATAGTTCAGCCCCTAGGTGTGAGAGTAGGGAGGAAGGGGGCTGAAAGGTCATTACATTAATAAATTGCAAAAACAACCAAGCACTTGGTTAGTTTATATTATAAAGCTTAAGACAAATTTGAATACAATATAAAGAAGAACAAAATTTTATATGGCTATTTACATATGCATAATATCAGATCTACAATTTCTGGAAAACAGTATTAAAATTACAGCATAAATTAAACAACTGGTACCTTCTCAAACTTTCTCACCTGCCATTAATGTTTTAAGCTGTTTATCAAAAAATTCACTCTCTCTGCCAGTGATGCAAGCACATTTAGTGCATAAACGAACTGGATCAACAAAACACATTCTAGGCAAACCCATTTTCGTACTGCAACATGTCCCACAGTAAATATAGCCACAACGCCTACAATGATGCTGAAATGAAATCAATCTTCAACTTGTTACGTATTAAAATTAATATAAAATATATAATATATATGTGTGTGTGTGTGTGTAAGTATATATATGAAGAATATAAGGAAAATGTGACAAGGTCAAATCAAAAAATGGATAGGATTGAATAGCCAACCTGAAATCAACAGTTAGTCCAGTTGGGCTGTGCATAAAAGACATACCGTACAAATCTCTCCTCATCTAACACAATTCCTGCATGGCCAATATCTTGAATTTACCGCAACCCAACACACTGGCACCCTATCCCCACAAAACCAAACCTAGTCAGATTCTAAGGTTTGGGAATCTGACTGGGTCTGGCTTTGTGGGGATTGGTTGCTAATTTAGCAGCTACCAGCCAGGTAGGGTTTGGATGAGATGAGAGGAGGGGGAAGTGTTTGAGAAAACCAGGTTTGGATAGGCATTTACATGCCAACCATTGCAGTATAACAAAACCTTTTTTTTATTTTTTTTTTATTTTAAGTGAGGATATAGGGCATAATTTATTTGTGAATTTGGAAAATATTAATCACAAATTATTGAAGTGTAGTGATTGAATGAAAGTGTGCATATACAGCTTATAATGAATAACAGGGTCACAACCCTATAGAGAAAATTTTACATTTAACCCATTCAGAGACAGCCAACCTCCATGACTTTGAACTTTAGCAGTTTCAACAGTTCAGAAGCAGACCTCATCCAAAAATAAATATCTCATGCCCTGTCCTTTGTCCGACTACCAAAACCCACCCCTGATCAATATAAAAAATATAGTTCACCCATAACTGCAACCTACTTTCCTCGACAACACCAACTCAACTCAACTCTATACTATACCTGACCGAAACTGGACTGCAATCTAACTGTGAAATTAAAACACATCTTTTCAACAATACCACCCACCTGCTCAATGGTTTCTATCAGGCACCCTGCCAACCTCCACGACTTCCTCATCTGGCTTCGTAGTCTGCCTAATGACTGGCCCACAAGGGTAAGAAATGCAGTACTTTATTGAAGGAGGCTTGTGCCACAAAAAATCTGAAATTTCTTCCTGTCCACTATTATGGGCTTCCATCTTTCCTGTCCATAATATCAATCACTTGAACAATGTTATTTCCACAGACATGAAAAGTAGAAGAAAATTTTCTGTGCAATTGCACATAATATGTGTGAGAAATCTTTTTCAAGCTGTATTTATTGTCAACTAATGCATATGAATAAATAAAGTTTATTTAGTTTGATAAGGGTAGTTTGTTGATTGTAATGATGCTCCCTATTTAATACAAAAAATGGTTCAATAAAATACTATAAATGTAAACTATTATTTTAGTCTTTCTTTATCAAATTAGTTGCACAGCAATAACAACAAACTTTCCAAATGTTCAGTTTGACCATTCACAAAATAACATTAAATAAACCTGACTATTAACAGAGAGGTATTGTAAAAACTGTAAGTACTAAAAATATTATGCACAAAGTATAAGGTGTACATAAAAATTGCTAGAAAATATAAAATGTAATCACTTAATTTTTCTGTTAAATGGCTACTTATTTATCTGATAATTAAAATTTGGTACAGTTAAGTTCATTTTAAACTAAAAAAATTGATACCATTCATGACATCATATTGAATAGAATATATTCATTTTTCATAGGTAGTCATGAGAAGTTTAGTTTCTAAGATGTGGAGTCATACATTTTTTAAATGTTTTGAACCTATAATTAATATATTAATTTATATAATACTAATGTATAATAAGGTAACTTAATAAATTTAGTACTTTAATAGGATCAAATTGTTATGGTATAAAGAGAATCTAATTATTATTATTTTCAGTCTAAAATATTTCAATTATTAAGGCAACTAATGGTTCATGCTATTTACATAATTGAATTAAGCTTCCTAGATTAGGTATGCATATAATTATTTTCCAATAACTCATGTACAGAGTAGGAGTGCCTAAGTAGAAATTTTGAAAGCAACTGTAGTGTTTCTTAATTCTTTGATGTTATTAAATAGTTTGTTAACTGCTCCTGCTAATATATATATATATATATATATATATATATATATATATATATATATATGTCACATATTAACTATAATCCACGCCTAAATTAAGCACTTTACATGTAAAATAACGAAAAGAAACATTTTGCGTCTTAAATTATTTCAATACTAACCTTTCTCTTTATAAAGTCGAACTTTGCCTTGCATCCCTTGCAGTTGGATGCCTGAAAATATATAATTATTACTTACTATGAAAATTGATATTTCTGCTACTTTCACACCTAGGAAGGAATGATACATACCTCGTTATCAGGCACCCATTGGGGTTCGCATAAAGTAAAAGGACTCCTACAGTTATCATCGGAATTAACTATCTTTAAACCGGCTTTCGATCTAACAAGTTTTTTTGTCGTTGCCATTTACTTTAGATTATTCACTAATATTTTTAGTTATAGTTGACTTACAATTCATTACATCTGCGAACAGCTTCCGATAAATCCATTAAAAAATGTCATGTAAATATTTACTATGAGTAATGAAAATAAGATTACGTGGAAAAAGCAATTTCATCCTTTAAATAACTAGCATGTCTACAAGTCAAAGGAAATCAGAGAAAATATCAATGTTGTAAGTCAATTAAGTCACATTTATCTTTCCCAGATCAGAACATTTGCAAATGTCAAGCATGAACATTGCTGCCAACTCATAATTAGTTTCTGTCATAAAAAAAATCTGAATCAATTAATTCACTTACAGCATTATTATTTTGTCACTCAATTTTGTCGGTTAATTGGCTACTTCTATATCTAATTAATTCATTTACAGATGTAAATTATAAGATTTTTTAATACAGGTAAAATGTATTTTGTTTTTATCAACCAGATCAAATAAACAATAATGGCAACAGTTTAATGTGGGTGATAACTGGGAATTATATTCAGAGCAACTCGAACAACATTTTACACAAAATTCAATTGAAGATGAAGGAGAAAATGTTGCTATTTTGTTAACAGTTGCTAATGTCAGGTTGTACAAAATTTTGTGTACTTTGTGTTCTCGCGAATCATCCGAAGGCAAGATTTCAATACACTAGCTGGGTTATTAAATAAACATTTTACACCACACGAAGCTATTTCTAAAGAGCGCCTTACATTTTACAACGCGCGATAAGCACCAAGTGATTCAATAAAAACATATATGTAAGACTTAAAGAGTTTATCAATGACGAGAAAGTTATTCGCGTGGCTGACTGCAGCTCTACGTGGTCAATTTGAGATCGGTATTTCCGGTCAGCGCATTTTGGACAATATTTTGTGAGATTGGCGAGAATTCGACGCTGCAACAGCTGTTGGATGCCGCGGTCAACTGAAAAAGTATTGTCCGTTCTTCGTTGGCGCTGGAGGTCAATAGAGTTCACCATGCGAAGAAAAAGCATCAGAAGTCTATGAATGTTATATAATATATGTTACAATATATACCAGGAGCTGTAAGAAGTGCTACGCTTGCGGCAAGGGTGACAAATTTAAGGCTTGTAAATTCAAGAAGTATATATATAGTAAATTTCCAAGGTTGCTGAGTTGAAGTGCGGGAACGGCGGTCAGTCCAGGCATACCGCAAATTGGAAAGGATGCCCTAACTACAAATCTTAAATTAAAATGTTCCAGGAAAAGAAGAAACCTGCGACAGCGCCGACCAGACATCAGAGCTGCAACGCAAGAACACAGAGATGCGCTCTGGGAAGCACGGCTGATGAGTCTTAGCGTTACTGACGGCAATCTCTGGAAGGCTACGAGAACCTACGTTAAGAAGACGAATCGGATCCCTATTTAACAGGAGTAAACGGCGCGTGTACAGTCGCTCCGAGAAGGCAGAATCGCTCGCAGATCCTTTGAAGGGAACTTTTGCCCTGTCGAAAATCCAATAGATTTAGCCCAGGTTGAGTACGTTAACAAATACTTAAAAAACTATTTTTCCAGGGAGCTCGAAGTAGACGACGAAATCTCCGAGATTTCAACCGAGGACCTACATAGCATCCTCCGCAAGCTGCCGGCCGACAAAGATACGACAGGCTCCCCAACGTCCTGCTGAGGAACCTTCCACCGGAGGCCATTCAGCACGTCAGGAGGAGATTCCTCCGCGACAGCGGAGATTCCCCAGCGCCTGGAAGCACGCCATCGTCTGCGTCATACCGAACCGGGAAAGGACCGAAGGGAGCCGAGCAACTACCGGCCAATCTCCCTGCTGCCAACGTCTTCGAGAAGCTGTTTCTGGTAAGACTCCAGGTTGAGCTAGACGATCTGAAACTAATCCCTTCCTTTCAGTTTGGTTTTAGAAAGGCCACGGCACGACACGGCATAAGGGTAGTCGAGAGTGCCTCTCTTGCCTTGAACAGGGGCCATCACTATGGTGTGGTGCTCCTTGATGTTGCGAAAGCCTTCGACTCCGTCTGGCAGTCGGGGCTTTTGTTCAAGATGGTGCAGTCCGCCGTGCCAAGTTGCCACGTGCGCATCATAGGCCACTACCTGCAGATGCGAACCTTCTCAGTAAGTGTGGGCGAGTTTCTATCATCAAGAACGAGCTTCCTGGCCGGTGTACCGCAGGGCAGCGTCCTCGGGCCTGTCCTGTACAACGTTTTCACCGCGGACTTCCCGAAGCCGGGAACCGCAGTACGTGGACGACACAGCGCTCATCACGGCATCGTGGGACGAATACGTCGTGTGAACCCGTCTCAACGTTGGCCTAGAGACGATTCAACGATGGGCCACCAACTGGAGGGTGAAGATCAACGCGTCGAAGAGCCGGGCGCTGATGACCAGCCGTCGTCGACCGGACAAGCCAGTTCTGCGGTTCTTTTGGAGAAGTTATCCCGTGGATCACGAAAGCTAAGTATCTAGGGGTAACCTTAGATACAAGGCTAATGATAATGATATACACAGGAAGGTGTTAATTCTAGTTTGAAGCCGTCACCGAGAGTGGGGCTCTCAATCTACATCTCCCTCATCCGCCCGATCCTCGAGTACGCCTCACCCGTATGGACCTGCGCTGCGGAGTCGCACATGGAGAAGATCTTCGCCCACGAGAGGAAGTGCCTTCGACGAGCGCTGCATCTCCCGCCACGGATCTCCAACGCCGTAGTCTGGGACCTGGCAGTGACGAGCAACCTGTGGGAGAGGATCCTAGAAAACTCCGTAAGGTTCAACCAAAGGTCCCACGAGTCTAGCAATGAGTTGGTCTCATCACAAGGCTGCTACGACCCAGAAAGAAAGGTAAACAGGAACCGACCTCTGTCGATCTTCCTGTAAAGTGTCACTAAAAATACGCCTTATATCATTATAACATAAATTTACTAAGTAATCCTATGAGCCCCTTTACATCTTGTACGTTATTGTGATAAATTACTCAGATTCCAGATATTTGCAAGTATCGTTTACATATATATATATATATATATATATATATATATTGTAATGATCAATAAATGATAGGTTTTAAAATGAGCAATTATAAACTTTAAAACAAACAAAATTTTATTTAACAAAAGATTAGTACAATTTAATAAAAAAAACTCTCAGGGTCTCAACTAGGTTTGATAACGGCAGAACATTTAAACATAATCAAACAACACAAAATTTAGATTTAATTTAAATTTAAATATCTATTCGTCTAGACGACATTAATTATCGACGAACTTATACTACAAGATGGATTTTAAATTTAAACAGTTTATTTTATCAACACTAAAGAACGATATCTGACATTATCTTTTTAGTCGGTTTACAAAAAAATTTACTGTTCTCTTGCTACTTACGGCTGCCCAGGATACTTTCACCTTTCGAACACAGTGGTGGGGTTTTCACAGCTTCTATTAAATTCACAGATTCTACTAAGTACTGTTGGTTTGAAAAAGAAAGTTTCTTATATCTCGACGACTTTACTCTGCTGTATTTCTGCGAAGACTCTTTTACTCTGAAAGCTCTACCTGACAACTTTACACAGCAATATTTCGATGACGACTTTTTCTGTCCTTTCTGACCGCCGACTTTACTGCCACTGTCATCTCAGCCAACGTACCACGACTCTGCTTAAACAATGTCTCTCTTAATCACATCCTCCAGCCTCGGTGAGCGCTGAACAACTCCTGCCCCTCAAAAGCTTATCTCCTCCCTTATATACTCCCTGTCTTTTACTTTTTCCATTGTTCGAAAACTTCGTCGCAAATTCCAGTTGACAGATTCTTCCATTATCACAAGATTTATATTATGCAGCTGCAGTTTCATAGTCAACAGATGGCTAACTACTCTGTCATGTCAAAGCCGACAATCGAGACAGGACCCACAATTACTTGGGTAGGACTCATTTGTCTTCTCCACCCCCACACGCACGTGCACGGTTTCAAATTATCAAGACCACAAAACCAGCACCCCCAAGACGAAGAAAAACTTAGACCTAAATAAAACGTTCCATAATGCCCCTCCAACAGTCCAGACTATCACTCACAAACAATGCCTCACTTAACAGGCATTACAATATATAAATTGTAATATTCACTAAATGATAGACTTTTAAATAAAAATATAATTAACAAACAAAATATTTATTGGCAATAATTTAAACTATTGCAAATTTAAATACATCTCAGAGTCTTTACTGGGTTTGATAATAGTGAATCATTATATTTATAATCTTATCAGCAATTTACAATTAAAGAAAAAGAAAGTTACTTGTGAATTAAATTAGAACAAAATTTAATTGTGAACGAAGTTAAACAAAAAAGATTGACTCTTATTAACAATTTTAATCAATAAGAAGCGAACGAAATCTGACGGCTATCTTTTAATCAGGTTTACATAATTAGTTGTTTTTATATTGTTACTCACGGCTGCCCAGCATTCCAGGATACCTTTAATTTTTTAAAACACTATTGCGAGTTTTGCACTGCTTCTAAAACTCAAAGATTCTAAATCAATATTTTTATATGTCGTCAGGAACCCGGATGATCCTCCTTTCGTCTCTATCGGTTGACCGCTCGCCATGGGTGACTTCTGCGATTCGTCGTTTGGGTTGTCTTTATTGTTCTGCTAACTCTGGCCGGCTATGTGCGCAAAAACTGCTTTTTTACTTAGCAGGTTTTGTCGTTATGGTGTAGTGAATGTTTATTTTGTCCTGAGATAAATGTTCAGGGACCAATCAACTCTGTTTAATGCTAATTCTCAATATTTCTCTGCAAACTGTATTTCACCATGCCTTCCTGCTAGCTGCTCTATCGTCTCCAATTAACAGTTACTACTTCGACGACGTCCCACCGCAAATTCTATCTCATCAAACCTTGCGAACTGTACTTCACCATATCATAATGCGAACTGCATCTCACCAAATCATAATACAAACTGACACCTCAATATCTTAATGCGACCTGTATCTGACCAAACCTTCCTGCCAACTGACTCCCGTCTCGCAATTTTAGCGCGCATACGCCATTCTGCGGGCCTTCCGATAAAGGGAACAGTGCTTGGCTTGTCTATTGTTGTTATGTTCTGGACCGCCGCCACAAAGGATTTCTCTAACAATTTAGATTTTCAAATTCACAATTAATGTCTTAATTAATTGGCATTACAATATACATATATATATATACATGTATTATTTACAAATATCTATTAATATACATAATTACAAATATTAATTTACATTAGAAAGAAGGGAGACAGTCGGCCGGAAGATGAAGCGGTAGGCGAAGAAACGGTAAAAGTGCGAATGAATGAGTGTGTGAATCCAATAATTAGGTAACCGTAATTGCTATATATGAATGTATTACCCAAATGATGACATTTTAGTAATGACAGAATATTAGTATGTTATAGGCATAATTTTCGTCTTCGCGGAGCAGATTCCACAAGGAAGGAACTCGACAACTAGAAGAGGAGGTTGGACCTCCAGTTAGATGTCACCGCTGCTGAGTTTGGTCACATTGCAAAAGGTAGTTAAAAGTGAATGTAAACACAAGTCGGTGAATAAAAATTGTGATGTCAGTGGCGAGAGTGATAGCAAGGTATGACTAGAGAGAAATAGCTAGTCGTTCCAAAATACGATGCGCAATCGTCCACTGACCTGGTGTTGCAAGGTCTCTTTATTACAAACTACTGCTACGGCAACTTGGTTTTGCAAAGTCTGTTGAGGAATGTTAATGTTTCTGTTTCGTTCTCTGACTCTTGGTTAAGTATGATTCGTCAACTGTTTCCTCTCTTTAGATGTTCGTTCGAGCCGTGATGAAGGTGTAAAGTTACAACATATTATATGTTTCTAATTTAATCAAAGTACAATAATTTATGAGTTACGTACGTTTCGTATCTGCGGCATGATTTCAGAAAAATATCGTGCGGAAATCTCATTTTGTCTGTCAAAAGCAAGGATCTAGGAAAATTTCGAGGCATTGAAATACAGAGTTAGATTTTTATCTCGAAGTTGTGGAAAGTATTTTGCAACCATAAAGGTTAGAAGAAGGATCTTCAACTGGCAAAGTACGCAAGCATGAGAGTTCAATAAATTCCAGAAAGACAGTACTATTTCTATGATGGTTTTGATAAATTCAATAACAGTAGAAACATTACAAAAGGTAAAGAGGTTTCAGAAAGCACGAGAAGTGCGGATAGAGCTAGAGAGAATGTTCGAAACGTCGTCCGATCTATATACAGCACTACATGCAGTGTTTTCTGTTCAATTGTGATGAAAAAGTCGATATTGTTGCTCACTTATCCAAACTCAAGAATATTCTTTTATCTGGCAAAATACTGGACATTTTACCACAGTAGAACTGTGGATCATGTGGCAATGCAGTTATGCTCTCAACAAAAACAAAAAAAGAGAGAGCGATAGAGAGAGAGAGATATGAAAGGGGAAACAAAGGGAGAACCTCTTCATCAAGAAGCACTCTCAGCGAAACATAAGGCATATAAAGAATCTGTGTAACTATTGACTCAAGAGAGGACACTGTCAAGTTATGCATCAACTGGATTTCTGATGGCAGGCCGTCTAAGCCAGAGCAGAAGGAATACTGATGACAAAACAGGAGATTCTCAAGTAACCATGGAGCTACCTTCAATGGACAGATAGGTGTGTTCTGCTCATGGAGCTAACTTCAATGGACAAATAGGTCTGTTCTGCTGAAAAGAGTTCAAGCGATTGGTTTATGACAATGGAGCATCGAAGCACATCATAAAAGAGGGTTACTGCTTGACAGAGTTTGAAAAGTTTCAGCATTCACATGGAATTACAACAGAAAGTGGCAAAGCAATACCAGCTACTGGAAAGATAAATTAAAATTGTTACCTTTGTGAATGGTAGAAACAAGTTTATAGAGCTATGAAACATTTGGTATATTCCACGTATCATCAGAAAATTGGTTTCTGTTTTTGCAGCTCAGGACAAGATAGAAAGAAGTACATTTCTTTCCACAAATATAGAATGTTGGTTAAATGTTGATGATCATTTGTGTTGCATCGAACGAGAAAAAAGGGAGGAGATATTTACAAAGCTTATTTAGAGGTTTAGCTCCGGAACAACCAGAAATGAATATTGCAGATATAATAAATTCACTCCTACAGCTTTACCATGAACTTCGGGACCACCAGAACAAAGGTCACGTGAAGACAAAGCTTGAAAAAGAATTTGGCATTAAGGTGAAACTAAAAAAAGAGATTATATATTGTAATGCCAATTAATTAACACATTAATTGGAAATTGATCATCTAAATTGTTAGAAAAACATATTCTTGACGGCGGTACAGAAACAAACAACAATGTAGCCAACCATTGTTTCTTTGTCGGAAGCCCTGCAAAATGGCGTATGCAGCGCTCGGATTTGGAATACGGGAACCAGTTCACGTTATGATATGGCAGAAAGCAGGTCGCATTAAGAGTTCACGTTATGGTATGAGAGAGTGCAGATCACGTTACGGTAGAGTGGAGTTCACATTAAGATACGGTAGAGTTCAGTGCATATTTCGAATCCTCAGCGATCGGGTGGTCGTGAAAGAACTTTTGGGAACTTGGAGATTGAAACACGTACCGAGAGACGAGGACGAAAGCGAAAGGCGAGAGCGAGAATCGAAACGAGCTTGCAGGAAAGCATTGATAAAACATTCACACACGCAGAACTATAAAACCTGCTAAGCACAGACAGTTTTGGTGAACACAGCCAGGCAGAGAAGTAGCAGGAGTCAACCGAGTGAGGGAGAGACGAAGAGGAGGTTCCTGGTTCCTGATTTTGATCTAAAAATACTAATTTTAGAATCAGTGAGTTTTAATAGAAGCTGTGCAAAAACCCGTCATAGTGCTTCGTAAGTCAAAAGTATCCTGGATTGCTGCCGTGAGTACTAATATAAAACAATTAATTATGTAAACCGGATTAAAAGATAGTCGACAGATTTTATTCTCTTCCTTTGATAAAATTTATTAAGTAGAATCCATCTTTTTAGTATAATTTCGCCGACAAGTAAATTTCGTCTTTGTTAATTGACGAGTAAATCATTTTATTGAAATTTGTGTTGATAATATTTCTAAATAAATGATTAGCCATTATCAAACCCAGTAATGAGCCTGAGATAAATTCTATTTGTAATTATTCGTGTAATTGTTTCAAGTATTGATAATAAAATATTTTGTTTGGTAAAAATTAAATGCTTTCATTTAAAAGCATTTCTTTTTTGAATATTACATAATGACTTCCACAACGTGTGGCACGAATAAATCAAAATTCATTAAATTAAAAGTCCATCTTTTTTTAAATATTACAATATATTTCGCTCCAACTGTAGGCCTACCTAGAAAAATGAGAGAAGCCTGCGAGGGCTATCCTCTCGCAGGTAACCTGTGAGGGATGTTCTCTCGCAGGCAGAACCTTGTTGGAGAGATACGAAGGGGTTACCTTTGGGGATGCCTTTTCCTCTCCGTTTTTGAACTAAGGTTTCCACAAGCCGAGGCACCTCGGCCTGTTCTGAGAAGTGTATGTTAGGGAGTCACAGACCTTGGGCATACGGTAAGAGTTGTCCGCTATTCCCATTGGAATAGTCGGCCAGCTGCCTCCTAAACTGGTCGAGACACGGAGAAGGGAATTCTGCGTCCCCACAGCAAACTCTTCTCCCGCTATCGGAAGGGCCCGACTTACCTGATGCAGGTTTTTCTAGGGTTTTCCTGCATTTCTTTAGGCGAATGCCGGGCAGGATCCTTAAAATATAGCCGGGGGCCCTAGTTAACCCCTGGCTACCTTCCTCTACCCTTCCTCTACCCTTCCGCATCCCCCCTTTCAAATCCCTTCCTATGCTATTAAAGGGGAGTTGCCCAACGTGGATTACCCTCATGTAGCCTTTGTCCTAAAAAAGGTAGGCCTAACAATTATGTGGGGGGGGGGCGGAGGGGGCGGTATAGTGGTCCCTTGCGTTCTCTGGAGGGAGGATTTTCGCCCATAGTATTAACCTGAGAAGTAAGGAGTCAGATTGTCGTTCGCTAGTTTGGGATTTTAGTTTTTTAACAGTATTTTATTTTTTCTCAGCTATTTAATGTAACAAAGTTTAAATTTTGTAATAATTAACAATGAAGTCAGTGTTACTAAATTTGTCAATTTTTTCTATTTTCCTGCACGTAAATTCCGAACAGATGGCACCAATATTAAATCTATTTTATTATAAGACTGTGTGCCATAAACTCTTGATGCAATTTGTCGCCGCAAGCTAATGGTTTGTGCGGGTGTGTTGTACGTTTTGCTCTTGCGCTTTTTGAATCACCTGAAAAAAGGGATTGCAGAACGTCGTGTGGTTCTTATTTAAAACTTAATTTTGTCTGTTATTTATCTAAATCTAGTAGGATCTAAGTCTAATAGGATTCAGAATTTCGCATCAAATGCTCGTGAAGCCCCTCGTTGAACAGCCCCATAAACCTTTTCCCACGTTCTGCTTTCATTGCGAAATTGAGAAGTGTAATTATGCAGTTTTCTGTTACATTATGGAGTGGAATAATCAATTTATAGACTTTATTGTGTGTGTGCATGCCTAACCTGATATTTAGGATCCATATTACACGATTATTACATTATATGATACGAGGAAACGAATAAAAATTTGAACGACCTAATTTGAAGCTATATTTATGTTACTATATTATTATAAATGTCTTATAGAACTTTTCTTATATGATACCATCTTTCAAAGCCTTTTGGGTTTCGTCATTTCTCTCTTCCAAATCTCATAACTCCGATAGTACAGAAACATACTAGTTACTTGTCACTGCACGGTTCGTAATATAGAAAATTATTTCCATTAAGCCGCCCTCTTCGTCTCCAAGGAAATAGAAGAATTGAAGAAGAGCGTATTGCAATGGTATATTGATAAGAAGTGATTTACTCGCGACTCGTCGATTCCGTGTTCCACAAGTAGTGACTTGTGGCTTGCAAAACTGCCTGTCACGAGGAAAAGAGAGAACGCAATAGTACGCACGCTATGTTGTCAAAGTAGATACACAAATATATTAACAACAAAACACTAAAAGTACACAAGAAATAAATTTGTATAACTTTAATGGTATTTTCCACTAGTTACCAGACATGAATAAACAGTGAAAGCGAAATAACAGAATAAATAGAAAGGAATGTTTAATAAACAAAATAGAAGAGTAAATATTTAATCACAATGTATTGAAAATAATTATTTTTGTGGGCTGGGTTTTTACGTTAAATCAAAAAATATAGACCATAAAAGAAATTTTAAAAAGTTTACTACAGTAAGGCATGAAAAACCCTTATCTATGGCACCTGTGGTTTGTACATAGAAGAGATTTGCTGCCCGTACCAAATACGTACTGCTATTCTGTGTTGTGTTGCTTTCTGTAGCTCTCGTACCGTCGTCTCCGTATCTCACAGCCGGCAGAACGGGTTAAGTGCAGTGATGACTTTAGTCAGGACCATTGCAAGGCGTCGACTCGGGGGTTGACCACTGGCTAAGGCGTCGGCCTCCGGGATTGATTGCTGGCAAGCCGTCGTACTAAATTGTGTGGTGCTATTCTGTGAACTCTTCACTAACCAATTGTGGCCCCTTTCTCACGACGATTCTGCCTCGGACTATATCAGAGACAACAACTTGGAAAAGTTTACAGCAGAACTCTTGAGATTTGTAGATCGGTGATACTTAAAACGTATACACGTAACGCAATACGGAGCCTCTCATAATCACATCCACCAGCTGCGGTGATCGCAGAACAACTGTCCCAGTTTCAAAAGCATATCTCCGTTCCCTCCATTATAGCCTCCCATTCTTTTACTTTTTTTCATTATTTGGAAAACTTCGTCGAAATGTCAGTTTCACTGATTCTTCCACTGTTACAAGAGTTATAGCACGCAGCTGCTCCGTAGTCAACAATGACCAACTATTCTGTCATGCTGAGGCCAACAATCGAGACAGGACACGAAAATTACTTGGATGGAAATATTTATCTCCTCCACCCCCACGCACGTGTACGATTTCGAATTCTCCAAACCACACTTCCGAGACAAAGCAAAACTAAACCAAAATACACGCGTTACAGTATATATGTATAGTCATTTTTTGATTAATGGGTTGGGTGTAAAAGTAATTTAGGGCACATCCAGAAAATATTGGCTATTCGCATTTAGTTATACATTGAATTGTAAACTGGCTGTGTAGTTATAAAAACTTGAACCATATTATCAAATTCCTTGACTGGTATGATGCAGAATGCCACTCACATAATAGAAATAACAAATTGGTTCAAAATTAATAGAAGAAATGCAAGTGTTCTCTTGAAACGACATCCTCGTTTTCTGTGTTTTGATTACACAATCGGTGAGTATAACCTGGACACCTGCAATTCGTCCTCAATAATGCTTTTACTCAAGCGCGTGCAATTAGCAAACGCAGACGCACCACTTTATAGAACTGGGATACGCACGATGTTTAAATGCGACATGATTCCAAGCCTTATTCGACAGGCAATACGTGCCTCCCCTATCGGAACCACACGTCTCCAACTGGGCCCCTTCCTAGTTGTTTTACTTATAGCTAATGTATATATATAACTGCAAATATTTAACTTTATCTCTGTGTCTTGACTGGTAAAACCACCAAACCTCCGATTCCTCCCTGATAAGCCTCAGGCGAATCCATCCCCCACACTACTCTCGCTCTTCAACTTATCCACATCCTTTAAACCTTCGAGATCATCCATAAATCTCCTTTCCTTCCAAAGTAAGCACTCAACTCCACGAAATCATGGCCTGAATCTCCTGACTCGGAACCCGTAATTTATTACAACCTATATCGCGGGCGAACACGTTACATTCTAAGTCTCTCATTACTATCTCAGCGATGAGAGGTGATAAATTACTTCCCACCGGTGATCCGTGTAGTCGCTTCTACTAACTCCATCTGTGTTAAAACTTCCACAGCACAGCATTGCGCTCTTTAATGAGGAATGCGCAAGCGCAGTATTCAGCTTCACCACCCGAAAAACAAACTGCCGTCCCACAGAGCTCATTTCAGCTGAACACAGGTCAGTGCTATACAGAGGCGACACAGTAAGGGGACGGCGTATGAAGCGAAATTAAATAAATTGGAACCATTCAGTACCATTAAAAATCTTATTTTAAATTAGTCTATATTTTCAACACACAAATAGTATTCGTATATTTTGCGAAATATTTTTTTGGAAGAAATCAAAGTTTATTTTAAACTTAACTTCCCAAGCCTTGCATTTTGAATTCTTGCGTCATAATGAGCAAATATCGTATAGTCCTACAATACTACCCTCAAAAACTAACTTTATTAATAATATATATGAAGGAAAATTCTTTCGTGTTAGAAATGCGTGTCAGCTTGTTGCTAAATTATTCCGCTTTATAAAAAAATAGACAGGAAACTATGTGGACGAAATTTGAAATGTAGCGTATTACGGGTCGCGTCATTTGTTACGCAGTACTGGTAACACTATCGCTGTTATATTATTTTGGGTGTAGACAGGCTACGTATAGGGTAATCCACATAGTGGCAACTCCCCTCTTATAGCAAAGGAAAGGGATTTGAAAGGGGGGATGCGGAAGGGTGGAGGAATGTAGCCAAGGGTTAACTAGGGCCCCGGGCTATGGTTTGAGGATCCTACCCGGCATTCGCCTAAAAGAAATGCAGGACAAACCCTAGAAAAACCTGCATCAGGTAGGTCGGGCATTGGGTACTTGTCCCACGCCCTTCCGATAGCGGGAGAGGAGTTTGCTGTGGGCGCAGCATTCCCTTCTCCGTGCCTCGACTAGTTTAGGAGGCAGCTGGCCGACTATTCCAATGGGAATAGAGGACAACTCTTACCGTATGCGCAAGGTCTGACCCCGGAACATACACCTCTCAAAACAGGCCGAGGTGCCTCGGCTTGTGGGAACCTTAGTTCAAAAACGGAGAGGAAAAGGCATCCCCAAAGGTAGCTCCTTCGTATCTCTCCAACAAGGTTCTACCTGGTTGTTATATTATTATTATTTTACATTTTTATCGTCTTAAAAATTGTTTGGGATGATGTAGCACATAACAGAAAAAACTCATGAGCCGCTACTCATTATTGTGCAATATATTGACAATAATATTGAACGTCTTTTGAATACAATAAAATTTTCATGGAATATTCTTACCGTATCTTCTTGCAAAGCGAATGGAAATACTTTCCCAGTTGCGTGCAAAATAGAAGGTTAGGTGGCAGGTTACATAAAGTGACGGCTTCGTTTTCATGTAAATGATGTAGAATATATTACTGTTGAATACGTCGTGGCTGTTGCGTACCGTTATTTACCGTTGACCTCATTATTACCATTTGTGGCAACGGCAGGAGGATCTTTGCTGTAAGTGTTAACAGAATTGTAAGTTTTGTGATTTAGAATATCTTTGCACCTGACGATTTTGATAACTTTCGTAAACTAAATATAGTTTACAAGAATATTTATTAAGTTTTTCTTATTGAGGCTCAAAGTTATCTATCTGTTTGACACTTCATCCGCTCGAATAGCTGCATTGAACCATGACATACACGGAAGACTATATTAAATCAAAGTTATTGAAAGAATTGGAAGCGTCTCACGTTGTAAGTAAACGCGCGCATTACGTTCAGACACTTGTAACTGACGTATAACAGATGTAGATCGTTGATGTGGCAAAAATGGTTTCCGGGCATAGGAGCATGTCATTGTATCTTATTTTGTTTTTTGGTGTACTTCTGAGGTGGTGCGTGTCTTTTTTCCCATATTCTGGACAAAATCAACCACCTTTATTTGGCGATTACGAAGCGCAGAGGCATTGGATGGAAGTAACTGTAAACTTACCTCTGAATGAATGGTATTTCAACTCAACGGATAACGATTTAATGTACTGGGGACTGGATTACCCGCCGTTAACTGCATATCATAGTTTAATTTGTGGCTACATTGCACGTTTAATAAATGCTGATTACGTTTCTCAGACATCATCCCGAGGTTATGAGAGTTACGAGCATAAACTGTTTATGCGATTAACAGTGCTTGTGAGTGATTGTTTTGTGATTTTTCCAGCGTTGTGGTGGTTTTACTCGAACAAAACAGTTATTCAACAATATAAGCAAAGTTTCATCAACAAAGTGTCTAAAGTTTCCTCTTCTCCAGATGAAACATTACCACTTTTTGTATCTCTGATTTACCCAGGACTTATTTTGATTGACTATGGACACTTTCAGTACAATGGAATATCGTTGGGATTATTTGTAGCAGCTGTAGCAGCGTTGTATAGAGAAAATCTATATGGAGCATCATTTCTGTTTTGTTTAGCATTGAATTTTAAGCAAATGGAACTGTACCATGCCCTACCATTTTTTTGTTATATTTTAGGCAAATGTGTTCAAAGTGATTGCTTTAACATCAGGGGAATATTAAAACTATTTACTATTGGACTAGTAGTCCTTACTACATTTACACTAGTTTGGTTCCCATTTTTATCTAATCTCAATATGATAAGTCAGGTAGTACATAGAATATTCCCACTTTCTCGTGGTGTTTTTGAAGATAAAGTAGCGAACTTTTGGTGTATATTAAACATTGTGTACAAACTAAAAACTGCTTTCAGCAATACGTCAATGGCTAAAATATGCTTTGTGATCACTTCAATGATGGTTTTTCCCAGTAGCATCGACCTTTTTTTACACCCAAATTTAAAAAAATTTTCTTTGTCTGTTATCAATGTGTCACTGTCTTTCTTTTTATTTTCTTTCCAAGTACATGAAAAAAGCATTTTACTTGTGGCTATTCCAGCTATTCTCTATTTCAATGTTGAGCCTTTTGTTGTTTTTTGGTTTTTATTGATCTCAACTTTCAGCATGCTACCTCTGTTCATTAAAGATGGTCTTGTTATACCATTTGCTGCATTGAATGTTATTTTCTTTGTCTCAGTTGTATTTGCATTGGATTTAAATTTTGTGAGCACTCTACAAGCAGTTTATTTGAGATTATCTTCTTTAAAGATATCCTTAAGGAAAACAAGGTTTGAGGAAAATGAAGTAAATAAAAATATGTCACTCAAGGTTTCACACACACGAGAATATTATGTAAAATTTGCATTTCTTACATCCATGTTAATTTTTTGTGTTATTGCATTTTTCTCTCTCTTAATACCTCCCCCAGAAAGATTTCCACATTTGTTCTCTCTTGTTACAGCAGTTTATTCATTTGTGCACTTTATGTTGTTTCTTTTGTATTTCAATTTGCGACAGATCTTAAATTTTAATAATGAGCACGTAAAATGTTACTGATTTGTGTGAATGTATAATCGTGATTGTAGAACAATTCATTGCTCAATTATTTGTCTGTAGAATAAATATATAATGTGCATTTTTGTTTATATTATTGATTGGTTGGAGTAATTCATTTTTAAGTAATTGGAGTTGTTAATTAATATTGACACATTATTATCATTTTTGATGTCAAAAGAAAACTTCTCTCATTGAAATTGAATTTCTCTTCATCAATTCTTCTTTTCAATCTCCTGTGGTATTCAAATGAGACATTTCATAAGGAGGGAAGTATTCACTTAAGTTTCTCTATTGGTAGTCATTGCCATGACTATTTTACTAAAAGACTTTTGTTGTTGATTTATACAAGCAGGCCAAATAACAAATGAACTTCATTCTTACAAGGTAAACTTTTTTTGTGTGATACAGTTTTGTTATTTGGAAGAAATTAGGTATGATTCTATAATTTGTCTTGATTATTTCTATTTTAATAAGGATGTGATTGTATTTTTAGTAATTATTTCACATTCCATGTAATACATTAGCTTGATATACTATGTGGAAGCATTGAAAGCATTATTACTTTAAATATTTTTATCATGCAATTTAAATATTATATTACTTATGTTGACTTATTTGATAAATGGCTGAAAATTTTCTTGCAAATTATATTTTTTGTCACAATGTTTGTAGTAATAAAATCTTAAATAAATTATTTTTTCCTTCTTATTTAGTCATAGACACATCTTCATTTATTACATTTTTCACTACTTTATTAGCTGAATATGTATAGAATTGTTATGACAATGTATACACATATATAAAACATTGAAATTGTGTAGGAACTTGTACAATTTGTTAATAAATTGAGTTAAAAAACAATGTTTTAGTACTTTTTAAAAACTTATTTTCTGATAGTTTTTTACACGATTGTTCTCTATAATTCATAGTATGATCTACTTTTACTATTTTAAAATATTCATCTATTCTGCACATTAAATTATCATCCCATTTATCTTCTAAACATTAATACTGCAGTAAAAAAAAATCTGTTAACCCATAGCATTTATTCTACTAATTGTTTTACGAATAAACTATCTAATGAGCTGGATACTATTACATTATTTTCATACATTCAATAATTCTGAAAGTGGGAACAGAATATCACAATTGTGCTTTCTTTTTTATATTGCTCTTTAATTTGATATTTTATTATCCATTATCTTGCCTTCACACTATGTTTTAACTTTTTGTTTCCATTTTTGTTATTATCTCAGATTATGAAATAAAAACAAGCAGAATTATTTCCTTCAACATGTAAAGTGTGGAAACTTTTTGGTAGAAACACAAATTGTGTTCAAATTAATTTGTAATATTCAGTTTTTTAAATTTATGCATTATTATTGACTGAAAAACATGAGTCTATGGAAGTAAATGATATAAAAAATGGCAAATAAGAAATTAAATCTTTTTCTGCTTGGAATGTAACTGATTTTACTGAATTGCTCAATTTCTCTGCAAGTGATACACTAAAGAAGGAAAGTCACACAGACTTAGTGAAGAATTTTGTGAAAGCAATGGAGAGAGAAAATGTCCTCCATTCCATGTCCAGCTTCCTATCCCTTCCCATGCTATTATAGGGGAGAGGTCACCACAGGGATGATCCTCATAGACTTTCTGAAAGATAAGTTTCCTAGAAGCAAGAGAAATGGGACATCTTTATTGTATTATTATATAGGTATTAGATTTTTTGATCAAAAAGTTTGGATTAATATTGGCAACTAAATAGAGATTAAATGTAAATCTTTCAAAATGTAAGCAATAATAAGTCAGCTAACTACACATATATTGGAAACTTATTTCTTTAATTATTCACAATTTGAATGTTTTCCCTTTGCCAATAAAAATCTATATGAAGTGATTGAAAATTCTTCCACAAGGAAATCTGCAGAACAGAAAAATATTAAGAATATTAGCCAATTAAAGAAATATGTACATCAAGCTTTATATACAAGTTTTTACTAGGACCAGTTTATTGATTTTTCCTTATTTTATTAATCTGCTTAAGTAAATTAATGATGGAGCTGGAGAAAATATATTTTGATTGCAAATGTAAAAAAAAAGTACTGTGTAGAATAACTTCCTATAAATTTTAATTCAGTTGAATTGTAGAAATAAGATTAAAAAAATGTTAAGTGTTCTGATGTTTACATGGTACAAGAAAGTTACAGTCAATTATGATACAGTATGATAAAAACAATAAAAAGTCTAGAACTACTTACACTAAAACCCTCATACCAATTTGCAGATAGCTACTTAAGAACAAATGTTAGTATTAAGTGGTATATAGTATGACAGGTCTTTTGATTTGGTTTATTTGAATATGTATGTACAGTGCAAGAGAAAATGTGGTGTGTTGTCAAATTATATGCTTAAAACTTAAAGTTCTACTTGTTAGAATCTTTTACCAGTTATGGTATTAATATCCATCTATTTTTTAACAATTAAACTATGTGGACTGATTACATAGATTGGTGACACATTTAGACTGGGAATGGGGGAGATGAAACTACCATATCATATTAGATTTATGTAAATACAAATTTGTAGAAATTTTTGAAGAAGCCTGCCCTATTGACTGCTAGAATATATTGGCATTTGAAATTTTACAAATGTTACAACCATGGCACAGCCAAAATTATGAGAATACAAAGAAAAAGGAAAGTACAGTTACTATAATATAGTGCAAATGTTCAGACAACACACAAAGGCTTATATAATGATGCAGAAACAGTTCTCAGGTTTTCACCGAGGTTAATAAAGAGATAAAAATACTATGTTTCCATGGCTTGCACTGCTATATTTATTAGATGTACTGATGTCTGTACACCTGTTGATGATGGCAGCACAAGCCATGGAAATTTGTTTTAAGTCTTCATTGACCCAGGTCTAAACTCGAGAACTGTTTTTGCATCACACCAAGTAACTTGCAGCCAAATCCAATGGATGTGCTGAAGATCCTTGAATTTTTGCTTAGTATTTGAAAGTGTAGGAAAAATATTGTGGCATACCTGAGCATGATGAAAAGTGAAAGATTTTTAAGAAGATAAAATTTTGATCTTTGAAAAGAACTTTCACTTTTTAACTTCAGAATAAACAATGGCATTTCAAGTCCAACTAATATGCAACAACGATTACCTGGAACAGAATCTACAATTTTCTCAAAAAGAAGTAAAAAATTATTGATATGTACAATATTCCCCTTAAAAAAATAGGACTGATTTTAAAATGAATTAAATCCTTTTTTTTCAGGAAGTGGTTGATGAATCAGATGGTTGTGGTGCTAAATTTAATGTTATAATTGTATCGGATAAATTTGAAGGAAAGCCACTTCTCCAGAGACACAGGTATGTTTTGAGAAGGTTTACAATTTTAATAGAAATTTTACCATGGAATTTCAATTTTATTAATTTGTGCTGCATTTTTAACATTCAAAGTTGATGTCTAGGTATTGCTTGTGCTTAGTTATTTTTGAAGATTATGTTCTGAAATAGTGAAAAATTATATCAGTGAAGTAATACCATAGATTATTTAATAAATAAACAAACAAACCAATTTGTCAGGGGAATATGAATTCATTATAATACTACATTTTGTCAAAAATTTTGGGATTTCCTCAGGTAGCACCTAAATAAGCAAAATTTATATAATAAATTAGAAATGTAAATTGACAATTGTATTTTTGTTTTAATCAATTTATATACATTTTTGTCAATTTACATTTATAATTTATTGCATAAATTTTGCTTATTTAGGTATATAATGTGAGGAAGTCACAAATTGAAGACAAAATATTGTATTATAATGAATTATTGTTTAAATTAATTAATACACATTTTTCTATTTATTTATTAAATGATAATTGTCAGATTATATTAAATATATAGATTATTTAAATTAATTTATAAAAGTAGTATACTAAATGTATATGTAATGTGATTAGTTATTAAAATTGCTTTATTTACAAAAAAAAATATTATTCTACATTTTCAGATTAGTCAACTCTGTTTTGTCAGAAGAGCTGAAAACAATTCATGCCTTTTCACAGAAAACTTTAACATTAAAACAATGGGAACAACAAAAATCTTAGTAAATTTATATGATTTCTAATTTCTGGTTGACATTTGAATCTTTGTTTGAGAGCTGAAAAATATATATTTTGGCTAACTGTATTTTATTTTATTCCATTTAGTATTCATATTTACCATTGAAAATAAACAGATACGATTAGAATTCATTATCATATTATTTAAGATAAGATGGCTGATTCTGTTACCCAAACTCTGAATCTTGCAGTGTCTGCCCCAGGGAAGGT